>CM037631.1:33836751-34012734 GCA_015227895.2 Colaptes auratus
CTCCCCACCTCCAGCTTCATTCCATTCCCCTAGTCCTATCACTCCCTGAGAGCCTGAGAAGTCCCTCCCAGCTTTCTCATAGCCCCCTTCAGATCCTGGAAGGCCACAATGAGGTCACCTCGGAGCTTCTTTCTCCAGACTGAACAGCCCCAACTCCTTCAGTCTGTCCTCATAGGAGAGGTGCCCAGCCTCTGATCATCCTCGTGGCCCTGCTCTGGACACCTTCCAGCACCTCCAGATCCCTCTTGTATAGGGGCTCCAGAACTGGAGGCAGTACTCCAGGTGGGGTTCACCAGAGCTGAGTAGAGGGGGAGAATCACCTCCCTTGACCTGCTGGCCACACTTCTCCTGATGCAGCCCAGGCTCTGATTGGCTTTCCGGGCTGCAAGTGCACATTGAGAGCTCTGTTGAGCTTCTCGTCCACCAGCACCCCCAAGTCTCTCCCCTCTGGCTGCTCCCAGCCAGACCCTGCCCAGCGGATTTGTGCCTGGGATTGCCTCGACCAGCTGCAGGACCCTGCCCTGGTCTTGTGAAGCTCCTGAGGTTTGGCCTGTGCCCACCTCTCCAGCCTGTCCAGGTCCCTCTGGATGGCATCCCTTCCCTCCAGCCTGTCTGCTGCACCACACAGCTTGGTGTCATCAGCAAACTTGCTGAGGGTGCACTCAATGCCACTGTCCATGTCACCCACAAAGATGTTGAACAAGCCTGGTCCCAGGACTGATCCCTGAGGGACTCTGCTTGTCCCTGGCCTCCACTGGGACATGGACCCATTGACAGCCACTCTTTGGGTGCGGCCATCAAGCCAGTTCTTTATCCATCTGGTGGTCCACCCATCAAACCCATGTGTCACCAGCTTGGAGACCAGGATGTGGTGCAGGACAGTGTCAAAGGCTTTGCTCAGGTCAAGTAACACAGTGCCCCCAAATCTGTGGACATCAGCTTGAGGACATCCAAGAATGATGAAACCATGGAATTGTTTGGGTTGGAAGAGAGCTTTTGAGGTCACCAAGTCCAAGGGTGTTGATATTAGTTCTTCTCCTTAGTCAATCCAAATCAACAGAGGAAAAAAAAAAGGCCAAGTTCTCGGTCAGCACTGAGTGATGTGGTGGTGTTGGTCAGCAGGTGGACCTTCTGCTGCCCCTGAAGGTCTGAAAGGAGGATGGAGGCTTTGTGACACGTTGGGAACATTGATCTGGCCTCCTCATGCTCTGCTCGCCATGGTGTTGTCCTTGGCTGCTGCTCCGTGTCTTGTTGGATGTGATGTCCTTCTCAGGTCTGAGGACAAGCTCTGGGAGTCCATATCTCCACCAGCTTCTTAGTCCAGGCTGCAAACCCACCTGGGCACAATCCTGGGCAACCAGCTCTGGATGTGCCTCGTTTAGTAGTGTTGGACTAGGTGGTGTACACGGATTGCATTGGGTTGGAAGGGACCCTCAAAGGTCATCTTGTCCCAGTTACCCTGCAGTGAGCAGGGACAACCCCAACTACGTCAGGCTCCTCAGGGCCACATCAAGTTTGACTTTGAATATCTCCAAGGATGGGGCCTCAACCACATTCCTGGGCAACCTGTTCCAGTATTTCTCTACTCTCATTCTGAAGAACTTCCTCCTGATGTCTAACCTAAGTCTGCCTTGCTCTAGTTTCAAACCACTGCCCCTCATCCTATTGCCTTTTTAAACAGCCCCTCCCCAGCCTTCCTGTAGGTCCCCTTCAGGTATTGAAATGCAGCTCTAAGGTCTCCCTGGAGCCTTCTCTTCTCCAGGCTGAACAGTCCCAACTGACCCTGTGTTCACAGGGCAGGTGCTGCAGCCTTCTGATCAGCTTGGTGGCCGCCTTCTGGACCTACTCCAGTAGGTCCATCTCTCTCTTGTGTTGGGGGCCCCAGGGCAGGTCCCTTTCAACCCTCACCATTCTGTGATTGTGAAGTGGCACTGAGTGCTTTCAGTGCGCTGAAATTAGAGGTGTGGGAGGGCTGGGGTGGTGCTGAGTTGGTTAACATGCCTGTGTACCATCACTTGGTCACCAGATGTTGCAGTGGCCAAAAATGATGTGCTTTTGTCCATGATGGGGCAACGTGATTTGAGGTTGTGGGTGGCTGTGGGCTGCACCACAGAGGTAGGATTTCTCTCATGGGTGTTTGCAGATGAGTTTATTGCATTCTTTCTGTGTCCTCCTGCAGTTCATGGCCAAATAAACCTTTTCCTCCTGAGGTGTTGTGCTGGAACTGATTAAAACCTTCCCAGTATGCATAAAGCCAAGTAGAGGAGCTCAAGTGGCAGGAAGAGGTGACCTTGGTTTTGGTCTCTGAACATGACAGCAATGCAATGAGGCACTAGAAAGGCTCTTCAGAGGCTCTTGGAGAGTGGAGTAGCTGCAGGAGGGCACTGGTGTATTACTGGCACTTAAGTGACTGATGGAATACAGTGTTCTGCAATGCAGAATCATGAAGGCAGGAAGAAGACCTCTCAGGTAATCAAATCCAACCATCAACCCAGCACCATCATGCCCACTAAATCATGTCCTGGAGGAGTTCTCCAGGCCTTCATCTCTGGGTGGATGCTGTCACTGGACCTGTGTTTCTGTGCTCAAATAGAGAGGTCCATGCATAAAGTTCTGTGTGGAGCAGACAGGATAAACTGTTCAAAGTTGTTGCTTCCCAAGAAGCTTCTCCAGTATTCAATACATCCACCCCCCCTGCTCCAGGAAACCACTCTTTCCCATGCTGAGATTGTTCCTTAAAAGCATCTCAGCAGTTAAAGCTGGGGAAGAGTGATCACAGAATCATAGAATGGTCTGGGTTGGAAGGGACCTCCACAGGTCATCCAGTCCAGCCCCTCTGCACTCAGCAGGGACATCCTCAACTAGATCAGCTTGCCCAGGGCCCTGTCCAGCCTCACCTTCAGTATCTCCAGGGATGGGGCCCCAACCACCTCCCTGGGCAACCTGTTTCAGTGTTCCACCACCCTCATAGTACAGAATTTATTTCTCACATCCAATCTAAATCTGCTCTGCTCTACTTTGAAGCCATTGCCTCTCGTCCTGTCCCTGCAGGCCTTTGCAAACAGTCTCTCTGCAGCCTTTTGTAGCCTTCTTCAGGTACTGGCAGGCTCCTATTAGGTCTCCCTGGAGCCTTCTCTTCTCCAGGCTGAACACCCCCACCTCCCTCAGCCTGGCCTCACAGCAGAGCTGCTCCAACCCCCTGAGCATTTCCCTGGCCCTCCTCTGCACCTGCTCCAGCAGCTCCAGGTCCTTCCTGTGCTGAGGGCTCCAGACCTGCACCCAGCACTCCAGGTGAGGTCTCCACAGAGCAGAGCAAAGTGGCAGAATCCCCTCTCTGGCTCTGCTGCCAACGCTGCTTTGGCTGCAGCCCAGGCTGCCCTTGGCCTTCTCTGCTGCAAGCTCACACTGCCTGCTCATGTCCAGTTTCTCATCCGTCAGCACCCCCAAGTCTGGTCTCGCAGTACATTAGAAGTTGGAAGGGACCTCCAGAAATCATCAGGTCCAACCCCCCTGCCAAAGTAGCATCTCCCAGGGTAGTCTGCACAGGAAGGCAACCAGGTGGATTTGGAAAGTCTCTGGAGAAGGACACTGCACAACCTCTCTGGGCAGCCTGCTCCAAGGCTCTGGCACCCTCACTGTGAAGAAGTTTCTCCTCGTGTTGACATGAAACCTTCTATATTCAAGGTTGAACCTGTTGTTTCTTGTCATTGCTGTGCACCACCCAAATGAGCTTGGTCTCCTCCACTTGATACCCACCCCTCAGATTCATATACACATTGGTGAGATCCCCTCTCAGTCTTCTCAAGACCAAACAGCCCTAAGGATCTCAGTCTCTCTTCATAGGGGAGATGCTCAAGGTCCATGCCATGAAGGTCGAGAGGGAGAGAAGGGATAAAGGGGAGATGCAGGCATTCTGGGAATGAAAGAACAAAAGAGTACACTTTCAGGTCCACCCCTGGACCTCCCTAGCTTCTGAAGGTCTGTACTCTATGGTTTAAGACATCCCAGTTTCTTAAACCCGTAACAGGGAGGGAGATGCTCCTTGGAGACAAAGGTATAATGTGACTGACTTGTGAATGTGCTCCAGCCTTGGAGAATGGGATGCTCTGATTACATTTCTTGTCTCTCTGTCAAAACAGGGGTGCTCCGGGCCACATTCCAGAGTGCCTGATTAGGTGAGCCTGCCCTCATTAACATTTCAATTGCAAATCAGTGGCAGTTGGGCTGTCTGCTAGATAGAGCAAGGTCTGGGAGAGAAATTGTGGCTGAGGCTTCCTGCAGTTGTCTTGGTGTGGTGGGTTGACAATTCTGCCCCCAGCATTAAATTTGCCAGACCAGATCAGCTGGAAGCAGATGAAAGCTGTATTTACAAGCAAAACTGCAATCTACAATGGAATGCAATGAATCTGTACAAAATGTACAGTGCAGAAGAGAGCAGCATAGCTGAGGAAGGGCCTGGAGAATAAATGTGATGAAGAGAGAATGAAGGAGCTGGGGATGGTTAGTTTGGAAAAGAGGAGGCTGAGGGGAGACCTCATGGCTGTCTACAACTACCTGAAAGGAGGTTGTGGAGAGGCTGCTGCTGGTCTCTTCTCCCAGGTCATTAGTGATAGAACAAGAGGGAATGGCCTCAAGCTGGGACTGGGTAGGTTTAGACTGGACAGCAGGAAACATTTCTTCATGGCAAGAGTGGTCAGGCACTGGAATGTGCTGGGCAGGGAGGTGGTGGAGTCCCCAAGCCTGGATGTGTTTCAAGGTGGTTTGGCTGTGGTGCCTGGGGCTGTGGTTTAGGGGTGAGCCTTGGAGAGTAGGGTTCTGGGTTGGGCTTGGTGACCCTGAGGATCTTTTCCAAGCTGGATGTTTCTGTGATTCTATTATTTACCATATTTA
Source organism: Colaptes auratus (assembly GCA_015227895.2). Taxonomy (NCBI): domain Eukaryota; kingdom Metazoa; phylum Chordata; class Aves; order Piciformes; family Picidae; genus Colaptes; species Colaptes auratus. Next base: position 33,841,642 of record CM037631.1, read on the forward strand.
CAGGTATTTCCAATTAGTAAACACCACAAGAACCCTCCCTGTCCAAGGACCAGGGGAAGCTACTAGCTTCTCCCTCTCTGCACCCCCTTTACCCTCCTCTATGAAAGGCAGAAGAGAACAGAAGCAGGGAAGTTAACACCAAACCAATGCAGCCAAGGTCAAGCAGAAGAAAGTTAGTATCTCTCCCAGAGTGAAGAAGCCAGAAGAGAAGAAAGATTGTTTTGGTTCAACCAGTTTTAGTCCCTTATCTCTTCCAATGGGATTGCTTAGAATGCTCTTTAATTTCCTTTTTGACACCCATAGTGATTTATTTACATTTTACTACTTTCTCTTCAAGATCTGTGAAAAACTTTGGAAGGCATAGCCTAAAACTACCACACTTGGCTAAAAGATAAACCGATTTGAGTTGGAAGGGGCCTAAAAGATCATCTAGTGCCAGCCCCCATGCGATGGGTAGGGACGTCTCCTGCCAGCCCAGGTTACACAAGGCACCATCCAGTCTGGCTTTCAACACTTCCAGGGTTGGATCCTCCACAGCTTCTCTGGGCAACCTGTTCCAGAGATCAGTGCTGGGCCCCATCCTCTTTAATATCTTCATTGATGATCTGGATGAGGGGATTGAGACAATCATCAGCAAATTTGCAGATGACACCAAGCTGGGAGCAGATGTTGGTCAGTTAGAGGCCAGAAGGGCTCTGCAGAGGGACCTTGACCAACTGGACAGATGGGCAGAGTCCAACAGGATGGCATTCAACAAGTCCAAGTGCCAGGTGCTGCACTTTGGCCACAGCAACCCCATGCAGAGCTACAGGGTCAGAGTGGCTGGAGAGCTGCCAAACAGAGAGGGACCTGGGGGTGCTGATTGACAGCTGCCTAAACACGAGCCAGCAGTGTGCCCAGGCGGCCAAGAAGGCCAATGGCATCCTGGCCTGCATTAGGAATGGTGTGGCCAGCAGGAGCAGGGAGGTCATTGTGCCCCTGTACTCTGCTTTGGTTAGGCCACACCTGGAGTCCTGTGTCCAGTTCTGGGCCCCTCAGTTGAGGAAGGATATTGAGACTCTTGAGTGTGTCCAGAGAAGGGCAACAAGGCTGGGGAGAGGCCTTGAGCACAGCCCTGTGAGGAGAGGCTGAGGGAGCTGGGGTTGTTTAGCCTGGAGAAGAGGAGGCTGAGGGGAGACCTCATTGCTCTCTACAACTCCCTGAAGGCAGGTTGTAGCCAGGAAGGGGTTTTGCCTCTTCTCTCAAGCAGCCAGCACCAGAATAAGAGGACACAGTCTCAAGCTGCACCAGGGGAAGTTTAGGCTGGAGGTGAGGAGAAAGTTCTTCACTGAGAGATTCATTTGCCATTGGAATGTGCTGCCCAGGGAGGTGGTGGAGTCACCGTCCCTGGAGGTGTTCAAGAGGGGACTGGATGTGGCACTTGGTGCCATGGTCTAGCCATGAGGTCTGTGGTGCCAGGTTGGACTCGATGATCTTTGAGGTCTCTTCCAGCCTTGGTGATTCTGTGATGTTATGCTGAGTGTTTTGCACCCGGTTAGTTGCACCCTCCTCGTGTTTCAGCATGAAAGATGTCAGGAGGGTGCTGTTGGCTAGTTTTAATTTTGGCTCATCGCTGAAGGGCTTTGTGTGATGGATCCATGGCAAGAAGGAGCACTCATCTCTGCTAGGCACGTTTTAGTCTCTGGCTTCACTCACCTGTCAGGAGGCTTTAAGGTATTAAAGCAGCTGACAAGTGGAGCTAAACAATTCTGGTTTGCAACAGGGTTAAGGCTTAGCAGCCTTCTCTCCCCATTCTCCCTGGGTGTGACTCATGAGATAATTCACTGCCTGTGTGCCCAAATCATTTTCCTTATCAATTACCACTTGTTCTCCAGCCTGTCATTACACATGGTTGGAAGCTGAGCACACCAACTTCCCCAGGGGAGGGTATTTGCCTTCGAGGCTGCCGGTGATGGATGGGTTCACCTCCAGTCAAGTGCAGGCTAGAAATGCTCCTGCCACTTCCTTCCAAATGATGCTGGGCAAGCACATAAAACATGATGGATGGTGACAATCCATCACTGCAGGTGTTGGGGTGATGTGGTTTGTAGCAACTCGCCGTGACTGCTGGAGTGAGTTGCTGCTGCTTGCTTTCCTCTGACCTTTTAGGGCTCACGTCTCCGCTGTGTGCGAGAGGCGCAGGGCCACGATGAGCCAGACAAAGCCAGCCTGACTCTTTACCTTTTGACTCCTTCAGGCTATTGCCAAGGGAGAGTCAGAGAATCATAGCAGTTGGAAAAGTCCTCCAAGATCATAGGATCTGAGAACTGTTTTGAATGGAAAAGATCTCAAGACTGTTGAGTCCAACCATCAACCTAACACTGCCGTGGCCAATAAGCCATGGCCCCAAGTGCCATCATCACAGGTTTCTTGAGCATCTCCTGGGATGGGGACTCCACCACCTCCCTGGGCAGTCTGTTCCAGTCCCTGACCACTCTTGCAGCAAAGAAATTTTTCCTCATTTCCAACCTAAACCTCCCCTGGCACAATTTCAGGCTATGAATACTAGGATCATTGAGTCCAACCCTTACCTAACTCTACCAGGATTGGTACTAGTGATGCTCTTGGGTATCATCAGTCTTGATGTGAGGGTGGACTTGGGCTAGACTTTCTCAGTGAGTCCCAGTCCTGGAGGTCATTCACACTGTACTTTGAAGTTCTGCTGCTAACTGCTTCCTTGTCTTGCAGCGTGTTTGGTTCCTTCCTTTGGCTGAGGGAACTGGGGCTGTTTAGATTGGAGAAATGGAGGCTGAGAGGAGACCTTCTGGTGCTCTGCCACTCCCTGAAAGGAGGCTGGAGCCAGGTGGGGGCTGGTCTCTTCTCCCTAGTAAAAGGTGATAGGACATGCTCATGGAAGGGAGGTTGGAGCAGATGATCTCTAAGGTTCCTTCCAATCCAAGCCATTCTACGACAAGGGGAAATGGCCTCAAGTTTCACCAGGGGAGGTTTAGGTTGGTCATTCGAAGAAACTTCATCACTGAAAGCATTCTGAAATGCTGAAACAGGCTTCCTAGGGAGGGGGTTGAATCCCCATTCCTGGAGGTGTCTCAAATAGCCAGAGATGTGGTGCTGAGGGACATGGTTTGGCACCGTGGAATCATGGAATTGTTAGGGTTGGAAGGGACCTCAAGGATCATCCAGTTGCAAGCCCCCTGGGGCAGGGACACCTCACACCAGATCAGGTTGCTTAGAGCCACCTCCAGCCTGGCCTCAAAAACCTCCAGGGATGAGGCTTCCACCACCTCCCTGGGCAATATCTTCCAGTGTTTCACCACCTTCATGGGGAAGAATTTATTCCTAACATCCAATGTCAATCTCCCCACTTCTGGTTTTGCTCCATTCCTCCCAGTTCTATCACTACTGACACCCTCAAAAGTCCCTCCCCAGCTTTCTTGTAGCCCCCTTCAGCTACTGGAAGGCCACAAGAAGGCCTCCTCAGAGCCTTCTCTTCTCCAGACTGCACAACCCCAACTCTCTCAGTCTGTCCTCATAGCAGAGGAGTTCCAGCCCTCTGCTCATCCTCATGGCCCTGCTCTGAACACGCTCCAGCACGTGTAGAGTTGGATAGAGGTTGGACTCAATGATCTTCAGGATCTTTTCCAACCAAAATGACTCGTGATTCAGACTGTAGCAAAGTGCAGGGACTTGATTGTTGTGTACAAAAACCCCCAAACACTTGTGCAAGTGAAACAAAGCTGGGAGGAGGTGAAGATGGCAGCAGAGGTAGGTAGAAAAATAATAGAGCCAGCCCAAAAGTGAGATTCCTTTTGGTCTGAGCAGGCAGGGAAGAAGAGGCCACTTTGCTTTTGCAGTTTATTACTGTGGGTAGGTTCTGGTTTTGGGGGTATCTGGCTCTCACCCTTCTGAAGCCTCATCCCTGGAGGCTTTTAAGACCAGGCTGGATGTGGCTGTGAGCAACCTGATGTGGTGTGAGGTGCCCCTGCCCATGGCAGGGGGGTTGGAACTGGCTGATCCTTGAGGTCCCTCCCAACCCTGACAATTCTGTGGTTCTGCTTGTTGAGGATTTCTAAAGCACTACAGGACATCTCTGGAGATGAAAAACTGCTGTCTTCTCCTCCCTTCACTCCCTCTGGCTTGTCTGCCAATGAGAATAGTGCTTAAGGTGCTGCTCCTAAGGGTAGTGCTCTGCCTTGGCTGTGTAAATGGCTCACAGCAGCAGCAGTGGACACTGGAGGAGGAATTTTGGAAGCATCTGCTGGTGTGTACACATTAACTGGTTTATGAGCAGTTAGCTGTAAAGCTGCTTTATGAGAGCACTTCTTATGAGTCCAGTGCTTGAAAACAAATTAAGTTTGGGATTTTCAACCCTTGCAACCAATGTCCAAAGCCATGGGAGAGCTAGAAGAGGCTGAAATGACTGCTGGAGCCCTTGGTGTGATCATTACTACTGATTGAAGTGTTTTCCAGAGGTGGCTTGTAATGTTGGATGCAAGTGCTTAATAGAGCAAACAAAAAGCAGTGAGCTGCTGGAATGGTTTCTGAGGCAACTATGGAACTTTCCTTTTTTATAAGGCTGCAGTGAGGTTGGGAGGGTGAAAGCAGCCCTGTGGAAAAGGACTCAGGAGTCCTGGTGGATGAGAAGCTGGACATGAACCAGTAATGGGCACTCACAGCCCACAAGGCCAAGGGCAGCCTGGGCTGCATCATAAGCATCGTGGCCAGAGATGGAGAGAGGGCATCCTGCCCCTCTGCTCTGCTGAGACCTCCCCTGGAATGCTGTGTTCAGCTCTGGGTCCCCAACACGAGGACAGGGACCTGATGGAGCAGGTCCAGAGGAGGACCACAAAAGCAATTAGGGGGTTGGAGCAGCGCTTCTTTGAGGACAGGCTGAGGGAGCTGGGGGTGTTCAGCCTGGAGAAGAGAAGGCTCCAGGGAGACCTAATAGCAGCCTGCCAGTGCTTGAAGGAGGCTACAAAAGGCTGCAGAGAGACTGTTTGCAAAGGCCTGCAGTGACAGGATGAGAGGCAATGGCTTCAAAGTAGAGAAGAGCAGATTTAGATTGGATGTGAGGAACAAGTTCTGCACCATGAGGGCAGTGGAACACTGGAAGAGGTTGCCCAGGGAGGTGGTTGAGGCCCCATCCCTTGAGATATTGAAGGTGAGGCTGGAGAGGGCTCTGGGCAACCTGAGCTAGCTGAGGATGTCCCTGCTGAGTGCAGAGGGGGTTGGAGTAGAGGAACTTTGGAGGTCCCTTCCCATACAAAGCATTCCATGATTCTCAGTAGATTGAAGTGATTCACGTGCTGTTAGGCTTTGGCAGAGGTTGGTCATCCTGAGCTCTCCACAAAGGAAGCTGCAGGGCACAGGGGCTGGGCTCTCCCTGCTGAGGGCTGTGCTGTTGCAGAAGATGTTGATGCTGGCTTAGGCCAGCTGCACATTTGGCAGGGAGTCAAGGTCAGAGATGCCAAACGGAGGCTGTTGGATGACCCTGGGGGAGTGGTGAGTCCAGCTCTTGTGTTCTAGAGTGAATCTCTCCACCCCCACTCACTTGTGCAGCTGCTGTTTGTGTCCAAGTTTAATTACAGCAGCAATATCTAAAGATGAATGTGTCCCTCCTGGGGATGCCACCCCCAAACCAGCACCCACAGAGGAAATTCACCACCTTCCTTTTGCTGGATGTGTGGCTGCCATTTGAGAAGTTCTCTTCTCTCGCTTCCCACACAGGAGACCTGTGAGAGTGACCCAATCCATCCCTGTCTTCAGGGAGGTCAAGGGCACTGGGTGTCACTTGTCACCTGTGATCTGTCCAGCTGGCACAGAAGGCCAGTGGCATTTTGGCTTGTATCAGGAATGGTGTGGCCAGCAGCAGTAGGGATGGAGTTCTGGCCCTGTACTTGGCACTGGTGAGGCCTCACCTTGAGCACTGTGTGCAGCTCTGCATCTCTCACTGTAAGAAAGATCTTGAGGTGCTGGGGCAGGTCCAGGGGAGAGGGACTGGAGGGAAAATCTGATGAGGAGAGGCTGAGGCAGCTGGGGTTGTTGAGCCTGGAGGAGACACAGTGGGGATCTTATCACACTCTACAACTACCTGAAGGGAAGGTGTAGTCAGGTGGGGGTCAGGCTCTTGTCCCAGGCAACTTGTGACAAGAGGAGAGGGCACGGCCTAAAGCTGGGCCAGGGGAGGGTTAGGTTGGATGTTAGGAAGCACTTCCTCATGGAAAAGGGAATTAGACACTGGAATGGACTGCCCAGGGAGGTGGTGGAGTTGCTGTTCCTGGGGGTGTTTAAGGAAGGATTGGATGTGGTGCGGTCTGGTCCATGTGGTGGTGTTAGGTCATAGGCTGGACCTGATGATCTCAGAGGTCTATCCCAGCCTCCATAATTCTGTGTCTATTCTGTGATCTGATCTGGCAAAGCTGGAGGGTTGCAACTTGCTAAAAGAGTCTTTGGAGGTTTCAGAGGGGGTTTGGGGAGTGAGATCTTTGCGCTGAGATGCTTGTATGAATCATAGAATGGCCTAGGCTCGAAGAGACCTTAGAGATCATCTAACCCAACCTCCTTGCAGGGACACCTCTCAACTAGACTCAGCTGCTCAAGGCCACATCCAACCTGGCCTTGAACATCTCCAGGGAGGGGGCATCCACAGCCTCTCTGGACAATCCATTCCAGAGCCTTGCCACCCTTGTAGTGAAGAATTTCTTCCTAAGATCCAATCTAAACCTATTCTCCTTCAATTTAAATCCATTTCCCTTTGTCCTGTAGGTGGGCATGTGGGGAATAAAAACCTTGTCAAAACAAGACTGACCACCCAGCAGAGAAGAGTGTCAAGTTAATTATACAAATGTAACTTGGACCTCTTAAAATCACTTTGTCTCCATGCTGGAGTGGATGAAACTATAGAGCATGGTGAGCAAGCATTAGATGTCAAGAAAAGTGTGTCCAGCAGGGCTAGGGAGGATCTTCTCCCTCTCTGCTCTGCCCTGCGGAGACCACAGCTGCAATCCTGTGTCCAGTTCTGGGCTCCCCAGTTCAAGAGAGACAGAGACCTGCTGGAGAGAGTCCAAGGGAGAGCCAGGAGGATGCTGAGGGGACTTGAGGGAGATTCAGACTAGAGAGGAGAAAGAAATGTTTGACTCTGAAGGAAGTAAGAGCCTGTCCCACGTTGAGCAGAAAGGGTGCAGGATGGTCCATCTCTGGAACCATTCCAGGTCAGGTTGTTTGGGGCTGTGAGCAACCTGCTCTACTTGCAGATGTCCCTGCTGCCTGCAGGAGGGATGGACTCAATGACCTTTAAATGTCCCTTCCAACCCTTTTCACTATGTAGACCCTTCTCCCTCTCCTGACTTTGTAAGACTACTGTGCTGTCTCAGCTGAGCAGCATTATTTTAGCAGCTTATTTCTCAATAGCAGACCTTGCATTGTCCCTCTTTGGACATCACTGATGCGTGCTTGAAAGCTTATGGAGGCAGGGTTTTGCTCATGCCTCTCTATTAACCTCTCAAAAGAGAAGGCAGGAAGAAGATCTTTCTCAGATGAGCTGAACACTGATGAATGACTCAACCCTTCTAAATCCAACTCTGAGACTGTTTGGCTGAAGAGAAGCAGCATGTGTAGGAGGTTGTGCTCATGGGTTGTCTGGGTGTTGGCTTTTCGATGGTCATGCCAACAGCCTCTGCTAGAAGACACAGGATGTTCTCCAGATAGCAGATTGGAGGCTTGGGAGCATCGGTTTTTCACCCTAGCATGGCACAAGATGAAAACCTGGAACAATCCTCACTATCAATACTGACTGGAGGAGGAGGGGATGGAAAGCAGCCCTGAGGAAAAGGACTTGGGGGTGCTGGGGGAGAGAAGCTGGACAGGAGCAGGCAGTGTGAGCTTGCAGCAGAGAAGGCCAAGGGCAGCCTGGGCTGCAGCCAAAGCAGCAGAACCAGAGAGGGGATTCTGCCACTTTGCTCTGCTCTGGGGAGACCTCACCTGGAGTGCTGGGTGCAGGTCTGGAGCCCTCAGCACAGGAAGGACCTGGAGCTGCTGGAGCAGGTGCAGAGGAGGGCCATGAAAATGCTCAGGGGGTTGGAGCAGCTCTGCTGTGAGGCCAGGCTGAGGGAGCTGGGGGTGTTAAGAGGAGGCTCCAGGGAGACACAATAGCAGCCTGCCAGTACCTGAATGAGAAGGATGGAGAGAGACTGTTTGCAGAGGCCTGCAGTGACAGGATGAGAGGCAATGGATTCAAACTAGAGAAGGGAAGATTTAGTTTGGATGTTAGGAACAAGTTCTTTACTATGAGGGTGGTGGAACACTGGCACAGCTTGCCCAGGGAGGTGGTTGGGGCCCCATCCCTGGAGATATTCAAGATGAGGCTGGACAGGGCTCTGGGCAACCTGATCTAGTTGAGGGTGTCCCTGCTGAGTGCAGAGGTCCCTTCCAACACAGACTGTTCCATGATAATGCACAGCTTTAAAGAAGTGTCTCAGCTCTTCATTTAGGACAATTGCTTTTAATTGCCTCTTCCAGTTGCTGAGGAGCCTAGCTTTGTACAGAAATGTCTGCTGCAATTTCTTAGCTAGATAGAAGTAAATCTAAGGAATGAGAAGGAAAAACCTCTTTGCTTTGAGGGTGACAGAGCCCTGGAGCAGGCTGCCCAAAGAGATTGTAGAGTCTCTTTCTCTGGAGAGATTCCAAATTCACCTGGACATTGAGCCCCTGAGCAAGCTGCTTGGGTGCCCCTGCTTTAGCAGTGGGGTTGGACTGGGTGATCTCCAGAGGTCCTTTCCAATCCCCACCATGCTGGGATTCTGTGAAATAGGTTCTAAATATTAGGGGGGAAAGCTGTAAGCATGGAATTCTGGTCTCAGTATCAGAGACAGGTGTTAAGGAGCCTAAATTCACTGGGATTTTTGTTCTGTGTTGGACAAATCATGGCTGCAGAACTTCTGATTTTTGTATATGCCTGGTCTTAATGGGACCCCAGCTAGAGTCATCAGCTGGAGAGCCATGTGTCAGAATGTGCAAGGCAAGGGACATGTTGCAGGCTGGGGTGAGATGTCTGCAAGACAAGATGGTAACTACAGGCGTGCCAACCTCCTTGTGTTTAAAGCCAGAAGCTCAAATGCATCTGCCTCCAGTTGGTGCTCACTTAATGCTGGGCCAACTTGGGGTGTCCAAATAAGCAGAGAGGTGCAAATCATAGAATGATTTGGGTTGGAAGGGACCTGTCAAGGTCATCTAGTCCAACCCCCCCATGCATGAGCAGGGACATCCTCAACTAGAGCAGGCTGCTCAGAACCTCAGACAACCTTACCCGGGATGGTTCCTCTCTGGGTAACCTGAGACAGGGTCTCACCACCCTCAGTGTCAAACATTTATTCCTTACACTACCTAAATCCTCCTCTCTATAACAGACTCACACAGAATCAACCAGGTTGGAATAGACCTCAGAGATCATCAAGTCCAACCTGCTACCTAATACCTAACACCTCCTGACAACTAAGCCATGGCTCCCAGTGCCACATCCAATCCTGTTTTCAACACCTCCAGGGATGGTGACTCTACCACCTCCCTGGGCAGCACATCCCAGTGGCCAATTACTCTTTCTGGGATGAACTTTCTCCTCACCTTGAACCTAAACTTCCCTGTCAGAGCTTTGAGACTGTGTCCTCTTGTTCTGGTGCTGGTTGCCTGGGAGAAGAGACCAACCCCCACCTGGCTACAACCTCCCTTCAGGTAGTTGCAGACAGCAATAAGGTCTCCCCTGAGCCTCCTCTTCTGCAGGCTAAACACCCTCAGCTCCCTCAGCCTCTCCTCACAGGGAGTTTAGCTTCAAACTATCAGTCCCTGCCTTATCACAACAGGCCCTGATAAAAACTCTGTCCCCATCTTTCTTCTCAGCTCCTTTAAGTGCTAAAAGGTCACCAGAAGGTCTCCCCAGAGCCTTTTCTTTCCCAGGCTGAACACCCCCAACTCTCCCAGCCTGGCCTCACAGCAGAGGGCTTCCAGCCCTCCCAGCATGGCTGTGGCCTCCTCTGGCCCTGCTCCAACAGGTCCCTGTCTGTGCTGTGCTGCCCCAGCACTGCAGGTGGGGTCTGAGCAGAGCACAGCAGAGGGGCAGAATCCCCTGCCTGCCCCTGCTGCCCACACTGCTGGGGATCAGCCCAGCACAGGGCTGGCTCTGGGCTGGCTCATGTCCTGCTTCTCACCCCCCAGCAGCCCACTTTGCAGACACCTGTGAAACCCAGAAGTGACCCTGGATAAAAGCAGTGCCCTTGACTTGCCGTCAGTGCTGCTGGTGATGAGTGGACTGGCATGCAACCAGCTGGGTGCAGCTCATGGAGCACCTGGATTAGAGTGCACTTAAAATAATCAGGCAGCCTCCTGAGTCAGGGCAGTAAGTAATTGCAAGGACTAATTTAATCATTTCCTATATGATGAAACCCAAAATCCTTTCTATTTTGGAGCAGGGATCTTGGCAGGGTTACAAATTTGTGGATGCAGCTGCAGTAAATGTACCTGCAGCTGCAAATCACTGTGCTGAATTTTTTGTCTGAAATGGGTCCAAATGGAGTGCATTAGGTAAAATCCAGAAATGACTTGCAAGCCTCTGAACTTTGGAGGTAGCCATTCAAAATGCAGAGTCCTGGTGACTGTTGGGTTCATTTCTGAGCCCCTCACTGCAAGGAGGACATTGAGTGGCTGGAGCAGGTCCAGAGAAGGGCAACAAAGCTGGGGAAGGGTCTGGAGAACAGGGCTGGTGAGGAGTAGCTGAGGGAACTGAGGCTGTTCAGTGTGGAGAAGGCTGAGGAGAGACCCCATTGCTTTCTACAGCTGCCTGAAAGGAGACTGGAGTGAGGTGGGGGTTGGTCTCTTCTGCCTAGGGCCTGAGATAGTGCCAGGGAAGATTTAGGTTGGAGATTAGGAAAAATTTCTTTGCTTCAAGAGTGGTCAGGGATTGGCAGAGGCTGCCCTGGGAGGTGGTGGAGTCCCCATCCCTGAGGTGTTCAAGATACCTGCAGCCATGGCATTTAGGGACACATTTTGATAGCCATGGTGGTGTTGGGTTCATAGTTGGAGTCAATGATCTTAGAGATTCTGTGTAACCAAAACAATTCTGTGATTCTAATTGGAAATTAATTCACAGTGTCACAGAATTGTCAGGGTTAGAAGGGACCTCAAAGACCATCCAGTTCCAACCCCCCTGCCATGGACTGGGACACCTCACACTTCATCAGGTTGCTCACAGCCACATTCAGCCTGGCCTTCAAAACCTCCAGGGATGAGGCTTCCACCACCTCCCTGGGCAGCCTGTGCCAGTCTCTCACCACCCTTATGGGGAAGAACTTCTTCCTAATATCTGATCTATATCTCCCCTCCTCTAGCTTGGGTCCATTGCCCCTTGTGTAGCAATTCTCATGTAGCATGCTGCATCATGTCCACCTTCCCACCAGGTCTCGGTTAGGGTAGGTAAATGGGGCTAAATATCCCAAAATATTTGGATTTTGAGAGTTGGAGAGAAGCAGTGGAGGTTTAGACAAGAACTCATCAGGACCTAGAAACTGTTTCTTCTTCTTTCTACTGCAATATTTTGTGCAGCAGTGAGTAAAAGGAAAGGAAGTGTCTTAAGAGCAGAGATGAGAAAACAAAGCTCTAAAGATACTTCACTGTGGGGCTGCAGGAAGGATCAGGTTTGGCTAAAGGGGCTTGGGAATTTGAAGTTTTGTTTTCCAACCCTGGGCTGCTTCTCCTACAGTCAGAACTTGGCTGTTTGGAGGGCTTTGCACAGAGCTGAGGGGATGGGCCCATGCCCATCCTCAGGGAGAGCTCTGCGAATAAAGAAGTCAACCCCTTCCAAAATCATAGGATTATAGAAGTATTTTGGTTGGAAGAGACCTTTAAGATCATCAAATCCAACTGCAACCCTGCACTGCCAGGTCCACCACCAAACCATGTCTCTCAGCACTGTATCTGTGTGGTTTTCAGTATTATAGTGTCAGTCAGGGTTGGAAGGGACCACAAGGATCATCTAGTTCCAACCCCCCTGCCATGGGCAGGGACACCCCACACCAGATCAGGCTGGCCAGAGCCTCATCCAGCCTGGTCTTAAACACCTTCAGGGATGGGGCCTCAACCACCTCCCTGGACAACCCATTCCAGGGCTTCACCACTCTCATGGGGAAGAACTTCCTCCTCACATCCAGCCTGAATCTCCCCACCTCCAGCTTCATTCCATTCCCCCTAGTCCTATCACTACCTGATAGCCTGAGAAATCCCTCCAGGAAGGGGGACTCCACCACTTCCCTGGGCAGCCTGTTCCAGGGCTTGAAAACCCTTTCAGGGGAACTATTTTTACTAATATCCATCCTAAACCTGCCCTGGTGAAATGTGAGGCCCCTTCTTCTTGGTTTATTACTTAGTACTTTGGAGAAGAAACCAACCTCCACCTTGCTCCAACCTGCTTTCAGGGACTAGGAGCTAGGGTCTTGTAGAATAAGTTTGGGCTGGAGCCAGAGAATAAGGGAATTGTCTGGGTTGGAAAACACCTCTGATCATCCAGCCCAGCCACCAACCCAGCACCTGGCCGCTAAAGCATGGTCACCTTTGCCTAAACATGAGCCAGCAGTGTGCCCAGGTGGCCAAGAAGGCCAATGGCATCCTGGCCTGCATCAGGAACAGTGTGGCCAGCAGGAGCAGGGAAGTCATTGTGCCCTGTACTCTGCACTCTGTGGTTAGGCCACACCTGGAGTCCTGTGTCCAGTTCTGGGCCCCTCAGTTTAGGAAGGACATTGAGACACTTGAATGTGTCCAGAGAAGGGCAACAAGGCTGGGGAGAGGTCTGGAGCACAGCCCTCTGAGGAGAGGCTGAGGGAGCTGGGGTTGTTTAGCCTGGAGAAGAGGAAGCTCAGGGGAGACCTCATTGCTCTCTACAACTACCTGAAGGGTGGTTGTATCCAGGAGGGAGTTGGTCTTTTCTCTCAAGCAACCAGCACCAGAACAAGAGGACACAGTCTCAAGCTGCACCAAGGGAAGTTTAGCTGGAGGTGAGGAGAAAGTTCTTCACTGAGAGAGTCATTCGCCATTGGGATGTGCTGCCCAGGGAGGTGGTGGAGTCACCATCCCTGGAGGTGTTCAAGAGGGGGTTGGACATGGCACTTGGTGCCATGGTTTAGTCCTGGGGTCTGTGGTGCCAGGTTGGACTTGATGATCTTTGAGGTCTCTTCCAACCTTGGTGATTCTGTGATACTTGGAGACAGCCAGGTCTCCCCTCAGCCATCTCTTCTCCAGGCCCAACACACCCAGTTCCTTCAGCTGCTCCTCACCAGCCCTGTTCTCCAGACCCTCCACCAGCTCTGTTGCCCTTCTCTGGACCTGCTCCAGCCCCTCAATGTCCATCTTGGAGTGAGGGGCTCCAAAACTGAACATAATAAATGGGGAGCTTACATTCTTTCTCCCATGTGATCAGAGACAAAAGATGACCAGGAAGGGATTAGTAAGTGGATAAAAATAATAAAAAATCAGTGTGTAGGTATTGAATAGGACATTGGACTGTTGGAGTGGGTCCAGAGGAGGGCTTCAAAGATGATCAGAGGGCTGCAGAACCTCCCCTATGGGGACAGGCTGAGAGAGTTGGGGCTGTTCATTTTGGAGACGAGAAGGCTCCAGGGAGACCTTAGAGCAGCCTTACAGTACCTGAAGGGTGCAGGGGAGCTGGGGAGGGACATTTGGCAAGGGCTAGGAGCAACAGGACAAGGGGGAATGGATTGAAGCTGGAAGAGGGGAGATTGAGACTGGAGATTAGGAAGAAATTCTTTCCAGTGAGACACTGGAACAGGTTGCCCAGGGAGGTTGTGGATGCCCCCTCCCTGGAGGTGTTCAAGGCCAGGTTGGATGAGGCCTTGAGCAGCCTGGGCTGGTGGGAGGTGTCCTGCCTGTGGTGGGTGGGTTGGAACTGGGTGATCTTTAAGATCCCTTCCAACCCAAACCATTGTATCAACAAAGGCAAACCTCTGGACTGTTGGCTTGCTGATGTATAGTAGGGGAGTTGCAGGAGATGATCTCTGCCAGGTCCCATCCAACCCCTTGCATCCTGAGGTTGTGTGCTTGTGCTGAAATGCACAAAAAAGAGACTTTGAGCTTAGTAATTCCTGTATCAACATCTTGAGCTTTGTTTAAACTCTTTCTGTCTGTGATCACAGCGCTGCCTTGAAATAGGATTATGGTTTGTTTTCCTTGGCTTCCCAAAATTTTGCTTAAAGAGGACTTTTAGCTCCCCTATTAAGCCATATTTACTGTGTAAGGACACTAATGCCTGCAATGAAAGCTTGGGAAATAATTCATCTGCTTCTTGTGTGCCTGTCTTCTGCTTTCTATTTGTTAGATCTTTCCACAGTAGGTTTGCTTCCACATAATTTGGTGGGAGGAGGGTTAGCTCCATCTGAATTGAATTAGTTGAAATAGTAGGGAAGGAGTGGGCCATAGCTGTGTGCTCTGTCATTCCTGGCTGCAAAATTGCAGCTATTTATCCTCCTTTGGGGTCTTGCTGCAGTCAAGTTCCAGATGTCAGAGCTTGCTGGGGTTTAAAAATGATTTTAATTTTCTCAGAGGTCCAGGCAGGGTTTCAGGATTGATTTGCTGGCTGTGGATAGAGACTTTACTTCTCTTAGCTTCCAAGCTTGAAAGTCAAAGAAGCACAGAAACATCCAGGTTGGAAAAGACCCTCAGGATCATCAAGTCCAACCCAGATCCCTACTCTACAAGAGTCACCCCTAAACCATAGCCCCAAGCACCACAGCCAAAACACCTTTGGACACATCCAGGCTTGGGGACTCAACCACCTCCCTGCCCAGTACATTCCAGTGCCTGACCACTCTTCCCATGAAGAAATCTTTCCTACTGTCCAGTCTAGAGCTACCCAATCACAGCTTGAGGCCATTCCCTCTTGTTCTATCACTAATGATCTGTGAGAAGAGACCAGCAGCAGCCTCTCCACAACCTCCTTTCAGGTAATTGCAGACAGCAATGAGGTCAGCTGTGGGGTTACTGTTGTATCCTTTGGTAGGCTTTGCAAATGTTGAGAACCAAATCATCCAGCTCAATCTCCTCTTGAAAATGGGGATTTAAATCCAGAGAGACTGTGAGGAAAATGAAGTCAGTTGAGTTATCTCGATGCAATTGCTTGTACCTATAAAATGTCCCTCCTGCTGTCTCACCTTGGAGCCAAGCAGCTGCAGATACCCTGCGATGGGCTTGGTCATAAAACCCATAGAACACATGGGGTTGGAAGGGACCTTTCAAGGTCATCTAGTCCAACCCACCCCTATAGTATGCAGGGATGTCTTCAACTAGAGCACATCTCCTTTGGAGACAGACCAAGAGAGCTTGGACTGTTCAGTCTGGAGAAGAGAAGGCTCCGAGGAGGGCTGAAGGGGGCTACAAGAAAGCTGGGGAGGGACTTTTAAGGGTGTCAGGAAGCGCTAGGACTAGGGGGGAATGGAGCAAGACTAGAAGTGGGGAGATTCAGGTTGGATGTTAGGAAGAAGTTCTTCAGCATGAGGGTGGTGAGACACTGGCCCAGGTTGCCCAGGGAGGTGGTGGAAAACCTAATCCCTGGAGGTTTTGAAGGCCCAGGCTGTATGTGGCTCTGAGCAACCTGATGTAGAGTGAGGTGTCCCTGCCCATGGCAGGGGGGTTGGAACTGTTTGATCCTTGAGGTCTCTTCCAACCCTGACAGTTCTGTGATTCTGTAGAGCAAGTTGCTCAAAACACCAAACCTGACCTGCAATGGTTCCAGGGATGGGGCATCTGCCACCTCTCTGGGACAGCGTTTTACTACCCTTAGCACAAAAAATTTCTTCCTTCTACCTATTCTACATCTCTCTTCTTGTTGTTGAAAAGCATCACCCCTTGCCCTATCACAACAGGCCCTACTAAAAACACAGTCCCCATCTTTCTTATAGCCCCCTTTAAGCAAGGTCTCCCTGGAGCCTTCTTTTCTCCAGGCTGAACGATCCCAACTCTCCCAGCCTCTCCCCGCTGCAGAGAGCATCCAGCCTTTGGACCTTTTGCTTGATCCCAAAGCTGGCCTTGTTCTGCTTATTGCACTAGTTGAAATAAAACCCTTTTTGTCTGGCCAGGAATGAATCCCTGCAGGATGTGGTCCTTTTTTATTTGTGGATGAGGAGGAGAAATGAAGTGCAGAGGGGTCAGGTTGTGTTTTGGGAGCTTTGCTGGGCTTTCTTGCTGCAGACACTACCTTTTTCTTGGCTGTGGGGCAACGATTCTTCTTTGTGACTGAAGGCAGGAGAGGTCTCCTTTCACACACCCATGAAACAGGGAAAGAAAGGAGCAAATATGCAGAAACTGGGGAGAGTTCACACATGGACTTGCATGCAGTCCAAGCAAAACATCATCAAGGTATTGCTCCAGGCCAGTCTGTCCTGCTGGAGGAGATCAGAGTTCAGTGTTTTCTTGGCATGTTGCTTTTCCCTTACCTCACTCTATGTACAGAGATGTTCAAGGCGTTCAAGATGCTTTTCTTACTTTTTTTCTTTGGCTGCTCTTGGAACCTTGATGCAAATCTACTGATTTCTTTGGCCTTTCTGTGACTTTCCCTCAGGAGCATCTGGTGATGGTTCCTCCTTGGGAAAGGCTGAATTGTTTGCTTTGAATGTGCTACCCTAAAACAAAACTATGATTGAAAAGTGCAAAGTGCAAAGGAGAAGAGGAGGCTCAGGGGAGACCTTATTGCTCTCTACAACTCCCTGAAGGGAGGTTGTACCAGGTGGGGGTTGGTCTCTTCTCCCATCCCAGGCAACCTGCACCAGAACAAAAGGACACAGTCTCAAGCTGCACCAGGGGAGGTTTAGGCTGGAGGTGAGGAAGAAATTCTTCTCAGAAAGGGAGATTGGTCATTGGAATGTGCTGCCCAGGGAGGTGGTGGAGTCACCATCTTGGAAGTGTTTAAAAAGAGCCTGGATGAGGCACTTAGTGCCATGGTTTAGTTGATGAGGTGGTGTTGGCTGATGGTGTTGGTTGGACTTGATGATATCAAAGGTCTTTTCCAACCTGGTTAATTCTGTAAGTTGGGCTAGAGCACATATCCAGTGTGGTGGGAAACTGGTTTCTTTGAGGGGGAGGGGGTGGTTGTCAAAGGTGGAGAGATGGCCAAGCAAGCAGAAAATCTTCTCCAAGTGTCTGCCAAGTGCTCAAATCATGCTGTGTGTCCTCAGAAGACAAATAAATCTGTCTCTCTGCCCCAACGTACAACTTTTGTGGGGACAACTGCATGGCATCCAGAGGGGCCTGGACAAGCCGGAGAGGTGGGCCCAGGTGAACTTCATGTGGTTCCAAAAGAGCAAGTGGAGAATCATAGAATTGTCTATGGTCATCTAGTCCAACACCCTCTGCAGTAAGTAAGGTCATCCTCAGACACAGAATAGACACAGAATTATTGAGGCTGGGAGAGACTTCAGAGATCAACAAGTCCAGCCTATGACCTAACACCGGCACACGGACCAGATCGTGTCACTAAGTGCCACTTCCAAACTTGCCTTAAACACCTGCAGGGACAGTGACTCCACCACCTCCCTGGGCAGCCCGTTCTGGTGTCTAATTCCCCTTTCTGTGGGGAGATGCTTCCTAACTGTGGTGCGCTGAAAATTCCCCCCAACATCAAATTGCCAGACCAGCTCAGTTGGAAGCAAATGAAGCTGTATTCACAAGCAGAAATGCAACCTAAATAGGCAATGCAGTGAATATGTACAAAAGATACAATATTTACACATATTTACAGGTATGTGCTATTTATAGACAGCACAAGAACCCCCCTGGACAAACCAGGGGGGCTAATAATAGCTTCCCCACTCCCTGCCCTTTTCACAGAATCACACAGCGTCACAGAATCACCAGGGTTGGAAGAGACCTCAAAGATCACCGAGTCCAACCTGGCACCACAGACCCCATGACTAGACCATGGCACCAAGTGCCACGTCCAGTCCCCTCTTGAACACCTCCAGGGACGGTGACTCCACCACCTCCCTGGGCAGCACATTCCAATGGCGAATGGCTTTCTCAGTGAAGAACTTTCTCCTCACCTCGAGCCTAAACTTCCCCTGGTGCAGCTTGAGACTGTGTCCCCTTGTTCTGGTGCTGGTTGCTAGAGAGAAGAGACCAACTCCCTCCTGGCTACAACCACCCTTCAGGTAGTTGTAGAGAGCAATGAGGTCTCCCCTGAGCCTCCTCTTCTCCAGGCTAAGCAACCCCAGCTCCCTCAGCCTCTCCTCACAGGGCTGTGCTCAAGGCCTCTCCCCAGCCTTGTTGCCCTTCTCTGGACACGTTCAGGTGTCTCAATGTCCTTCATAAACTGAGGGGCCCAGAACTGGATCCCTGTACATGAGGGAAAAGAGAAAGGGTAAGAGTTTGTGAGTAGTTAGCCACAACAAAGAACACAGCCAAGGTCAGCAGAGCCCAGCAGAACACAAGTTAGTATCTCCCAGAGCGAGGAAGTGAAAAGAGGGAGTAAGTTTACAGATCTAAGTTTTATGGCAGATCTTGTCCACTGGGATTATGTAGAGTTTATCATTATTTTCCTTTTCACACCCAATAGTGATTTATTTACATTCCACTACTTTCTGTTCAAGATCTGTGGAATTTTTTCCAGGCACAGGCTGAAACTACCATGCTAACATCCAACCTAAACCTCCCCTGGTGTATCTTTAGGCCATGCCCTCTCCTTTTGTCGTGAGTTGACAACAAGTTAAACTTCAACACTTGAACGTGTTCAGAGAAGGGCAACAAGGCTGGGGAGAGGTCTTGAGCACAAGCCCTACAAGGAGAGGCTGAGGGAGCTGGGGTTGCTTAGCCTGAGAAGAGGAGGCTCAGGGGAGACCTCATTGCTATCTACAACTGCCTGAAGGGAGGTTGTAGCCAGGTGGGGGTTGGTCTCTTCTCTCATCCCAGGCAACCAGCACCAGAACAAGAGAACACAGTCTCAAGCTGCACCAGGGGAAGTTTAGGCTGGAGGTGAGGAGAAAGTTCTTCCCAGAAAGAGTAATTGGCCATTGGGATGTGCTGCCCAGGGAGGTGGTGGTGTCACCATCCCTGGAGGTGTTCAAGAGGGGATTGGATGTGACACTTGGAGCCATGGTTTAGTTGTCCTGAGGTGTTAAGTATTAGGTGATAGGTTGGACTTGGTGATCTCTGAGGTCTTTTCCAACCTGGTTGATTCTATGTGATTCTAGGATAAGTTGTCTGGGAGAAGATCCTGACCCCCACCTGACTACAGCGTCCCTTCAGGTAGTTGCAGAGTGTGATCAGCACGCAGGGTGGACAAATCATGCAGGTTTACCTCCATGTAGAGTGGATCTTTTGCCTCCTGGCCATCCCTCTGCAAGGAAGAGGAAATGTTCTGCTTTGTGGAATATTTTCTGAACCAGTCCAGAAGGATGGTTTGGTGGAGGAGATGCTGCTGAAGAGAGACGCTCGGGCTCCAGAATTTTGATCGGGTAATCAAAGCAAATCCTCAGCGCCATGAAGAATGGAGGAAGGGAGCTGCCATCTATCACTGTTTATGTGTTTCCCAAGCAGAGGCTTAATTGCTGCTCTGCTAGTAGAGTTGTTGACTTGAATTTATAACCCAATAAAGCCATAAATCATTGCTCCAGGCAGGCATTCATTGTTCTAGCAGCCCAGACCTAATCGTTTCGAAGTGGTTGAGGAAGCTCAGGGGCATCTACGGTGCAACTGCTTTTAGGGGCTGGTTGATCCCATTTGGAACCTTGTTTTGTTTCGGTGCTCCACATTTATTGCTGCACCCCACGACTAGCTTGTCTAATTTCTCTTGATGAAGGGAAATGAGCCTGTCCACCTCTTGATAGCACTTGCTTTTCAGTCTCTTTGTGTTGGAGAGAGGTGCCTTTGAGAGGAGACTCTTAGGCATAGGTGTGAGATGGCAGTGATAGATGGGGTGCCTGTGGGACTGGTTTCTACCATGATTTATACTTTTGTTGAATCCTTTTGCTCTGTCAGTTACAGAAACACAGAATTGTCAGAGTTGGAATGAACCCCAAGGCTCATCCAGTTCCAATACCCCCTGCCATGGGCAGGGACACCTCACACTACATCAGGTTGCTCACAGCCACATCGTTGGTAGGCTGAACATGAGCCTGCAGTGTGCCCAGGCAGCTGAGAGGGCCAATGGCATCCTGGCCTGCATCAGGAACAGTGTGGCCAGCAGGAGCAGGGAGGTCATTCTGCCCCTGTACACTGCACTGGTTAGGCCGCACCTCGAGTCCTGTGTCCAGTTCTGGGCCCCTCAGTTTAGGAAGGATGTTGACTTGCTGGAACGTGTCCAGAGAAGGGCAACAAAGTTGGTGAGGGGTTTGGAACACAGTCCTGTGAGGAGAGGCTGAGGGAGCTGGGGTTGCTTAGCCTGGAGAGAAGGAGACTCAGGGGTGACCTTATTGCTCTCTACAACTACCTGAAGGGAGGTTGTAGACAGGCAGAGGTTGGTCTTCTCTCCCAGGCAGCCAGTACCAGAACAAGAGGACACAGTCTTAGGCTGTGCCAGGGGAGGTTTAGGCTGGAGGTTAGGAAGAAGTTCTACACAGAGAGAGTGATTGCCCCATTGGAATGGGCTGCCCGGGGAGGTGGTGGAATCACCATCACTGGAGGTGTTCAGGAGGAGACTTGCTGGGGTGCTTGGTGCCGTGGTTTAGTTGTTTAGGTGGGCTGGATTGGTTGATGGGTTGGACACGATGATCTTGAAGGTCTCTTTCAACCAAGTGTATTGTATTGTATTGTATTGTATCCAGCCTGGACTTAAAAACTTCCAGGGATGAGGCTTCCACCACCTCCCTGGGCAACCTGTGCCAGTGTCTGATTGCCCTTATGGTGAAGAACTTCTTCCCAGGTGTTCAAAAAAGGACTGGATGTGGCACTTGGAGCCATGGTTTAGTTGTCCTGAGGTGTTATATATTAGGTAATAGGTTGGACTTGATCTCTGAGGTCTTTTCCAACCTGCCTGATTCTGTGATCCTGTGCTATGTTCCTGTGTGACCTGTGCTAGATTCTATTGTCCTGCTCTGGCATGGGGCTTGGACTAGATGATCTTTGGAGGTCCTTCCAACCCCTAACATGCTGTGAGCCTATGATAGGACACAAGGGGCAATGGTTTGAAACTGGAGCAGGGTAGATTTAGGTTGGACATCAGGAGAAAGTTCTTCACAATCAGAATGGTGAGATACTGTAACAGAGATGTAGTGGAGGCCATCCATGAAGACATTCAAGGAGAAACTTGGTGTGGCCCTGAGCACCTGCTCTAGTTGAGGTGTCCCTGCTGACTGCAGAAGAGTTGGATATAAGATGACCTTCAAGGGTCCCTTTCAACTCATTGCATTCTATAATTCATTCTATGATTCCATTGAAAGGGTGAAAGTACTTGGAAGAAGGTAGCTCAGCACATTGCCTCCTTTCTCACCTAAAGGATGCTCCATCTCAGCTGGAAGATTTCTCTCTTAACTGTGTGTCTTGACCTCACTTCATACAGTGGTGGAGTAATGAGATGCTCAACTCTCTGCTCACCAGTGCAAGCAATAGGTTAAAGAAGACACTCCAGGCTTTTTTGCTATGTTGAGCCCTGTGACAAAGCAGAGAGGAGACGTGGTTTCATTCCATTGGACCTCTATGCTCAAAACACACCCAGAGAGCATTTCTGGTTGTCCACCAGAATGTAGCTTTGACAAGTGGAGGGTTTTGTTTTGAATACCTGCCAGCAGAAAACTCAAGAGATCTCTGGAGGGCTTCCAACCACTAACATTCTATGATTCTTCTCCAACTGTTGTCTGATCCTGGCAATGTTTTATCTCCTTCATGCGTGATCCCAAGGCATCTACAGCATCTGCCTTGTGGTTTCCCACACACACAGCTGCCTTGTGGAGTGGTGCTCACTGGGGAATGATGCCTGCTAATAACTCAGTTTTGCAGACAGCATGAAGTATATTAAGAAGAAACAAATTTGGCCTCAAGAATTAATCTACCATTCCTCTGAAGTCCAAATAATTCCCTGGAGACTTCTATGGGAGGTGATGTGTGAGGAAGAGAGCTTCAGGCTGCTAATGAGCACGTCCCAGACCTCTGCACAAGAGCTGGAGGAACAGAGGAGGGCCATGAGGATGAACAGAAGACTGGATCTGCTCTGCTATGAGGAGACAGACTGAGGGAGTTGGGGTTGTTCAGTCTGGAGAAGAGAAGGCTCTGGGGAGACCTAATTATGGCTTTCCAGTATCTGAAGAGGGCTACAAGAAAGCTGGGGAGGGACTTTTTAGGGTGTCAGGGAATGATAGGATTAGGGGGAATGGAGCAAAAATAGAAGTGGGTAGATTCAGATTGGATGTTAGGAAGAAGTTCTTCCCCATGAGGGTGGTGAGACACTGGCACAGGTTGCCCAGGGAGGTGGTGAAGCCCATCCCTGGGAGTTTTGAAGGCAGGCTGGATGTGGCTGTGAGCAACTGATGTAGTGTGAGGTGTCCCTGCCCATGGCAGGGAGGTTGGAACTGGATGATCCTTGAGGTCCCTTCCAACCCTGACAATTCTGTGATTCTGCAATTTCAGGTCATTTCCTCTTATACTAGAGAGGAAAGATCCTCACTCCAACCTCCTTCCAGGTAGCTGTAGAGAGCAATAGGATCTCTCCTCAATGTGAGGGACCAGCAAGCTTGATCTGGTGATCTAAATGGTCCAACATATTGGAGGCTTGGCTCAACAGGATGCTTTAGCACCTGTCTCTTGCACCAATTCTTGTGCTGGAAATATCAGCATCTGTTTGCAGTTCTCCCTCTGGATTCCTAATTTGAGGCTGGGTGGTTGGGTGCCACATTCCACCTTTTTCCTGCCTCTCATCTCCTTCAAGCTCAACAATAAATCAGGTTGGGCTGTGGTCACAGCCTGCTGCCAGGCTGCTGCTGGGTGATTTATTAACCCTATTTAATTTGGTTTGGGGATTACTTATTTGGTCTGGCTTAGTGTAATCATTGCATCAGGAAAGACTTTTGTTGGAGGTTTAGGAGTGGAGAAATCAGGTGTGAGTTGTGTTTCCTTCTTGATTTGACATGGGCAGAAAAGCTTTGCTGATCAGAGGATGATCAGAGGGCTGGAGCACCTCTCCTGCGAGGACAGACTGAAGGAGTTGGGGCTGTTCAGTCTGGAGAAGGCTCCGAGGTGACCTCATTGTGGCCTTCCAGGATCTGAAGGGGGCTACAAGAAGGCTGGGGAGGGACTTCTCAGGATGTCAGGGAGTGATAGGACTAGGGGGAATGGAATGAAGCTGGAGCTGGGGAGATTCAGGCGGGATTGATGAGGAGGAAGTTCTTCCCCATGAGAGTGGTGAAGCCCTGGAATGGGTTGTCCAGGGAGGTGGTTGAGGCCCCATCCCTGGAGGTGTTTGAGGCCAGGCTGGATGAGGCTCTGTCCAGCCTGATCTAGTGTGGGGTGTCCCTGCCCATGGCAGGGGGGGTTGGAACTAGATGATCCTTGTGGTCCCTTCCATTGATACTATGATACTATGATCAAAGATTCATCACCCTTTTGCTGGTGGGGAAAAAATAATGTTTCTAAGGCCAGGTTTTATCTTTTTATTCTCTCAATCCTTTGTGTATTTTCCAGGGCTACTGGGCAAAAATCCTTTGGGAAATGCCCCCTGTGACATGACTCAATAATTGAAAGTGCAGCTGTCTTTCAAGCATGGGTTGATGGTGTTAGCAGTCATTGAGCTTTCAGCATCTAATGGAGATCATTTGGGGCTAGAATGTCGAGGGAGATGGTGGAAGAGACTTCGCCTGAATAATTCAGGCACAGTCTGACTGAAGACCAGTGGGAAATAATCCTATGTTACTGGAAATCACAATCCATCTGCAAGTGTTTCATAGAATCATGGTCTGCTTTGGCTTGGAAGAGACCTTTAAAGGTCACAGACCCACAGAAACATTCAGACTGGAAAAGACCCTCAGGGTCACCAAGTCCAACCCAGAATCCTACTCTGCAAGGGTCACCCCTAAACCATAGCCCCAAGCGCCACATCCAAACCACCTTGAAACACATCCAGGCTTGGGGACTCAACCACCTCCCTGCCCAGCACATTCCAGTGCCTGACCACTCTTGCTGGGAAAAAATGTTTCCTACTGTCCAGTCTAAACCTACCCAGTCCCAGCTTGAGGCCATTCCCTCTTGTTCTATCACTAATAACCTGTTAGAAGAGACCAGCAGCAGCCTCTCCACAACCTCCTTTCAGGTCTCCCCTCAGCCTCCTCTTCTCCAAACTAACCATCCCCAGCTCCTTCAGTTGCTCTTCATCACATTTATTCTCCAGGCCCAGCAGAAAAGAACCTGGGGGTGCTGGTTGCCAGTGGCTGAAGATGAGACAGCTGTGTGCTTAGGTGGCCAAAAGGCCACCAGCAGCCTGGCCTGGATCAGCAATGGTGTGGCCATGAAGAGTAGGGAAGTCATCACGTCCCTGGAATCAGCACTGATGAGGCTGTACTGGGTTCAGTTCTGGGCCCCTCATTGCAAGAAGGACATTGAGTGGTTGGAGCAGATCCAGACAAGGAAAATAAAGCTGGGGAAGGGTCTGGAGAACAGTGCGGGTGAGGAGCAGCTGAGGGAGCTGGGGGTGTTTAGTGTGGAGAAGAGGAGGCTGAGGGGAGACCACGTTGTTCTCTACAACACCCTGGAAGGAGGTTGGAGTGGGGTGAGGGTTGTTCTCATTAGTATCAATTGATAGGACAAGTAGAAATGGCCTGGAATTGTGCCAGGGGAGGTTTAGGCTGGAGATAAGGAACAATTTCTTTGCTGCAAGAGTGGTCAGGGATTGGCACAGGCAGCCCAGGGAGGTGGTGGAGTCCCCATGCCTGGAGGTGTTCAAGAAATGTGTGGCCATGGCACTTGGGGACTTGGTTTAATGGCCATGGGGTAATGGCTGACTTCAGATTAGAGAACTTCTACATCTGAAACAATTTTATCTTTCTATGAGCTAAAGGGTAGGGGTCTTTTCAGTGTTGGACAGTGACAGGGCAAGGGGCAATGGGCACAAACTAGAACCCAGCAGGTTTCACCTGAAGGTGAGCAGAAACTTCTTTGCTGTAAAGGTGCTGGAGGCCTGGAGCAGGCTGCCAGGAGAGGTTGTGGAGTCTCCTTCTGTGCTGTGCCAGCTGCTGTGGGTGCCCTGCTTTAGCAGGGGGTTAGAATCATAGAATCAACAAGGTTGGAAAAGACCTCAAAGATCGTCAAGTCCAACCTGTCACCCAAGACTTCATGACTACTAGACCATGGCACCAAGTGCCACAATCCCCTCTTTGAACACCTCCAGGGACGGTGACTCCACCACCTCCCCGGGCAGCACATTCCAATGGTGAATGACTCTCTCAGTGAAGAACTTTCTCCTCACCTCCAGCCTAAACTTCCCCTGGTGCAGCTTGAGACTGTGTCCTCTTGTTCTGGTGCTGGTTGCCTGGGAGAAGTGACCAGCCCCCTCCTGGCTACAACCTCCCATCAGGTAGTTGTAGAGAGCAATGAGGTCTCCCTTCAGCCTCCTCTTCTCCAGGCTAAACAACCCCAGCTCCCTCAGCCTCTCCTCACAGGGCTGTGCTCAAGGCCTCTCCCCAGCCTTGTTGCCCTTCTCTGGACACCTTCAAGTGTCTTGATGTCCTTCCTAAACTGAGGG
Organism: Colaptes auratus; assembly: GCA_015227895.2. NCBI lineage: Eukaryota > Metazoa > Chordata > Aves > Piciformes > Picidae > Colaptes > Colaptes auratus. Next base: position 33,867,344 of record CM037631.1, read on the forward strand.
GCCCAGAACTGGACACTGCACTCAAGGTGTGGCCTAACCAGTGCAAAGTCCAGGGGCACTATGACTTCCCTGCTCCTGCTGGCCACACTATTCTTGATGCAGGCCAGGATGCCGTTGGCCTTCTTGGCCACCTGGGCACACTGCAGGCTCGTGTTCAGGTGGCTGTCAATCAGTACCCCCAAATCCCTTTTTGCCTGGCAGCTCTCCAGCCACTCTGACCCCAGCCTGTAGCTCTGCATGGGGTTGCTGTGGCCAAAGTGCAGCACCTGGCCCTTGGACTTGTTTGAATGTCATCCTGTTGGACTCTGCCCTTCTGTCCAGCCTGTCCAGGTCCCTCTGCAGAGCTCTTCTGGCCTCTAACTGACCAACATCTGCTCCACTTGGTGTCATCTGCAAATTTACTGAGACTGACTCAACCCCCCTCATCCAGATCATCAATGAAGATGTCCAGATGTCTCTTCCAACCCCTACTATTCTGGGATTCTCTGATCCTTGCCTGGTTCGGGACAGGAAGGAATAAAAGGTTCTTTCTGCATTTCTGTGAGCGGATTTGAAGTGTTAATAACCTGAGTGCTGCAGAGGGATTCTTATCATGGCTATAGAAAAGCAGAAGCAGAGCTCAGCAGCTGCTATATTTAGAAGTTCCATTGGTCCTCCTGAAATAGGAACCAAGGTGCCATAGATAATTTGGATCCTTCCTGTAACAAACAAAGCTGGATTGTTTGGATGGAGGCATTGCAGGCAGGCTGTTGACAACCTCAGGTTAGGTTGTGGGTTTTTGAACCAGGCTTTGTTTTTCCATTGCCTTGTGCTTTGTTTAAGAGATGTTGACTGCATTGCTAAGAGGAACCATCAGCAGGTGCCTTATACCTTCCCTGCCTCATACTGGAGCAGGTCCAGAGGAGGTTTCTTGAAGTCTGGAGCACCTCTCCTATGAAGACAGACTGGGAGAGTTGGGGCTGTTCAGCCTGGAGAAGAGAAGGCTCCAGGGAGACCTAACAGCAGCCTGCCAGTACCTGAAGGAGGCTACAAGAAGGCTGCAGAGAGACTGTTTGCAAAAGCCTGCAGTGACAGGACCAGAGGAAATGGCTTCAAACTAGAGCAGAGCAGATTTAGATTGGAGGTGAGGAACAAGTTCTGCACCACGAGGATGGTGGAACACTGGAACAGGCTGCCCAGGGAGGTGGTTGAGGCCCCATCCTTGGAGATATTGAAGGTGAGGCTGGGCAGGGCTCTGGGCAACCTGAGCTGGTTGAGATGCATTTTAATATCTGAAGGGGACCTACAGGAAGGCTGAGGAGGGACTGTTCAGAAGGGCCTGGGGTGATAGGACAAGGGACAGTGGTTTGAAACTGGAGCAGGGCAGGTTTAGGTTGGACATCAGGAAGAAGTTCAACACAATGATAGTGGTGAAAATACTGGAACAGGTTGCCCAGGGCTGTGGTGGAAGCCCTGTCCCTGGAGACATTCATGGTCAAACTTGATGTGGCCCTGAGCCAACCTGCTCTAGTTCTAGGTGTCCCTGCTGACTGCAGGATTGGGGGTTGGATAAGATGACCTTTGAGGATCCCTTTCAACCTTATGCATTCTATGATTCTATGATAGCATTAGTCAGAATTATTGAACCCTGGCTGCCACAGCTATTAACTGAGATATTAGGCATCAATTCCTCCCTATCTCTTTCTTGCTGGGAAAAACTTGGATGCTCTGAGGTGTCCTGAAGAGCTCAAAACCAGAAGCTCAGCTAATAGGTAAAACCAAACCCCTTGTAGACCATTTATCCCCCCAATATCTACCTCAACAACATAATATTCAGAATGTTGATGTCAAAGCCCAGAGAAATGAGAGATATCTTAATCCAGGTAATTTTCCTGCTCTGTTTTGTTGCACAACAATTAAAGTCTTGCAGGGAGAAGGAGAGAAATGGCTTGGATAGCTTTTTTTTTAGGGGGGGGAGGAGGTGAAAGCTAAATCAATGCAAAATCCTGAGTCTTCTCTTGGTTTAGGGTCTTTACCTTGCATTTATCTCTCCTTGTTATTCCTTCAACTCCAAGAGGTTTGTTACGCTCTGATAGCAATGTGGTCAGCAGCCCATGGAGCATCTTGACTCTCTGCCAAGGTTCCTTTCCATCTGTAATAAGAAATAGCTTGAAGAGCTGCTTTTGAACCTCTGAAGGGGGAAAAAAAATGCCTGTTGTGACTGCCCAAGCTGGCTGCTTGGCCTCTCTGCAAGGCTCTCTAACTTGAGTGAAGTACCTTGACGGATGTCCCTGTATTGAGCTTTGAATGCCTGGATGGGTTTCACCTCCTTGCTTCTCTCCTACCACTTCCACCCAAGTTTCTACTAAGGACAGGATGCCAGTGAGGGCTCCTTGGACTGTTTTAATCCCTGTCTAGGAAGGGTTTCTGTATGTACCAGGGTGGTTTAGATTGGATATTAGGAAAAAATTCTGTGGAGAGGGATTGGGACAGGCTGCCCAGGGAGGTGGTGGAGTCACCGTCCCTGGAGGTGTTCAAGAAGTGTGTGGCCATGGCACTTGGGGCCATGGTTTAATGGCCATGGTGGTGTTGGGTTGATGGTTGGACTTGGTGGTCTTAGAGGTGTTCTCCAATTGAAACCATTCTATGATTCTAGGCAAATGTTTGAGCTGATTTCTGGAATCTCTTGACCTGGAGTCACCAGAGAGGTTGTGGAGTCTCCTCCCCTGGAGACTTCCAAGCCCCATCTGGATGTGTTCCTGTGTTACCTGTGCTGGATTCTATGGCCCTGCTCTGGCAGGGGGGTTGGGCCTGAAGATGTCCAGAGGTCCCTTCCAACCCCTAACATCCTGTGATGCTGTGATCCCTTGCCCTGATAGTCCAGCTTCTATACTGGAGAGTTTATTGGCCTGACAGCTTATCTTGTGTCTTAAGGAGCTTCATACAGACCATCATTTACTGTGGGTTAATAGGGATGGAAAGGGAGCTGTGCCTCCAATGGATGTGACAGCCAGTGGCCATTGCACAAGGCTGTGGTGGGACAGCTGGCCTTGTTCCCCCTGTGCTCAGGTCGTGGCCCTGTTTCTCCCTGGGCTTGATATCCTCCTGTTCAGATCATGGCCCTATTTCTCTTGATGTCCATTAAGATGTGCCAATAAGTTTATGTCATAGGAGAAACAGCTGGGGCTTCAAAGTCTCTCTGAGGAGCCTGTTCCAGTGCTGTGTGACCCTCCCAGTGAAGAAGTTCCTCCTCATGTTGAGGTGGAACCTCCTGTGCTGTAGTTTACATCCCCTTGTCCTATCACAGGGTGCAACTGAGCAGAGCCTGTCCTTTCCTTCTTGACCCCAGCCCTCAGATATTTATAGACATCTATTAGATCCCCTCTCAGCCTTCTCCTCTCCAGACTAACCAGCCCCAGGGCTCTCAGCCTCTCCTCCAGCCACACCCTTTTCCCTTTACCTACAAAAATCAACATTTCCACCCAGTTGGGGCAGTCTTGCTCTCAGTGAGCTGCTTGTCATGCTCTGGTGCTTGTGCCATTTTTGGCTCTTCTCTACAGGAGCCTGGGTTTATGCCAATAAAAGCAGCGAGCAGTGGAGCAGTTTAATTATATTTTTGTTTTCAACATGGGCAGAGTTGAGGGAGGGAGAAATGAATGTAAAAATATATTAGTCCTCTGGACACATTAAAGCTGTGGTGGTGTGGGGGAGAGCTCAAGCTCTGCTCCCAGAGTTAGATTGGATGTGAGGAACACATGAGAGTGGTGGAACACTGGAACAAGTTGCCCAGGGAGGTGGTTGAGGCCCCCTCCCTGGAGATATTCAATGTGAGGCTGGACAAGGCTCTGGGCAACCTGATCTAGTTGAGGATGTCCCTGCTGAGTGCAGAGGGGGTTGGACTGGGTGACCTTTGAACGTCCCTTCCAACCCAGACCACTCTATGATTCTGTGATAATGAGGAAACTGGAGCACCTCTGTGAGGAGCAAAGGCTGAGAGACCTGGGGCTGTTTAGCCTGGAGCAGACTAGGAGGGGATCTTCTCAATGTTCAAGAAGATGGAGCCAGACTTTTTTCAGTGGTGCCCAGTGATAGAAAAAGGGGCAAAGAACACAAGTTGGAAGCCAGGAGTTTCCATATGAGCATGAGGAAAACTTCTGTTCCAGAGAGGGTGTTTTAAACCAGGCTGCTCAGAGAGGTTGTGGTGTCTCCTTCTCTGGAGAGATTCCAAACCTGGCCATTGTTATCCTGGGCAAGCTGCTGAGGGTGCCTCTGCTTCAGCAGGGGGGTTGGGCTAGATGATCTCCAGAGGTCCCTTCTAACTCCCACTGTGTTGGCATTCCTTGAAACGTCCTCTTCAGGTTAGCTTCTTCAAGGGGCGTGGAAACTCAGTTTGGTTGTGATGCCACTTTGAAGAGTAGGTCCAAATCCAGGTTTCTGGCAGACTTGCTATTTCTGTAACACCTTCCACTTGATGAGCCCAAGTGCTTTAATCAATGTGCAGCTCTTGATGAGAGGGATAATTACTCCCATTTTTACAGCAGGAGAACATGAGGGAGATGAGAATGCCCTCTCTGAAATTTCAAACCATTTCATGCCAAGGAAATGAGTTGAGCTTGCTCTCCAAAGCGCATCCCAGAATGGTGGGAGGTGGGAAGGACCTCTAGAGATCATCCAGTCCAACCCCTCTGCTAAAGCAGGGTCACCCACAGCAGGTTGCCTGGGATCACACTGGCCAGGTAGGGATGGAATCTTTCAAGAGGAGACTCCACCACATCTCTGGGCAGCCTGCTCCAGGGCTCCAGAACCCTCACACTAAAGATGTTTCCCTCTGTGTACTTTGATGGCCTCCAAGGACACCCACTGGACATCTCATCAGAAATGTGATGTTTGCTCTGATTCCAGGAAGGTGAATTTGGAATGTCCCTCCTTTGAGTGCTCCATAGGTCTAGTTGAGAGGTGTCCCTGTCCAGGGTGGGGAGGTTGGAGGAGAAGATCTCTGAGGTCCCTTCCAACCTAAGCCATTCTGTGACTCGATGATGATGATGAGGCACATGTTGAAAAAGACATCACAACTGCTTTGTCTGCTGGTGCATTCCAACAGCAGGTTACAGTGGAACTGATCAGATCCAAGATTAATGGCACTGTCCCATTTATCTTCTCTTCTTTTACCATATGACATAGGCAGCAAAGGCACAAAGACATCCAACAACTCAAGGCCTCATTCAAACAGACCTCGAACACCCCCCAGGCAGGAGGCAGCCACAGCCTCCCTGGGCAGCCTGTGCCAGACTCTCACCACCCTCCTACTGAAGAATTCTTCCTCAGTTCCAGGCCAACCCTGCTCTGCCTCAGCTTCAAACCATTCCCCCTTGGTTTGGCTCTAGACACCCTTAGCAGCCTCTGCAGTCTCTCTGCAGCCTTCCTGCAGGATCCCTTCAGCTGTTGGAAGGCAGCTCTAAGATCCCCCAGAGTCTTCTCTTCTCCAGGCTGAGCACCCCCAGCTCCCTCAGCCTGTCCTCAGAGCAGAGCTGCTGCAGCCTTTGGATCATCTTTGTGGCCTCCTCTGGACTCACTAAAACCACTTGGGCTTTTGCTTCTGTTTAAAACTCGATGGAAACAACAACTTCTCTTGTCTGCATGTTGGCTGCTTGCATTTCACTCATGGTGACTGGTTCTGAGAGGAAATAGCTGCAGGGGAATTTAATGGCTTCCTTCTCTGCCCAGAGTGGCAGAGGTGTTGTTACATAATTTGACTCTGTGATGCCAGAATTATAAACATCACAGAAAATGTCCAGTTGCAGCAACAGTGATGTGAGATTTGCCAGAGCTGCTGAAAAGAGGAAAGGGAAACTTCACAGAATGTTAAGGGCTAGAAGGGACCTCAAAAGATGATCCAGTCCAACCCCCCCTGCCAGAGCAGGATCACGTAGGGCAGATCACACAGGAACACATCCAGGTGGGGCTTGGATACCTCCAGAGAGGGAGACTCCAACCCCCCCCTGGGCAGCCTGTTCCAGTCTTCTGTCACCCTCACAGGGAAAAAAAAATTCCTCATGTTTGCATGGACTTGGTGTGACTCAAAGCTTCAGCTTCTGTGCTTGCATCTGTTAATGGAGTCAATAATTTTGGCTTCTTGTTGTTGGTTTTGTGCTTCCCTGGAACACAAGGATTTAGGTGACTGCTGCTTCTCAGCTTTCCTTCCTGCTGTCTTCAGCCACTCTCCAGCTGATCCATCAGGCAGGATGGAATCACAGAGTCATTTTGGTTGGAGATGACCTTTAAGATCATTGACGCCAACCAGTCTCTAACTCTACCCAGTCTGGTGCCAAACCATGTCCTTCAACACCACATTTATGAGTCTTTCAAGCATCTCCAGGGATGGGGATTCAAGCACCTCCCTGGGGAGCTTGTTCCAGTCTTTGAGAACTCTTTCACTGAAAAATTTTCTTCTAATGGTCAATCTAAACCTCCCCTGGTGAGCCCTAAGGCCATTTCCTCTCATCCTATGGATAATTTGCCTTTGCAAATAGCTTTGTAAGCTGTTGTTGCCTGTTGCTTTTGATAATGACAGAGAGAGCATCAGAGAATAGTTTATAAGGGATCTTCAGAGGACATTTTAGTCCAACCTAAAATGACCTTCAACAAGGCCAAATGTCAGGTCATACCCTTTGGTCACAGCACCCCCAAGCAATGCTGCAGTCCTGGAGCAGTGTGGCTGGAAAGCTGCCTGGCAGAAAGGGGGTGCTAATGGACAAGCAGCTGAAGAGGAGCCAGCAGTGTGCCCAGGTGGCCAAGAAAGCCAAAGGCCTCCTGGCTGGCATCAGCAATGCTGTGGCCAGCAGGAGCAGGGAGGGGATTGTCCCCTGGCACTCAGCTCTGGTCAGGCCACACCTCCAGTGCTGTGTCCAGCTTGGGGCACCTCAATACAGGAGAGATGTGGAGGTGCTGCAGCCAGTGCAGAGGAGGGCAAGGAAGCTGGGAAGGGCCTGGGGAGTAAATGTGATGGAGAGCAACTGAAGGAGCTGGGGATGGTTAGTTTGGAGGAGAGGAGACTGAGGGGAGACCTCATTGCTGTCCACAACTACCTGAAAGGAGGTTGTGGAGAGGCTGCTGCTGGTCTCTTCTCACATGTAATTAGTGATAGAAGAACAGGGAATGACCTCAAGCTGTGACTGTGTAGCTTTAGATTGGACAATAGGAAACATTTTTTCATGGCAGGAGTGGTCAGGCACTGGAATGTGCTGGGCAGGGAGGTGGTTGAGTCCCCAAGCCTGGATGGGTTTCAGGATGGTCTGGCTGTGGTGCTTGGGGCTATGGTTTAGGGGTGACCCTTGCAGAGTGGAGTTCTGGGTTGGGCTTGGTGATCCTGAGGGTCTTTTCCAACCTGAATGTTTCTGTGATTCTGTGAATCTCTCTGCTGTAAGCAGGGTCATCTTCAGCCAGATCAGGTTGCTCAGAAACCCATCCAACTGGAACTTGAATGTTTCCAGCCACAGGGCAGTAGAAAGAAGTTATGTGAACTTCCACACAGGGAAGAATTTTGGTTTGCCTTTTGGTCTAGGTGTCTACTTCTTCATCTGCTGCTATGGACATGATGCTCTCTGCAGGTGAACCAAAATGACCACTGTGAGCTAATTTGGGCTTTGGGTATGGCAAGTTTCATGTGCATAGTCTGGCATCTTCTGTGGAGGAACTTGGTTTCATAGTTTCATAGTTTCAGTTAGGGTTGGAAGGGACCACAAGGATCATCCAGTTCCAACCCCCCTGCCATGGGCAGGGACACCCCACACTAGATCAGGCTGGACAGAGCCTCATCCAGCCTGGGCTTAAACACCTCAAGGGACAGGGCCTCAACCACCTCCCTGGACAACCCATTCCAGGGCCTCACCACCCCCACGGTGAAGAACTTCCTCCTCACATCCAGCCTGAATCTCCCCACCTCCAGCTTCATTCCATTCCCCCTAGTCCTATCACTTCCTGATAGCCTGAAAAGTCCCTCCCCAGCCTTCTTGGTTGGTGTCTGTTGCTCATGTAAAGCAGGAAGCCAAACAGGATTTTCCCAGAGCCAAAAGGAGTCTAATCTGGGGGTGTAAATCAGGAGTTCTTTCAGCTTACCACTGCCAGGGTGAGCTCCATGGTCATCCTGTGAGCCTCTGGTCCTGCTTTCTGTCTATCACACAGAATCACAGAATTGTCAGGATTGGAAGGGACTCCAAGGACCCAGTTCCAACCCCCCTGCCATGGGCAGGGACATCCTCCACTAGAACAGGTTGCTCACAGCCACATCCAGTCTGGCCTTAAAACCCTCCAGTTTTGGATTTTCCACCACCCCTCTGGGCAACCTGTACCAGTGTCTCACCACCCTGATGGCCAGCCTGGCATTAAAAACATTCTCCTGCCCTTAAAAACTTCTCTCCCCTGTCTACTTATCCTTTCAAATTGAAGATAATGTATTTGTCTTTTAGGGGGAAGGTGGAAGACCTCATATTGCCATCAAGAATGGCAATCATTGCATCTGTTACTGTCAGGTTTTCATCTTCCAGCAGTGACTGGTGATGCTCTCACCCCTCCAACCAGCAAAGAGATCCTTGGGGATGGTTTGGGGTATTTTTTGCCAAGTGTCATGACAAAGTAGCACATTTAGTGCTTGGTTTGCAGACATCTGCTGCCAAGAGTAAGATGCAGCAAGGGAAAGAAATTCTCCAAGGAATCAGCTTAATGACTCTGGATCCTTGTAGTCCTTTGCCCTTGAATCCATCTGACAACTGTTATCAGACTGCTTGAGGTAGTACCATTTGCTCTGAGCCACAGCATTTCCCACCAGAACTTCTGTAAATGCTCCTGCAACACAGTCATTCTCTTGAAATAGGGATGAACATTCGGTGCTTATCCTACTCCCCATTCTTCCTAATGAAAGCCACCCTCATTAAACCCATAAACCCCAAGGAGTAAAGTGCTGGAGGCACATCAGAGCCTGGGATTAGACTGAGCTGGGCAAACTGCAGAAGCAGTCTGGAGCCAGGACAGAAATAGGATCAACAAAGGCTAATACAGAGGCTTTTTTTTCCCCCCTCTGGCCCAAGTGTTCTGTTGAGATTCAGGCTGGTGGAGCCACTGCTTTGCTTGAAGGTGTCTGGGGTCTTGAAGGACTACAATGTTTTCAAGCCCAAATGTCCTATTGCCAACCAAGGCCAGAAGCAGACAGCTAGGGAAAGACCTTCCAGAACCCCAGGATAGGCAGGGGAAGGTCCTCCTCCTGATAAGAGGTTTCTTTGAGACTTCATTGGAATGTGCTGCCCAGGGAGGTGGTGGAGTCACAATCCCTGGAGGGGTTCGAAGGGGGATTGGACATGGCACTTGGTGCCATGGTTTAGCAGTCATGAGGTGTTGGGTGCCAGGTTGGACTTGGTGATCTTTGAGGTCTTTTCCAACCTTATTGATTCTGTGATTCTATGACTCTATGACTCGTGACTAACTCTTCACCAAGACCTGCACTGACGGGAAAGTTGGGCAAGGAGAAACCTAAGGAATTGAAAGGACCAAGTGTAGAGTCCTGCATCCCTGCCTCTGGGGAGGAATAGCCCCAAGGACCAGTACAGGATGGGGACTGACCAATGGGAGGACAGCTCAGCAGAGAATGACCTGTGAATACTGGGGGACAAGTTCATTGTGAGCCAGAAATGTGTCCTGATGGCAAAGAAAGCCAATGGTCTCTGGGGGTTCACAAGATCACAGGATGTTAGGGGTTGGAAGGAACCTCAGGAGATCATCGAGTCCAACCCCCTTACCAGAGCAGGACCATAGAATCTGGTGCAGGTTACACAGGAATGCATCCAGATGGGGCTTAAAAGTCTCCAGGGAAGGAGACTCCACAACCTCTCTGGGCAGCCTGTTCCAGGGCTCTGTGACCCTCCCAGTGAAGAAGTAAAGAAGATCCTCCTCGTGTTGAGGTGAAACCTCCTGTGCTGGAGTTTGCATCTATTATGAAGAGTATGGCTAGCAGGCTAAGGGAGGTTCTCCTCCTCCTATCCTATGCTCTGGTGAGGAGAATACTGCATCTAGTTCTGGGCACCTCAGTTCTAGAAGGACAAGGAACTACTGGAAAAAGTTCATCAGAGAGCCACTAAGATGATGAGGGAAGGAACATCTCTCTGATGAGGAAAGCCTGAGAGCCCTGAGGCTTGGAGAAGGGAAGACTGAGAGGGGATCTCATTAATGTGTATAAATATCTGAAGGGTGAGGGTCAGGAGGATGGAGGCAGACTTCTATCAGTGGTGTCCAGTGACAGGACAAGGGGCAATGGACACAAATGAACACAGGAATTCTTCTCTTTGAAGCTTACAGAGCACTGGAGCAGGCTGCCCAGAGAGGTGGTGGAGTCTTCTACTCTGGAGACATTCAAAACCTGCCTGGATGTGTTCTTGGGTGATTTACTCTGGATGACCCTGCTCAGCAGGGGCTGTTGGACTCTTCCAACCCCCACTGCTCTGTGATTCTCTGATTCCATTCAGTGAGGCCACTCCATTTAACAGCCTTCATTGGCTCTAGTCTTAGTTACCTTACACAGCCCTCTGTGATTAAACCTGCTCTTACGAAACCTGTTTTTCAGCTCAATTCCCGCTGCCCCAGGATGTTGGTGCTTTAATTAAAGTGAACCATGAGCCAACAACATCATGTGCCTGCAAAAAGACCATCATGAGACCATCAGGCTGGGCTGTGTTAGCAGGAATAACATCCTGAGGGAGGCGGCCAGGATGCTGTGCTTGATGCTGATGAAAGCTCAGCAGGGGTGCTGTGCCCAGCAGCAAGGTGCTCTGCTTCAGGCAAGGCTTGAATCTCATCCAGTTGGTCTGTGCAAGAAAGATGGGCTGGGGTAATTTAAATTTAAGCCACTGAAGAGGAGCCAGCAGTGTGCCCAGGTGGCCAAGAAAGCCAAAGGCCTCCTGGCTGGCATCAGCAATGCTGTGGCCAGCAGGAGCAGGGAGGGGATTGTCCCCTGGCACTCAGCTCTGGTCAGGCCACACCTCCAGTGCTGTGTCCAGCTTGGGGCATCTCAATACAGGAGAGATGTGGAGGTGCTGGAGCCAGTGCAGAGGAGGGCAAGGAAGCTGTGAAGGGCCTGGGGAGTAAATGTGATGGAGAGCAACTGAAGGAGCTGGGGATGGTTAGTTTGGAGAAGAGGAGGCTGAGGGGAGACCTCATTTGCTGTCTACAACTACCTGAAAGGAGGTTGTGGAGAGGCTGCTGCTGGTCTCTTCTCACAGGTCATTAGTGACAGAACAAGAGGGAATGGCCTCAAGCTGTGCCTGGGTAGCTTTAGACTGGACAGTAGGAAACATTTTTTCATGGCAAGAGTGGTGAGGCACTGGAATGTGCTGAGCAGGGAGGTGGTGATATGTGATTCTGTGATGTGTTTGTTTCTTTAGGGTGAGCCTCATCAGTGGAGACTGAAAGTGGTGGATTTATTTAGACCAGGAAAATAAAAAAGCTGCCTCTCCTTGGCCTCTAAATGTACTAAGTGCTTGGTAAAGGGAAAGGCAAGAGTGCATCACTAATAGCTGGTGATAGGTTTGTACTATTCAGATACTAGAGCAGAAGTCTTGCGAGGAGGGGCTGAGGGAGGTGGAGTTGCTTAGCCTCAAGCAAAGGAGGCTGAGGGAAGACCTTCTCACTCTCGACAACTCTCTGAGTGGAGGTTGTAGCCAGGTGGGGTTGGTCTTTTCTCCAACAAGTTATAGGACAAGAGGAATCGGCCTCAAGCTGTGCCAGGGGAGGTTTAGGTTGGCCATTCTTCCCTGAAGGGGTTGTCAAGGGTGGACCAGGCTGCCCAGGGGAGTGGTGGAGTCCCCATCCCTGAAGATATCTGAAAGCCATGTAGATGTGCTGCTGAGGGACATGGTTTCATAGAATCACACAATGGTTTGTGTTGAAAGGGACCTTAAAGATCATCTAGTTCTAACCCTTCCATTATGGGCAGGGACACCTTCCACTGGTCCAGGCTGTCAGGCCCTGGCCAGCCTGGCCTTGAACATTTCCAGGGAGGAGGCATCCACAGCCTCCCTGGGCAACCTGCTCCAGTGTCTCCCCACCCTCACTGGGAAGGATTCCTTCCTGATCTCCGCTTTGAGGAGAGGCTGAGGGAGCTGGGGTTGCTTAGCCTGGAGAAGAGGAGGCTCAGGGGTGACCTTACTGCTCTCTACAACTACCTGAAGGGAGGTTGTAGCCAGGTGGGGGTTGGTCTCTTCTCCCAGGCAACCAGCACCAGAACAAGAGGACACAGTCTCAAGCTGCACCAGGGGAAGTTTAGGCTCGAGGTGAGGAAAAGTTCTTCCCAGAAAGAGAGATTGGCCCTTGGGATGTGCTGCCCAGGGAGGTGGTGGAGTCACCATCCCTGCAGGTGTTCAAGAGGGGATTGGACGTGGCACTTGGTGCCATGGTTTGTTAGTCATGAGCTGTTGGGTGGCAGGTTGGGCTTGATGATCTCTGAGGTCTTTTCCAACCTGGTTGATTCTATGATTCTAAATTTCCCCTCTTCCAGGTTCAATGCATTCCCCTACATCCTATCACTACAAGCCCTTGTCAAAAGTCCCTCCCCAGCTTTATTGTAGCCCCCTTCAGATGATGGAAATCTGCCCTAAGGTCTCCCTGGAGCCTTTTCTTCTCCAGGCTGACCAGCCCCAACTTTCTTAATCTACTCCCACAAGGGAGGATTTCCAGCTCTATAATCATCTCCTCTGGACCCACTCCAACAGCTCCAGGTCCTTCTTGTGCTGGGGACCCCAGAACAGGCTGCAGTTTAGTGGTGACCTGGCAGTGCTGGGTGAATGGTTGGACTGGCTGCAGGTTAGTGGTGACCTGGCAGTGCTGGGTGAATGGTTGGACTGGCTGCAGGTTAGTGGTGACCTGGCAGTGCTGGGTGAATGGTTGGACTGGCTGCAGGTTAGTGGTGACCTGGCAGTGCTGGGTGAATGGTTGGACTGGCTGCAGGTTAGTGGTGACCTGGCAGTGCTGGGTGAATGGTTGGACTGGTTGTAGTTTAGTGGTGACCTGGCAGTGCTGGGTGAATGGTTGGACTGGTTGGAGGTTAGTGGTGACCTGGCAGTGCTGGATGAATGGTTGGACTGGCTGCAGGTTAGTGGTGACCTGGCAGTGCTGGGTGAATGGTTGGACTGGTTGTAGTTTAGTGGTGACCTGGCAGTGCTGGGTGAATGGTTGGACTGGTTGTAGTTTAGTGGTGACCTGGCAGTGCTGGGTGAATGGTTGGACTGGCTGCAGGTTAGTGGTGACCTGGCAGTGCTGGGTGAATGGTTGGACTGGTTGCAGTTTAGTAGTGACCTGGCAATGCTGAGTCAACAATCTTAAAGGTCTTTACTGACCTAACTGATTTTATGAATCCTTGCTTTGGTGCAGCCAGAAGCCCTGGGCATTGCTGGCTGTGTTGTTTGGGGAAGATCCAGTAGATTAGAACCACGTTGTCAGGAGCTGTCAGAGTTAAGTCAGCTGGTAGGGGTTAGACTGGAGAACCTCTATCACCCTGCTGTGTTTTCTCATGAACCAGAGGCTCCCTAAGGGATTTTTGTTTACCTCTATGCTGAATGAAAGGAGGAGGATGAAATTGCAGGAGGTAAGAGCTTGTTCAGGACATGATTATCGCCGCACAAATTCTCCTGGGGTCACTAATAGCCAGAAACAGGCCTGACTGCAGCTGTGCACCGGCTCTGGAATGGCACAGGAATTCCCATCACAGCTCCCTTGGGAGTTATCAGCATTTATCCTGATGAATGCAGCTGCTGGGGTGCAGTGATGTACACCGAGAGAGAAATTTGTCCTCTGGAATGGCAGAGCACGGGGAGAAGGAGGGGCAGGCAAGCATGGGCTGCCCCTTAGCTTGGATACCTTTAACCCTTTCCTTGCTACTCGGTCAAGCAAAACTGCCTGAGGAAAGCCGGGGAGGGACTTTTGACAAGGGTTTGGAGTGATAGGACAAGGGGAAATGGGTTGAAATTGGAAGAGGGGAGATTGAGAGTGGAGATTAGGAAGATTGGCCTGGAGAAGAGGAGGCACAGGGGAGACCTCATTGCTCTCTACAGCTGCCTGAAGGGTGGTTGTAGCCAGGAAGGGGTTGGCCTCTTCTCTCTAGCAACCAGCACCAGAACAAGAGGACACAGTCTCAAGCTGCGCCATGGGAAGTTTAGGCTCAAGGTGAGGAGAAAGTTCTTCACTGAGACAGTAATTCATATGGGCTATGATTGTGCATGAAAAATAGCTACTTAAAACATACCTCAATTTAAGAAGGATATTAAGACACTTGAATGTGTCCAGAGAAGGGCAACGAGGCTGGGGAGAGGCCTTGAGCACAGCCCTGTGAGGAGAGGCTGAGGGAGCTGGGGTTGTTTAGCCTGGAGAAGAGGAGGCTCAGGGGAGACCTCATTGCTCTCTACAACTACCTGAAGGGAGATTGTAGCCAGGTGGGGGTTGGTCTCTTCTCCCAGACAACCAGCACCAGAACAAGAGGACACAGTCTCAAGCTGTGCCAGGGGAGGTTTAGACTGAGGAGAAAGTTCTTCAGAGAAAGAGAGATTGGCCATTGGAATGTGCTGCCCAGGAAGGTGGTGAAGTTGCCATCCCTGGAGGTGTTCAAAAAGGGATTTGATGTGGCACTTGAAACTGTGGTTTAGTTAGGCATGAGGTGTTGGGTGCTAGGTTGGACTTGATCTCAGAGGTGTTTTCCAATCTTGTTGATTCTATGATTCTATGATTCTACAATTGGAATGTGCTGCCCAGGGAAGTGGTGGAGTCACCATCCCTGGAGGTGTTCAAGAGGGGATTGGACGTGGCACTTGGTGCCATGGTCTAGTCATGAGGTCTGTGGTGACAGGTTGGACTCGATGATCTTTGAGGTCTCTTCCAACCTTGGCGATACTGTGATACTGCGAAATTCTTCACGGTGAGGGTGGGGAGACACTGGAACAGGTTGCCCAGGGAGGCTGTGTCTGCCTCCTCCTTGGAGGTGTTCAAGGCCAGGTTGGATGAGGCCTTGAGCAACCTGGGCTGGTGGGAGGTGTCCCTGCCCACAGCAGAGGGCTTGGAACTGGATGAATTTTTTAAGGTCCCTCCCAACCCAAACCATTCTGTGATTGCTCCTCAGCTTTGCAAGGCTCCAAGCTCTGAAGTCTGGAGGAAATTCTCACTCCTGCCTGACTTCCCTTTCTGCTTGCTCTTTTTTTTGGGGTTGGTTTTTTTTTCCTTTTTGGAGGCTGGGAGCCCCTGAGGTGTTTCACAGAGTGTAATAATGTTATTTTTAGAGGGGTTTTTTGGCTCTCTCTTTGTTGCATCTGTCCGTCTCCAGTTCAATTACGGCAGCCCCAGCAGGAATCACATCTTTCAATAATCTGCTTGCTGCCACTGGCTTTGACCTGCTAAATTGAATGGTAAATGGAGCGTGGCATGGCTCAGCAATCTCCATTCATGGCCTCCTCTAACAAGGTGTGCAGAGAGCTATTAGCCACTCTTTATAATAATCAGACAAGATGGAATGGAATGGAATGGAATGGAATGGAATGGAATGGAATGGAATGGAATAGAATAGAATAGAATAGAATAGAATAGAATAGAATAGAATAGAATAGAATAGAATGGAATGGAATGGAATGGAATGGAATGGAATGGAATGGAATGGAATGGAGTAGAATAGAATAGAATAGAATAGAATAGAATAGAATAGAATAGAATAGAATAGAATAGAATAGACCAGACCAGTTTGGAACAGAACTCCAAGATCATCATGTCCAACCTATCAACCAATCCAACACGACCTAATCAACTAAACCGTGGCACCAAGCACCCCATCAAGTCTCCTCCTGAACACCTCCAGTGATGGTGACTCCACCACCTCCCCAGGCAGCCCATTCCAATGGGCAGTCACTCTCCCTGTATAGAACTTTTCCTCACCTCCAGCCTAAACCTCCCCTGGCACAGCTTGAGACTGTGTCCTCTTGTTCTGGTGCTGGTTGCCTGGGAGAAGAGATCAACCTCTGCCTGTCTACAACCTCCCTTCAGGTAGTTGTAGAGACCAATGAGGTCTCCCCTGAGCCTCCTCTTCTCCAGGCTAAGCAACCCCAGCTCCCTCAGCCTCTCCTCATAGGGCTTGTCTTCCAAACCCCTCACCAACCTTGTTGCCCTTCTCTGGACACCTTCCAGCAACTCAACATCCTTCCTAAACTGAGGGGCCCAGAACTGGGCTCAGGACTCAAGGTGTGGCCTAACCAGTGCAGTGTACAGGGGCAGAATGACCTCCCTGCTCCTGCTGGCCACGCTGTTCCTGATGCAGGCCAGGATGCCATTGGCCCTCCTGGCTGCCTGAGCACACTGCAGGCTCATGTTCAGCCTACCATCAACCAGCACCCCCAGGTCCCTCTCTGCCTGGCTGCTCTCCAACCACTCTGACCCCAGCCTGTAGCACTGCCTGGGGTTGCTGTGGCCAATGTGCAGAACCCGATATGTCTGAGCTGTGCAGGGACTTACTGTAGGAGGCATCTGGTTAACTATCCAAGCCTCAACAACCACAACAGCATGAATACTTTTTTGTCCCCCACTTTCTTACTTCAGGCCTATTGTCTGCTGGATCCAATTTCTTCCTTTTTCTCCCCATGTATTTCTTGTTAGAGGGCCTCTTCTGCAAGACCTTAGAGCAGCAAATCAGCCCAAACCTTTGCAGTCTTTATGAATTGGCCAGGCTGGCTCAAATTGGTTGTGTTGACAGATGGATCCTTCCTATCATGCAATGGTTTGGATTGGAAGGGATATTTAAAGGTCATCCAGTCCAACTCCCCTGCAGTCAGCAGGGACATCTTCAACTAGATCAGGTTGCTCAGAGCCTCAGACAACCTGAACTGCACTGCAGATTGAACCGCAGATTGTTAGGGGTTGGAATAGACCTCTGGAGATCATCAAGTCCAACCTCTCTGCCAAAGCAGGATCACCTAGGGCAGGTGATACAGGAATGCATCCAGATGGGTTTTGAAAGTCTCCGGAGAAGATTCCTCAACCCCTCTGGGCAGCCTGTTCCTGGGCTCCATCACCCTCACAGTAAAGCAGTTTCTGCTTGTGTTGTGGTGGAATCTCCTATGTTCCAGCTTCTCTCCATTGTTCCTTGTCCTATCACTGGGCACCACCAACAAGAGACTGGCACTTCATCTTGACCCCCACCCTCAGATATTGATAGACATTGGTCAGATCCCCTCTCGGCCTTCTTTTCTCCAGACTAAACAGCCCCAGGGCTCTCAGTCTCTCTTCATAGGGGAGATGCTCAAGTCCCCTAATCATCCATGTGGCTCTCCGTTGGACTCTGGAATGGTTCCAAGGATTTGGGTTGGGCTGGATGATCTTTTGAGGTCTCTTCCAGCCCCTAACTTTCTGTGATTGGGGCATCTACCATTTCTCTAGGTGACCTGGGACAGTGTTTGACCACTCTTAGTGTAAAAAATGTCTCCCTTCTCTCTGATCTCAGCCTCCCTCTTTTATTTTCCCACCATCCTCCCTTGTCCTGTCACAACAGGCCCTGCTGAAAGGTCCATCCCCAACTAGGAGGCTCCCTTATAGTACTGAAAGACCACAAGAAGGTCTCCTCAGAGCAGTTCCTCTGTCTGGAGAGGGGTGTAGGAAGAAGAAAGTCCCATACGAAACGAAATTTGAAGGATGAAAGATGGGCAGAAGAGAGAAAACTGAGGGTGAAGAGTAAAAAAGCAACATCTGGTGTTTGAGTGGACTCTCATGGTCTTAGATTCATAGAATCATAGAACAGAGGAAAAGACCTCTAAGATTGAGACTACCTGTCAGGCATGGCCAGTAAGCCACATCCCAAAGTGAAGTCTTGGTTGTTAGATGGAGAAATAATGAAACCTTTGGCCAGGTTACAAAGTGCTGTGAGTGCTGCCATGCTGTTGGGGTCCTGTAGACTGCTGCCAGCTCTCCCTTTGCCTCATGAGTCTGGAAGCCAACAGAGAGATGAAAACCTGATCCCTCTGCAGCTTCTTCAAGGTGAGGGAATTGAAGCCCAGGCACCTTCATTCTGTTCCTGATGTACACAAGGTCTGGTAGGTCAACATCTGCTCCTCAAGTGTATTGATTTCCTCTCTTAAATGCCTCAAGTCCTTGGAGTGGAAGGTACCTCCTCATTGCTATATCCTACTGCAACATGACACTGACCTATTGGATGTACTTTTGGCACTGAAGGCTGATTGCATCCTGGGCTGTAACATTTACACCATACAGAATTAACCAGGTTGGAAAAGACCTCTGAGATCGTCCAGTCCAACCTATCACCCAGCACCATCTCATCAACTAAACCATGGCACTGAGTGCCTCATCCAGGCTCTTTGTAAACACTTCCAGTGATAGTGACTCCACCACCTCCTTGGTGACAGTGAAGCCACCAGCTTGAGGGATGTGGGGTTTCTGAAGCTGGGGACAGGAGGAGAGGTTTAGAGTTAGGGCAGTGCAGTGGGAAAGGGGAAGGGAGGGTCTTACTGCCCTCAGTATCTTACTGCCCCAAAACAAGTATCATAGAATTGCAGAATGGTAGGGGTTGGAAGGGACCTCTGAAGGTCATCCAGTCCAACCCCCCTGTCAAAGCAGGATCACCTAGGGCAGGTCCCACAGGAACACATCCAGGTGGGTTCTGGGATTCTGTCTTAGGAATGGCTGTAGAGAAGCAGATGACTTTTGTCAAGAGGCAATGGGCGCAAGCTGCGTCAAGGGAAACTGCAGTTAGGCAGTAGGAAAGTTAGCAGTGCCAAGGGGCAATGGGCACAAAGTGCAACACAGGAAGGAAAAACATTTTTGCTCTGAGGATACCTGCTGGAACACGTCCAGAGAAGGGCCATGAGGATGATCAGAGGGCTGGAGCCCCTCTTTTGTGAGAGAGCTGGGGTTGTTCAGTTTGGAAAAGAGAAGGCTCTGAGGAGACCTTATTGTGGCCTTACAGTATCTGAAGGGGGCTATGAGAAAGTTGGGGAGGGGCTTTTTAGGGTGTCAGGGAGTGATAAGACTGGGGGGAATACATCCAAGCTAGAGGAGAGGAGATTTAATTTAGCCTTAGGAAGAGGTTCTTCCTCATGAGGGTGGTGAGACACTGGAACCGGTTGCCCAGGGAGGTGGTGGAAGCCTCATGCCTGGAGGTTTTGAAGGCCAGGCTGGATGTGGCTGTGAGCAACCTGCTCTGGTGTGAGGTGTCCCTGCCTATGGCAGGGGGGTTGGAACTGGATGATCCTTGAGGTCCCTTCCAAGCCTGACCACAGGCCCTGGCCTCAGTTGGGCTCTGCCCTGTGCCTCTGCTCCCAGGAGAGTCAGAGCTCCCAGGCAGAGGCACAGGCAGGAGGACAGGGAGTGCAGCCGCAACGGTAGCGCACTCTTTTTCTTGTTTATGCTCAGTTCCTGCTTCTAATGGGTGCAGCTGGGACATGAAGTCATATTTCATCTTCAGAGATGATTTAATAACTTGCTTGAAGAAGATTTTTGTTGTTGTTGTTGTTGTTGTTTTTGTTGTTTGTCTGCTCATTGAGGCCCAGTTGGGTAATCAGGAAAGGAAGAACCTTGCCGGCAATTTGTCTTTTGTGTTCTCTGGATAAATGTCAACTTGTCTCCTTTGCCTCCTTAAGCTAATGCTGATGAATGCCTGCAGGAAATTGAGGCGGAAATGTCAGAGAGGAGTGGAGTGAAGACTTGTTAGTCAGCTCTTCATTGTATCTGGAAGTGAATTTAAACACCTCAGAGGCTCACAGGATGTCAGGGGCTGTGGGTTGGAAGGGCCTCTGGAGATCATCGAGTCCAACCCCCCTGCCAGAGCAGGACCATAGAATCTAGAGCAGGTCACACTGGATTCTTCAGTACATCCCTAATCCTCCTTGATGTCAGCACAGAGGTGTCAGGACACAATCTCCATTCACCATCTCCTCCTCCCAGCAGCTCTGATTTTATTGCTTCCTACCTTGAAGGTCTCTTCCAACCTGGTCTATTCTATTCTATTCTATTCTATTCTATTCTATTCTATTCTATTCTATTCTACCCTCCCCCCATGCATCTCCAGCTTGAGGGATGTGGTGCCAGGAGGTGCCAGGACACAATCTCCATTCACCATCTCCTCCTCCCAGCAGCTCTGATTTTATTGCTTCCTACTTGAAGGTCTCTTCCAACCTGGTCTATTCTATTCTATTCTATTCTATTCTATTCTATTCTATTCTATTCTATTCTATTCTATTCTATTCTACCCTCCCCCCATGCATCTCCAGCTTGGCTTCAAATCTCCTTGTAGGATTAGAGAGGAAATTGGAAGGAATCACAGCATCCCAGGATGTTAGGGGTTGGAAGGGACCTCTGGAGATCATGGAGTCCAAGCCCCCTGCCAGAGCAGGACCATAGAATCTAGCACAGGTCACACAGGAACACATCCAGATGGACCTTGAAAGTCTCCAAAGAAGAGACTCCACAATCTCTCTGGGCAGCCCTCCAGATTTTGGGGGATTCCTCTTTGATTTTTCTGTACTGCTCAGTTTGCAGCTAGAGTTGTTCAGTATCCCAGCTTGGCTGGGTGGAATTGGAGAAAGGTGCCCATGTTTAATTGAGCTGGCTCTGTGCAACCTGCTCTAGTGGTGGATGTCCCTGCCCATGGCAGGGAGGTTGGAACTAAAGGATCTTTAAAGGATCCTTCCCCCCTGGAAGGGACCTCAAGGATCATCCAGTTCCAACCCCCCTGCCAGGGGCAGGGACACCTCACACCAGATCAGGTTGCTCAGAGCCACATCCAGCCTGGCCTTCAAAACCTCCAGGGATGAGGCATCCACCACCTCCCTGGGCAATCTGTTCCAGTCTCTCACCATCCTCCTGGGGAAGAACTTCTTCCTAACATGCAATCTACCCACTTCTAGTTTTGCTCCATTCCCCCCAGTCCTATCACTCCCTGACACCCTCATAAGGCCCTCTCCAGCTTTCTTGTAGCCCCCTTCAGGTACTGGAAGGCCACAAGAAGGTCTCCTGGGAGCCTTCTCTTCTCCAGACTGAACAGCCCCAACTCCCTCAGTCTGTCATGACCCATCTGCTACTAGATTTTGGAGGACTCAGTCTTTTTCCAGTTTCCTCTGCCCAGACATTCCAGCCTCAAGCTGAGATACCCTTCAGCAAGAAATTGCTTTAAAAATATTTTCTCTTCATTTCTTCCCAACTGGGATTTCTCTTGCCAAAACCAAATAATAAAAGAGGGGGAAGATGTTGTTACAAAGCTTCTTCCTGATCTATTTTGACTTTTTTGTTGTGGTTGTGTAAATTTACTTATTTAATTATTTTTCATGAATGAACAGGAGCTTTCCTGTGCTCAGCAGAGAGAGAATGGGTAGGATCCACACAAAGACTGACAGCCATGAATCCCCTGAGGCACTTTGACTTGAACAAGCACCCTCTTCATCTTGGATGACTTGCAATCCCAGACACAACTTTGTCGCTTTAATTCTCCTTCATTTCACAGAATCCTACAATGCCAGGTTGGAAGGGACCCCAAGGATCATAGGATCATAGAATGGTCTTAGTTGGAAGGGTTGGGGTTGATCAGTTTGGAGAGGAGAGGGCTGTGAGGATACCTTATTGTGACCTTCCAGTATCTGAAGGGGAGCTCTAAAAGAAAGCTGGGGAGGGACTTTTTAAGGTGTCAGGGAGTGATAGGACTAGGGGGCAATGGATCCAAGCTAGAGGAGGGGAGATTTAGATTAGCCTTAGGAAGAAGTTCTTCAGCATGAAGGTGGTGAGAGCCTGGCACAGGTTGCCCAGGGAGGTGGTGGAAGCCTCATCCCTGGAGGTTTTTAAGGCCAGGCTGGATGTGGCTGTGAGCAACCTGATGTAGTGTGAGGTGTCCCTGCCCATGGCAGGGGGCTAGAACTGGATGATCCTTGAGGCCCCTTCCAACCCTGACGATTCTGTGATTCTTCAAAGGTCATCCAGTTCAACCCCTTCTGCAGTCAGCAGGGACATCCTCAACTAGCTCAGGTTGCCCAGAGCCCTGTCCAGCCTCACCTTGAATAGCTCCAGGGAGGGGACCTCAACCACCTGCCTGGGCAAGCTGTTCCAGTGTTCCACCACCCTCATGGTGCAGAACTTGCTCCTAACATCCAATCTGAATCTGCTCTGCTCTAGTTTGAAGCCATTGCCTCTTATCCTGTCCCTGCAGGCCTTTGCAAACAGTCTCTCTCCATCCTTCTTGTAGCCCCTTTCAGGTACTGACAGGTTGCTGTTACTTGTCCCTGGAGCCTTCTCTTTTCCAGGCTGAACACCCCCAGCTCCCTCAGCCTGTCTTCATATCATCTGGCCCAACTTTTCTAGGTTGAAATGAGCTGGCCCAGCACCCTGTCAAGCTGAGTCTTACAACTGTCCAATGTGGGGTAATTCACTGCTTCCCTTGGGAGATGATTCCAATCTCTAACTGTTCTGGTAAAACGTGTTCTAGCTGGGGAGCACCCGGATGGTGTGGGCCAGGCTGTCCAGCAGGCACGTCTGCCTCCTCACATGGCATTCTGTGGTTCTGGCTTAGCTGCTGGTATTTGCAGAGATGCTGGAGGGAGCAGACTGAAGGCTTAAATGGTTTAGCACCCATGGAACACAAAGTTATTGTGAAAATCCTCTCGGGTCATGAGGACTGGAGGTGGAACATGTTTCTATTAATGCTGGTGGGAAGAGACCCAATGGTTGGATGGTGGGGGAGAGATTCACACCATCCAGCTGGTAGGTGTGAAGATGGTTTCAGAGGTTCTTTATATAGCCAACAAAAGAGGGGCAGCTTCTTCCCCCAGAGCAAATTTAGATCACTTAATGGAAACCTCTCTTTGGAGCAAACCTCTGGTTGACTACATGGAGACCACTAGAACCTCCCTTAATGTGCAAAGAGCAATTCTTGCCCAGGGTAGCTATTTATAAGCTACTTTGTTTTTCCCCTCTCATGTTTGTCTATTTGGTTGTTTTGTTGTTGTGGGTTTTTTTTTCCCCAGTAGCTGATCTTATTTATTTCAAATGGGCTTCATGTCTCTGACCACACAAACCTCTGCCAGGGACATGGATCCTATCAGCAGGTGAAATGGAAAAATCATTGTGCCTCATTAGGTTGGATGGCACAGTTGGAAAAGACCCTTAAGATCCTGGAGCCCAGGCTGTGGCTTTGGAAAGCCAACTATTTAAAGAAGTAAGGCTTAAAAGAAAAAATGAGGTATTTAAAAGGAGGAACAGGATCTCTGAACAAGGTTTGGCAGAAGAAACCTCAGTTCTGCCCAAAGTAGCAATGAGACCTGGAAGGAGCTTGCTCTGCCAGTAAGATTTAACGAGCAGTGATTTCCGGGTGCAGCCTGCAATGAAAGGGCCAAAAGGAATGCAGGATTGAAAGGCAGCTCAGTTCCTCCCCTTGCCTGAAATAATCACAGAATGGTCTGGGTTGGAAGAGACCTCCAAAGCTCATCCAGTCCAACCCCCTCTGCAGTCAGCAGGGACATCGTCCACTAGCTCAGGTTGCCCAGAGCCCTGTGCAGCCTCACCTTGAATATCTCCAGGGATGGCGTCCCAACTACCTCCCTGTGTTCTACCACCCTCATGGTGCAGAACTTGTTCCTAACATCCAGTCTAAATCTGCTCTCCTCTAGTTTGAAGCCATTCTTCCCTGTCCTCTGCAAACAGTCTCTCTGCAGCCTTCTTGTAGCCCCCCTTCAGGTACTGGCAGGCTGCTATTAGGTCTCCCTGGAGCCTTCTCTTCTCCAGGCTGAACACCCCCAGCTCCCTCACTGTCCCATGAAAGAAGTTCTCCAACCCCTGATAATTTTCCTGGCCCTCCTCTGGACCTGCTCCAGCAGCTTCAGGTCCTTCCTGTGCTGAGGGCTCCAGACCTGCTCTGCTATGGAGACAGACTGAGGGAGTTGGAGTTGTTCAGTCTGGAGAAGAAAAGCCTCCAAAGAGACCTTATTGTGGCCTTACAGTATCTGAAGGGGGCTACAGGAAAAGCTGGGGAGGGACTTTTGAGGGTGTCAGGGAGTGATAGGACTGGGGGGAATGGAGCAAAACTAGAAATGGGGAGATTGAGATTGGATGTTAGGAAGAAGCTCTTCCCCATGAGGGTGGTGAGAGCCTGGCACAGGTTGCCCAGGGAGGTGGTGGAAGCTTCATCCCTGGAGGTTTTTAAGGCCAGGCTGGATGTGGCTGTGAGCAACCTGCTCTGGTGTGAGGTGTCCCTGCCCATGGCAGGGGGGCTGGAACTAGATGATCCTTGAGGTGCCTTCCAACCCTGACAATTCTATGATTTTATGAATCTATGAAATCTTGCTTGCTGGGAGAGCCCTGAGGACCTCGTGCTGCAGGGGACCGATGTGACCACCAGTTCAATCCTCACCACTGGGTGCACACCAAAAAGGAGGGCTTTAAAAAAGAAAAAAAAAAGTCTGTTTCATCTGAGCTGCCGTGGTGAGCTCTGGTGGCATAACCTGGGGGAAGCTTGCAGCAGCACTTTCAGGAGCAGTGTTTGACTTCCTGTACCGAAAGCTTCTAGGGCTGCACAAGCTGGAAGGGCCCCAATTCACCCACGTTGATTGACTGCTGAGTTGTTGTTGGCTATGAGCTAATCCATGTAGGAATGGAAGTCTAATCCCTCCAGCAGTGGCATTTCCTCCTACCATTCAGAGTTCAAAGCAGGCTTCTCTCTTTCCAGTTCATTTTGAGACTCTACATTGCTTCTGGGTGCCAGAGATGACGCTGGAGTTGGTGGCTGTGCCCTTGAGGGGCTCCTGCAGTTTAATCCCAAGGCCAGGAGATGTAGGCATGTTGCAAGGATGCAAGGGTTTGGAACACAAGCCCTATGAGGAGAGGCTGAGGGAGCTGGGGTTGCTTAGACTGCAGAAGAGGAGACTTAGAGGTGACCTTATTGCTCTCTACAACTACCTGAAGGGAGGATGTAGACAGGCAGAGGTTGGTCTCTTCTCCCAGGCCCACACCAGAACAAGAGGACAGAGTCTCAGGCTGTGCCAGGGGAGGTTTAGGCTGGAGGTTAGGAAGAAGTTCTATACAGAGAGAGTGATTGCCCATTGGAATGGGCTGCCCATGGAGGTGGTGGAGTCACCATCACTGGAGGTGTTCAGGAGGAGACTTGCTGGGGTGCTTGGTGCCATGGTTTAGTTGAGTAGGTGGGTTGGATTGGTTAATAGGTTGAACATGATGATCTTGAAGGTCTCTTCCAACCTGGTCTATTCTATTCTATTCTATTCAAGACCTGCTGCTCACTTGGGATGAGCTGACAAGAGGTTTCCAGCAAGCACAAAAGGTGGAAGAGGGCACTACAGGACTGGTGTGACTGAGGGACTCCAGCAATGTCAGTGAAGCAAAGTGTTTATGCTCTACTTCATCCTTAGGCTGCCACAAATCAGCTGGCCCTAGTCTGGGCATTTCTTGGCTTTCATGAAGCAGAGCTGGAGCCAAACAGTGTTCTGGCCCTTCTAAAAATGCATCTACTCTGCCCTGGTGAGACCTCACCTGGATATTATGCAGTTTTTTTGGGCTCCCCAGTTCAAGAGGGACAGTGATCTACTCAAGAAAGTCATCAAAAAGCTACCAACATGATTGAGCACTGCCTTGTGAGGAGAGGCTGAGAGCTCTGGGGCTGTTTAGTCTGGAGCAGAGAAGACTGAGAGGGGATTTAATCAATGTTTGTAAATATCTGAGGGCTGGGGGTCAAGAGGGAGGGGACAGGCTCTGCTTACTTGCACCCTGTGATGGGAAAAGGGGCAATGGATATCAACTCCAGCACAGGAGGTTCCACCTCAACATGAGGAGGAACTTCTTCACTGTGAGCGTCACAGAGCACTGGAACAGGCTGGTCAGAGTGGAGTCTCCTTCTCTGGAGACTTTGAAGCCCCATCTGGATGTGTTCCTGTGTGACCTGTGCTAGATTCTATGGTCCTGCTCTGGGGGGTTCGACTTGATGCTCTTTGGAGGTCCCTTCTAACCGCTAGCATTCTGTGATGGCCTTGCAGGACTTACAGGGGCTGAGAAGAAAGCTGGGGACAGACCTATGAGCAGGGCCTGTTGGGACAGGACAAGGGGTGATGGTTTAGAACTCAAAGAGGAAGATTCAGGCTAGAAGAGATGTTGGTGAGGCCCTGTCCCAGGCTGCCCAGAGAGGTGGTAGATGCCCCATCCATGGAGCAATAAAAGGAAGCAGAACCGCAAAGGGTTATGTCCAGAGCAATCCTGCATCCCAGGATCTGAGCTCCAGGTCTGGGCAGGCAGCAAGCAGCTGCTCCTGCAACTACAGACTGAGGCAGAGAAGGCCCCGAGACCCTCAGCCTCTCCCTCCCTCATCCTTTCCCACGATGCTCCCCCTGAAGGCAACAGGGACAGAGATTCTCTGTAGATCTGCTTTATTTCTTCAACTATTTACCCTCCTTCCCTCTCCCTTCCCCCTGTAGTTGGCTGCTAGGGGAGTCTGTTCCTCTTCTGAGCCCGGTGCAGCAAACAGGGGCAGAAGCAGCTGCAGAAGCAGCACTTCAGGCAGAACCAGATCTGAGCCAGGCACTTCCAGAGCTTCTTCCCTGGGCTGCTGCTCAGCTTCTGGGCCTTCTGTTGCCGTGCCTGGGGGGTTGCAGCCCCGGGCTGCTGCTGCTTTCTGCTGGCCTGGCTTTGCTCTTTGCTAGGCTTGCTCCGTTGGCTCATGGCTGGGCTGCTGCTCTGCTCTCTGTCAGGCACCTTCCATTGCTCAGAGGGCTGCTGGAGCCTTTTGGAGCTTGGGGAGGATGCAGCCGACATCTCCTGCACAGCTGTGGGCTCCTGGGTCCTCACCTTGGCTGGCTTCTGCTCCAAGGCTTCTTGGTCGCTGCCCCAGAGTGAATCGGCAGCTGGTCTGGGCTGCTGTGGGGTGTCAGCCATTACTGCAGGGTGCTGGGGACACTCATCCCTCTGCTCCTTCAGCTAAGCTCTTGCAAAGTCCTTGGGATGCTTTGATATTTTTTCCCAGCCTTCAGCTGAGCTTTGGCTGCAGCTTTCTGCTGCTGTTGCTTCTGCTTGACCTTCTTTTCCCAAGCAGTTCTGCAGGAACCATAGCATCTCCCAGCTCAGCATCAGCTGCTCCTCTTTGTCTAGCCACCTGGTGAGAAGCTATAAGAGAGGAGGGGTGGAGTGAGCAGCTGGCATCTCTTCCAAGCTTATTTTCATATACAGAGTGTTTGGAATCTGATGAAGAAGTTCCTGAGTCTGTTGTGATGATCTATGATTCTATGACCCTGCATCTACCCATTCAGTTAGGGCATCACAGAATGCTGTCAGATTGAGTCAAGCCTGACTTCCCCTTGGTAAATCCATGCTGGCTACTTCCCCATGAGGGTGGTGAGACACTGGCACAGGTTGCCCAGGGAGGTGGTAGAAGCCTCATGCCTGGAGGTTTTGAAGGCCAGGCTGGATGTGGCTGTGAGCAACCTGCTCTGGTGTGAGGTGTCCCTGCCCATGGCAGGGGGGTTGGAACTGGCTGATCCTTGAGGTCCCTTCCAACCCTGACAATTCTGTGATTCTATGAAGCCCCTCATTTTAGGCTCATTGCTTTTCCTCCAGGAGCTCACCTGGGCATGTAAACAGTCTCTTGGTTCCCATTCAGATGACAGTCATAGAATAGAACCATGGAATGCACCACAGACCTCAGAGGTCATTTAGTCTAACCCCTCTGCATTAAGCAGGGACATCCCCTGCTAGGTCAGGCTGTAAGCTCCACAAAGCCTGACCTTGATTGTCTTCAGGAATTGGGTCTCCACCACCTCCCTGGACAACCTGTTCCAGCACCCTGATAGTAAGGAACATCTTCCTCATGTCCAGAGAGCTTCCTGATGTCCAGTGTAAGGTGCAGATCTGTGCATGAGGTGGAGAGATTATAAGTTAGGCCATGTAGTTTTGAAGGTACTCAGAAGTTACACTGTAGAAGTCCCTTCCTATCTCTGTCCCTTCCTATCTCTGTCTGGTCCTTTTGGTGCCTTTTATCTGGAATACAAATTCCAAGGGACTTAGGTCCCTGCTGTGACTGAGGTCTGATAGAAGTGTGGCTGAGGGAACTGGAGTTGTTTAGTCTAGAGAAGAGGAGGCTGAGGGGAGACCTCATTGATCTCTACAACTCCCTGAAAGGAGGTGGGGGTTTGGTCTCTGGTGGTGGAAGGAGAGTAAATGGCCTGAAATTGTGCCAGGGGAGGTTTAGGTTGGAGATTTTAGGTTGGAGAATTTCTTTGCTGCAAGAGTGGTCAGGGATTGGAACAGGCTACCCAGGGAAGGTGGTGGAGTCACTTCCCTGGAGGTGTTTGAGAAACCTGCAGAACATAGCCCTTGGGGACATGGTTTGATGGCCATGGTGGTGGTGTTGGGTTGATGGCTGGTTGGATTGGATGATCTTAGAGCTCTTTTCCAACCAAAGCAATTCTATGATTCTAGGTGGGCTAACTTTAGCTGAGCTGAAAACCAGTTTTAACCACAACCCCAGCCAAGAAGTGGGCACTTCTAGTAAAACACCAGGGTTGTGGGGTGGGGTTTTTTTTGGCACAACAACAGCAATCCTTAAATAATTCCCACCTCTTTTTATTGCTTCATTTGTCTTCTGGCACATTTTCTGAGATGGAGCCTACGAGGAAGGGCTGCATCAGAAGATTGTAGCTAGGGTGATGCACAAGGCAAAACAGTCAATACTGTTAATGAAATGACTTCAGCCCTGAAGATGGAAAAGGCAGGCAAAGAATAGTCATGGGTTTGGGGTTTTTTTTCACTTATACATCACCAAAACTGTGTTTATATTGGTCACATTGTTCTGCATAATGGAAAATCCATGAGACAGCTGACTGGAGAAAAGGATGTTTTCATGAGATTAATGTTGTGCTCAGGGTCTAGGAGGAAATGATAGTGGTAGGGTGGCTCCTAGACTGCTTTAATTTCCATCTCTTCCTCCTTGTTCTGAAAGGAAAAAAAAAACACCAAAAGGATTGATTTAAATAAAGGCACAAATCCAGGCTGGGTGCAGAGTGGGTTGAGAGCAGCCTTCAAGAAAGAGACTTGGGGTGTTGGGTGCTGAGAAGCTCCCCAGGAGCCAGCAGTGCCCTCAGGCAGCCCAGCTCTGCTCTGCTCAGACCCCAGTTCTGCTATCCCCAGCAGAAGGACACAGAGCTGCTGGAGAGAGTCCAGAGGAGGCCACAAAGATGATCCAAGGGCTGCAGCAGCTCTGCTCTGAGCACAGGCTGAGGGAGCTGGGGGTGTTCAGCCTGGAGAAGAGAAGGCTCCAGGGG
This sequence comes from Colaptes auratus, assembly GCA_015227895.2. Taxonomy (NCBI): domain Eukaryota; kingdom Metazoa; phylum Chordata; class Aves; order Piciformes; family Picidae; genus Colaptes; species Colaptes auratus. The sequence goes on from CM037631.1 coordinate 33,896,638, forward strand.
CACCTCAGAGCTGCCTTCCAATAGCTGAAGGGATCCTGCAGGAAGGCTGCAGAGGGACTTTTGCTAAGGGTGTCTAGAGCCAGGCCAAGGGGGAATGGTTTGAAGCTGAGAGAGAGCAGGGTCAGACTGGAGCTGAGGAAGAAGTTCTTCAGCAGGAGGGTGGTGAGAGTCTGGCACAGGCTGCCCAGGGAGGCTGTGGCTGCCTCCTGCCTGGGGGTGTTGAAGGCCAGGCTGGAAGAGGCCTTGAGCAGCTGAGTCTAGTTGAGATGCATCCCTGCCTATGGTGAGGAGGAGGTTGGAGTAGATGATCTCTGAAGTTCTGAGCCATTCTATGATTCTCTGGTTTTCCTCAAAGAATTTATCAGTGATTTGTTCCAAGCAGACTAGATGCTATTTGAAATGGAAGCTGTGAAAAAGGGATGAGTTGGGGTTCTTCAAACTGGAGAGGAGAAGGCTCCAGGGAGACCTTCTTGTGGCTTTTCAGTACTTAAGTGGGACCTCTAAGAAAGATGGGGACAGTTTTATCAGGGCCTGTTGTGACAGGATGAGCAGTGGTGGTTTGAAACTAAAAGAGGGAGATTTAGACTGGAGAGAAGGAAGAAATGTTTTACAGTGGGGCTGGTGAGACCCTGGTTCAGGTTACCCATAAGAGGAGTGAGATGCTCTATTCCTAGAACCATTCCAGGTCAGATTGGACAGGGCTGTGAGCAACTTAATGTAGTTGATGATGTTCCTGCAGACTGTGGGGGATTGGACTAGATGACATTGAAAGGTCCCTTGGATCCCAAACCATTCTGTGATTGTGTGTGAGGACTGCTAAATGCCTGCAGAGTAAAACCAATGAAGGACTCTTTAGAAGTGCTTGTAGTGATAGGACAAGGGGCAATGGCTTGAAAGTAGAGCAGGGGAGATTTAGGTTGGGCATTAGGTGGAAGTTCTGCTCCACATGCCCTGAGAGCTGAAGAAATGCTGTCTGAGCCCTGCATAAGATGGATCAACAGGAGTGACCCCTATGCTTAGAGCTAGGGACCAGAGTTGCATCTCCCACCTTCCCCAGGGAAAGAAAGTCTCAAATCTTCCCTTGGCAATGTCTAGTTACTCCATCCCATCTCAGCAGCTTCTAGATGAGATGTAGGACAAGATGGGACATTGGCCTGGGAAACAAGATGGTATTAACACTGTCTTCTCATTCCATCCACAGTGGGAGCGCCTCTGGTTCCTCATCCTCACCTCATCCTTCTTCCTGACCCTGGTCTGGTTTTACTTCTGGTGGGAAGTTCACAATGACTACAATGAAATCAACTGGTGAGTAGTTGAATCATTGCAGGAGGACAAATGTGGCTGCCACCATGGAATCACTTTGGGTGGAAAAGACCCTCAAGGTCATCAAGTCCAACCATGAAAATGCTCAGGGGGCTGGAGCAGCTCTGCTGTGAGGCCAGGCTGAGGGAGCTGGGGGTGTTCAGCCTGGAGAAGAGAAGGCTCCAGGGAGACCTAATAGCAACTTTCCAGTACCTGAAGGGGGCTACAAGAAGGATGGAGAAAGACTTTGCAAAGACCTGCAGGGGCAGAACGTGGGGCAATGGCTTCAAACTAGAGCAGAGCAGATTGGATGTTAGAAACAAGTTTCCTTACCATGAAGGTGGTGGAATACTGGAGCAGGTTGTCCAGGGAGGTGGTTGGAGATATTCAAGGTGAGGCCAAATGTGGCCCTGGGCAGCCTGACCTACTTGAGGATGTCCCTGCTGGCTTTGGACTGGATGACCTTTGGAGGTCCCTTCCAGCCTGGACCATTCTATGACTCTGTGATTAAATCAGACACATTCACAAGCTATTTTTGTCACTGGATTGGATGCCTTTGGGTTCTTCAGATGGACAGTAAAGGGAAAGTGAAGTGGGAAGTGAAGCAGAATCACAGAATGTTAGGGATTGGAAGGGACTTCCAGAGATCATCCAGTCCAACCCCTCTGGCAGAGCAGGATCACCTAGGGCAGGCCACACAGGAATGCATCCAGGTTGGGCTTTGGAAATCTCCAGAGAAGGAGACTCCACAACCTCTCTGGGCAGCCTGTTCCAGTGCTCTGTGACCCTTACAGTAATGAAGTTTCTCCTCATCTTGAGGTGGATCCTCCTGCGTTCCAGGTTATATCCATTATTTGTCCTATTACTGGGTGCCACTAAAAAGAGCCTGGCCCTTTCCTCTTGAGCCCCACCCCTCAAATACTTACAGACATTGATCAGATGCCCTCTCAGCCTTCTCTTCTCCAGGCTAAAAAAAAGGAGACCCTGCTTCTACCTGTCTTCACCAATAGATGTAAAGTTGTCCTCATATCCAGTGTGTGGCTGGAATGGAGGTCAGGGTAGGCATCCACCATGGTGAACAGCACAAGAAAACAAAGATGGTGCTGAAATCATGGAGAAGCTTTCTTTGGTTGTTTCTTGCTTGCTTGTTTGCTTCCCTGGCTGACTGGTTTGGGAAGTGGCTGAGCAGTTTGGCTGCAACTTTCCACAAAACACAGATGACAAAATTACAGCCTGAGGCAGGCACTGGGTGTGGAAAATTTTGCAAAGCTGGATGGAGCTGAAAACAAACTTCCCAGTGGGATGGACTTGAATGTGTCCGAGAAGGGCAATGAGGCTGGGGAGAGGTCTGAAGCACAACAACCCCATGCAGAGGTACAGGCTGGGGTCAGAGTGGCTGGAGAGCTGCCAAACACAGAGGGACCTGGGGGTGCTGATTGACAGCCGCCTGAACATGAGCCTGCAGTGTGCCCAGGTGGCCAAGGAGGCCAATGGCATCCTGGCCTGCATCAGGAATAGTGTGGCCAGCAGGAGCAGGGAGGTCATTGTGCCCTGGACTCAGCACTGGTTAGGCCACACCTTGAGTCCTGTGTCCAGTTCTGGGCCCCTCAGTTAGGAAGGACATGAGACACTTGAAGGTGTCCGGAGAAGGGCAACAAGGCTGGGGAGAGGCCTTGAGCACAGCCCTGTGAGGAGAGGCTGATGAGGGAGGGGTGTTTAGCCTGGAGAAGAGGAGGCTCAGGGGCAACCTCATTGCTCTCTACAACTACATGAAAAGTGGTTGTAACCAGGAAGGGTTTGGTCTCTTCTCCCAGGCAACCAGCACCAGAACAAGAGGACACAGTCTCAAGCTGCACCAGGGGAAGTTTAGGCTGGAGGTGAGGAGAAAGTTCTTCACTGAGAGAGTTGTTCACCATTGGGATGTGCTGCCCAGGGAGGTGGTGGAGTCACCATCCCTGGAGGTGTTCAAGAGGGGACTGGACATGGCACTTGGTGCCATGGTCTAGTCATGGGGTCTGTGGTGACAGGTTGGACTTGATGATCTTTGAGGTCTCTTCCAGCCTTGGTGATACTGTGATACCTGGTCTCTTCTCCCAGGCAAGCAGCACCAGAACAAGAGGACACAGTCTCAAGCTGTGCCAGGGGAGGTTTGGGCTGGAGGTGAGGAGAAAATTCTTCCCAGAATGAGTAATTGGTCATTGGGATGTGCTGCCCAGGGAGGTGGTGGAGTCACCATCCCTGGAGGTGTTCAAGAGGGGATTGGATGTGGCATTTGAAGTCATGGTTTAGTCAGTCATGAGTTGTTAGGTGAGAGGTTGGACTTGATGATCTCTGAGGTCTTTTCCAACCTTATTGGTTCTATGATTCTGTGACTGGGAGGGCGTTCGGGGGTGTCGCCATCTCCCTTCAGTGCTGGAAATTATTCTCCCTTTTACTATCTCAGCAGCATCTGAAGAGGTTTTGACAGCACCTTGGGCTTTCTTCTAACCACATGGCTTTGACATCATCTCCTTGTCAAGGATAATTTGTAAAGTGGGTTTGAAAACACAGTGGGTAGCTGATCCCTTCAATAAAGCTCCTGCTTTAGATGCTGAAGTTGTGTGAGGGGAGAATGTTTACTGACTGCAGGACATGAGCTGCCTTCTCCCAGGAGTGTGGTTTTTCTCTGAAGGACTGGAACCATCACCACTGCTCTTAATTATTTATAACACTTTTTTTTTAAAGGGTATTGTAGACCTCCTGCTTCTTTAGTTTTATACCTTCAGCCAAGGGGCTCTTCCAGAGGGACCTGGACAAACTTCAGAAGTGGGCACATGTGAGCCTCATGAAGTTCAACAGGGCCAAATCCTGCAGCGGGGTTGAGGCAATCTCCAACATGAATAAAGGTTCAGGGATGAAAGGATGGAGAGTAGCCCTGTGGAGAAGGACTTGGGGGTGTTGCTGGGTGCACTGCCAGCCCTGAGCCAGCCCTGAGCCAGCCCCAGAGCCAGCCCTGTGCTGGGCTGATCCCCAGCAGTGTGGGCAGCAGGGGGCAGGAGGGGATTCTACCCCTCTGCTGTGCTCTGCTGAGACCCCACCTGCAGTGCTGGGGCAGCTCTGGAGGCCTCAGCACAGCACAGACAGGGACCTGCTGGAGCAGGGCCAGAGGAGGCCACAGCCATGGTGGGAGGGCTGGAAGCCCTCTGCTGTGAGGCCAGGCTGGGAGAGTTGGGGGTGTTCAGCCTGGACAAGAGAAGGCTGCAGGGAACATTGCTGGTGGCCTTGCAGAACGTAAAGGAGCCTAGAAGGAAAATGGGGAAAGACTTTTGAGCAGCACCTGCTGTGACAGGAAAAGAGGTCATGGTTTTCAACTCAGAGGGAGATTCAGACTGAAGGGAAGGAAGAAATCCTTTACACTGAAGATGGTGAGACCCTGTCTCAGATTGCCCAGTGAGATGAGAGATGCCCCATCCCTGGAACCATTCCAGGTCAGGTCTTTTGTGGCTCTGAGCAACCTGCTCTAGTTGCAGATGTTGTTGCCTATTGTAGGGGGTTGAACTTGATGGCCTTCAAAGGTCTGTTCCAACCCAAACAATCCAATGAAGGATGTGAAGGTTTCTAGTCTGTTCCAGAGAAAGCCAAAACATTCTTAGCTCAAGGCTGAGGAAGGGCTTAAAAAAGTAAATTCATGCAGTGAGAAAGCAAAGGTCTGGGAGTGCTGTAAATGGGCACTGCAGCTGCAGTGATGTAAAATGTTGTGCTCCCAAATATTGATGCAGGAGTGGGAGGAGATATGCAGATCTGCTCTGGATACAAGAGTTATTTGGGCTTTAAAATAGAATCATAGAATCGTTTTGGTTGGAGAAGAGCTTGAAGATCATCAGGAGAGGTGATTCTGCCATTTTTACTTTGCTCTGCTGAGCATACTGCACACCTGCATACTGCATACATGTGTGGAGCCCTCGGTACAAGAAGGACATGGACCTGATGGAGCAGGTCCAGAAGAGTGCCACAAAAATTATCAGGGGGTTGGAGCAGCTCTGCCAAGAGGACAGGCTGAGGGAACTGGGGGTGTTCAGCCTGGAGCAGAGGAGGCTCTGGGGAGCCTGAATAATAGCTTTCCAGTACCTGAAGGAGGCTACAAGAAGGATGGAGAGAGACTGTTTGCAAAGGCCTGCAGGGACAAGGACAGCAATGGCTTCAGACTAGGGCAGAGCAGATTTAGTTTGAATACTGGGAACAAGTTCTGCACCATGAGGGTGGTGGAACACTGGAACAGGTTGCCCTGGGAGGTGGTTGAGGCCCCATCCCTGGAGATATTGAAGGTGAGGCTGGACAGGGCTCTAGGCAACCTGATGTAGTTGAGGATGTCCCTGCTGAGTGCAGAGGGGGTTGAACTGGATGACTTTTGGAGGTCCCTTTCAACCCAGACCATTCTGTGATTCTATTCTGTGAACCATTATCTACCTCTAGCAAAGTCTGGTGCTGAACCGTGTCCCTCAGCACCACAAATACCCACACATGCTACCTGAAGCCCAAAGTACATTCCCCAGCCATGCAACCATTTTCACAGTGTGCTAGAAGTACTGCTGGATTGACAGCACTGGAAAAGTAAGCTCTGTTGTGCACAACTCTGATAGAAGAGGCTCTCTGGATGCTGGCTAAACATGTGCTCAGGTGGCCAAGAAGACCAGCGGCATCCTGTCCTGTATCAGGAACAGTGTGGCCAGCAGGACCAGGGCAGTGTACTCAGCACTGATGAGGCCACATCTTGGGTACTGGGTTCAATTTTGGGGCCTTCACTACAAGAAGGACATTGAGGTGCTGGAGTTTGGTGGGTTGCAAATTCCACCCCCCCCCCCCAGAGAAGGGCAGACAAAGCTGGTAAAGGGTCTGGAGAAGAAGTCTGGTGAGGAGCAGCTGAGGGAACTGGGGTTGTTCAGTCTGGAGAAAAGGAGGCTGAGGGGAGACCTTTTGACTATCTACAACTCTCTGAAAGGAGACTGGAGTGAGATGGAGGTTGGTCTCTTCTCCCAAAAAAGTGACAGGAGAAGAGGAAATGGCCTCAGGCTGTGCCAGGAGTGGTTAGGTTGGACATTAGGAACAACTTCTTCACGGATAGGGTTGTCAAGGCCTGGACCAGGCTGCCTAGAGAAGCAGTGGAGTCCCCATCCCTGAAGATATTTAAAAGCCAAGACAATGTGATGCTGAGGGACATGGTTTAGTGGTGGACTTGGCAGTGCTGGGTCAGTGGTTGGACTTGATGATCTTAAAGATCTCTTCCAACCAAAACATTTCCACGATTCCTTTTGCTGCAGGCTTTTAAGCTTTCTCGGGGAGGCTGAATTTGCAGCGAGGCCCTTGTCAGTGAAAGGACTTTGTGCCTCTTAAATTTAAGTAATTAGGGTTTTAATTTATTTCTTCAGGCATTTCTCTCCTTGGTGCCTACCCTTAATTGCATCTTGCTTCAGATCTCCAGTGTGCAAGTGAGGCACTGCCAGAGAAAGCTCAGCACTGGTTACTGGAGGGTGTGGGAGATGCTGTAATTTGTGAAGCTGGCTGTGTTCCTTCTGCAACAGGACTTTAAATGCAAGTCTGTGTAGCCAAATGTTTTCTTCCTTAGCTCTGGAGAAGGCTCATCTGGCTCATGACTACCATGGAAACAGCATTTTCAAGCAGTCATTTACACATCAAGTGAGGATCTGACGCTATCAGAGGGCCACTTGAAGGGACATCAGAGCAAAAACTTAAATGTACTGAAGCAGACCTAAAGAAGCTCTTGATGGTGGCATGAGCAAAGGCTTCAGAGGAGCCCTGTTTTCTTTCTTCCTTCAGCAGTTCACTAGCAGCAGGCCTGAAGTCCTCCAGATCCCTTTTGTTATGGCTCTTTGCAGCCCTGAGCAGAACCTGTACATGAGTCACGTTCGCTGAGCCCAAGAGTTCGCTCTCCAGCTCCTCCATGGAGCTTTACTCCCAGACAGATTTAATGGGACTTCTGCCAGAGCAGTCTGTGGCTGATGAATGCTGCTGGATTTGACTGGTGGGGAGGAGGTTGAGTCTTTGACTTGCTTGCATGAAGCATTTATGCCTGTGGTAACCAAAGCAAAGCAACAGAGCAGCCAGGTGCTTGCCTTGGCCAGTTCATGGAAGGAGATGATGAGCAGGGCTGAGGAAGGCTTGTGGGACTAGCAGATGGAGGGAGGAACTCTGCCCTGGTGAGGCCACACCTGGAATATTGCATCCAGCTTTGGGCTCCCCAGTTCAGGAGGGGGAAGAGTCCAAGGGAGGGCTACAAGGATGCTGAAGGGACTGGAGCACTGCCTGGTGAGGAGAGGCTGAGAGCCCTGGGGGTGGTTAGTCTGGAGAGGAGAAGGCTGAGAGGGGATTTAATCAATGTTTATCAATATCTGAGGGCTGGGGGTCAAGAGGGAGGGGACAGGCTCTGCTCAGTTGCACCCTGTCTGTCATCCCTGCAGTGGGGAACAGAAAACCTCACTTTGTAAAAGGTTGTCTGGTCCTAGTGATGATGCTCTGGTGTTGAATCTGTTCCTCCTCTCTGCTTCCTCCTTATCTTCCAGGTTCTTATATAACCGAATGGGATACTGGAGTGACTGGTCCATCCCCATACTGGTAACAACTGCTGCTGGCTTTACCTACATCACAGTGTTACTGGTGAGTGGAAGAAAATGTCAGAGCTTTGTTTGAGGAGGCACAGGAGAGACCTTGTGGCTCTCTACAACTACCTGAAGGGAGACTGTAGCCAGGTGGGGGTTGGTCTCTTCTTTCAGGCAACCAGCACCAGAACAAGAGGACACAGTCTCAAGCTGCACCAGGAGAAGTTTAGGCTGGATGTGAGGTAGAAATTCTTCCCAGAAAGAGAGATTGTCCATTGGAATGGGCTGCCCAGGGAGGTGGTGGAGTCACCATCACTGGAGGTGTTCAAAAAGAGCCTGGATGAGGCACTCAGTGCCATGGTTTAGTTGATGAGATGGTGTTGGGTGATAGGTCGGACTGGATGATCTCTGAGGTCTTTTCCAACCTGGTTAATTCTGTATGGCGTAACTTCTCAGTCTACCTGTGATAGGGTGAGAGGAAAGTGATTTAAGCTTGAGGAGGGGGGATTTAGACTGGAGAATAGGAAGAAATTCTTGACAGTGAAAGTGGGGAGACACTGAAAGAAGCTGTCCAGGGAGGCTGTGGATGACACCTTCCTGGAGGTGTTCAAGGCCAGGTTGGATGAGGTCTGGAGCCACCTGGGCTGGTGGGAGGTGTCCTTGACCATAGTTGGACAGGAACATCTTTAAGGTCCCTTCCAACTCAAACCATTCTCTGGTTCTATGACTTGAGCAATTTTCCTTTCAGGAATGATTTCTCTCTCCTCTTTGTCTTAGCCTTAAGTTGTCCAAAATAAATGAAAAATGTATCACCCCTGACCTCAAATGACTGAGAGGAAAGAGAGAGACTCAGGTAGTGGTGATGCATTTGGTCTGAGGTGAAATACAACTCTTGTTCTCCTTAGCATGCCCTAACCTTCACTTCAGTCTATTTGCAAGTCATGCATGCAAGTTATTTCCCCTCACCCCAGGATGCTGGGACCTTCAAGGTGGTGTCCATTCAGGAAGACTGCTGGCTTCTAGCCCAGTGTAGGCACTGGCTCCTGCAGTCCCAAGAGCTGTGCACTCACAGAGCAGACTCTCAACTTCTTGCTTCTTGGAGGTCAAAATCTTTCTCTCCACATCCTAGGATGGAACTGGATGTGGAGAAGGATGTGGAGAAGATCTGCTTGTACAGCTGAGCTAGGTGGTTTCTGCTGGACCAACCTCACACCAGGACTGCTTTCTGCCCTGCCCTCTTTGGTTGTCTTTTTGGATGATGATGATGATGTGTTCCTGCATGTTCAAACACTTTAAGGTTGTGATGTGCCCATGTCTGACTCTTGATTTCTCCTCCCAGATACTGGCACTATGTCACATAGCTGTGGGACAGCAGATGAACCTGCACTGGCTTCACAAGGTAAATGGCTCTTCCCAGCTTGGAAGTGAGCAGGAGCTCAATAAACTAGAAGTCTGAGGAGCAGGTGGTGTGTATGGCTCTCACTGTCATCATCTTTTGGGCAAGCCCAGCCTTTGCAGACACAGGGGGTAGGCAAAGCCTGGGATCAAAGGCAGCGGGGTTGGACTCAATGAGCTCTTTGAGTCCCTTCCAACCCCTGACATCTTACAATCCTGTGAGGGCCCACTTCTGGAGCCTGAGAAATGCTGGGACATTAAAGCAGCCTGGCTTTAGTCTTTGCTCTGTGTGGCCCTCCACTATGAACCCCTCTGGTGTAACCAGCAGGATGATGCAGGTGATTCTCTCTGTCTACTCTACTCAGATGGGACCCCACCTGCAGTGTTGGGGCCAGCTCTGGAGCCCTCAGAGCTGGAAAGACATGGACCTGCTGGAGCAGGTCCAGAGGAGACCACAAAACATGATTCAAAGGTTGGAAGCCCTCTGCTATGAGACCAGGCTGAGAGAATTGGAGTTGCTCAGCTTGGAGAAGAGAAGGCTCTGGGGAAAGCTTCTTGTGGCCTTTCAGTACTTAAAAGGGTCAAGAAAAAAGCTGGGGACAGACTTTTGATCAGGGCCTGTTGTGACAGGACAAGGGGTGGTAGTTTGATGCTAAAAGAGGGAAACTCAGACTAGAGGAAAGGAAGATGTTTGTGACTCTAAGGGTGTTGAGAATGACCAGAGAGGTGTGGGAGATGCCCCATCCCTGGAGCCATTCCAGGTCAGGGTTGTTCGTGGCTCTGAGCAATCTGCTCTAGTTGAAGGTGTCTCTGCCCATGGCAAGGGTGTTGGGCAAGACCTGGAAAAGTCTCTTCCAACCTAAAGCATTCTATGGTTTCTTTCTGTACTGAACCCAGCCCTCAAGAGCAGAGCTGAGCAGAGCTGAGCAGATGTGCAGATGTGCAGCTGCTAAAGATGTGCTTGGAGGAAGTGACTGAGAAAGCCATGGGAGAAGATGTAGGTGGTAAAGGAGTGAATGCAATGTGCAGGTTGTGGTTTGCTGGAAAAAGAAGATGCAGAGCCAGAGTTTGAAGCACAGAAGGAGAGAGGAAGGGTATGTAGCAAGCTGAGGGGAGAGACAGTGCCAAAGAGAAGGAGTTGGCAGTCTGCTAACAGGGAGCTGAAGGGCCAGTCCTGAGTCTGTCCGTGCTCAGCTTCTCCTGAAATGGGTAGGTCTGATTGTGACATGGTCTTGCAGGATCACAGCCTGAAGAGATCATAGAAAGCACTGAGTTGGAAGGGATCTTTAATGGTCACCTAGTCTAACCCCCCTGCAGTAAGCAGGGACATCAACCAGATCAGGTTGCTCACAGCTCCATCAAGCCTATGTTTGAATGTCCCCAGGCATGGGGCCTCCACCACCTCCCTGGACAACCTGTTCCAGTATTCCACCACCCTCAGAACCAAGGGCATCTTCCTAACATCCAATCTAAGTTTCCCCTTCTCTCCTTTAAAACCATTTCCCCTCATTCTATCACTACAAACTCTTGTAAAATGTCCCTCCCCAGATCTCCTGTAGCCCCCTTCAGGTACCAAAAGGTTGCTCTAAGGTCTCCCCAGAGCCTTCTCTTCTGCAGGCTGAACAACCCCAGCTCCCTCAGCCTGTCTTGGTAGGAGAGGTGCTTCAACCCTCTGATCATTTTTGTGACCCTTCTCTGGCCCCACTCCATCAGGTCCATGGCCTCCTTGTGTTGAGGAGGGGCAACCCCACAGGGAGAGTACAGCACAGACCTCCCCACCCCTTTAATTTTTCCTAGATAGGAATAATGCAGCAATATCTTCCCTCTCTCCTTCCCTCGTCTACCAAACAATTACTCTCTCCTTCTAACAAAATGCATGCTCAAAAGCAGACTTCATCAGTCACTGAATCCAAAGGATTCCCCCAAAGGCCAAGGGCAGCCTGGGCTGCATCCAAAGCAGTGTTGGCAGCAGAGGCAGAGAGGGGATTCTGCCACTTTGCTCTGCTCTGGGGAGTCCTCACCTGGAGTGCTGGGTGCAGGTCTGGAGCCCTCAGCACAGGAAGGACCTGGAGCTGCTGGAGCAGGTGCAGAGGAGGGCCAAGGAAATGCTCAGGGGGTTGGAGCAGCTCTGCTCTGAGGACAGGCTGAGGGAGCTGGAGGTGTTCAGCCTGGAAAATAGGAGTTTGCCCAGGGAGGTAGTTGAGAACCCATCCCTGGAGATATTCAAGGTGAGGTTAGACAAGGCCCAGGGCAACCTGATCTAGTTGAGGATGTCCCTGCTGACTGCAGGGAGGGTTGGACTGGATGACCTTTGGAGGTCCCTTCCAACCCAGACCATTCTCTGAGTCTCTAAATTCTCTTTCCTCAGGAGGAGGAGGTGGGGACTGCCTGAGTACTGCTGGGAAATCAGCTGCTAGTTCTTGAGTCTAAAATATGTTTCTCCATCAGGGGAAGTGGTATTTTTTTCAGGCATGCTCCAGGTGGCTGGTGGGTTTGAATGAAGGAAGGTGTTTGTGGAGATCAGCTAGCTCTTGCCTACAGAACATCCACTCTTCTGCTTTTTTCTCTTTTTCCCCACCAAAACCAGTCCACCTTCTCCAGCACAGCTTAGCTGTGGTCCTCTGTCTCTCACTTCCCTTCTTCACACCTCCTTCAGCTTTGTAAGTAGGTTGAGATCAGAGACTGGAAGAAGTTAATATCCTTCAAATATAGATGAAAGCAGGAAGGTAGCTATGTGCAAAGCCCTGGCCCCTCAGTTCAGGAGGGACAGGGAGCTACTTGAGAGAGCCCAACAGAGGGCTACAATGGTGATTAAGGGACTGGAGCATGGTCCTATGAGGAAAGCCTTAGAGCCCTGGGGCTGTTTAGTCTGGAGAGGAAAATACTGAGAGGGGATTGAATAAATGTCTATAAATGTCTGAGGGCTGGGGGTCAGGAAGGAAGGAGGGGACAGGCTCTGCTCACTTGCTCCCTGTGATAGGACAAGGGGCAATGGCTATCAGCTACAGCACAGGAGGTTCCACCTCAACATGAGGAGGAAGTTCTTCACTGTGAGGCTCACAGAGCCCTGGAACAGGCTGCCCAGAGAGGTTGCGGAGTCTCCTTCTCTGGAGACTTTCAAGATCCCTCTGGATGCATTCCCTTAACATCCTGTGATGCTGTGATTCATTCCACTTTTCTCCCTAATCCTACAAGGAGACTTGAAGCCAAGCTGGTGATGCATGGTGGGGGGAGGGTAGGAAGCAATACAATCAGAGTTGCTGGGAAGAGAAGCTAATGATGGAGATAGAAGTGTGTCCTGACACCTCATCAAGGGGGATTAGGGATGCACTGAAGAAATCTAGTTGGCAAAGTTTTGCTGTTGCTGCTGAACTTGGCAGTTTAGCTTTGGGGGCTATAAAATGGATTAAAGTCAACCTTAGCTGGGTTGTTCCTGGAATCTGTGCCATTGGTATGAAGAAACTGAGAGATAATCCACAAGATGTGGAGGTTGGGGATGCCTCCTCCCTGGGGGTGTTCAAAGCTAGGTTGGATGAGGCCTTGAGCAGCTGAGTCTAGTTGAGAGGTGTCCCTGGGCATGGTGGGGAGGTTGGAGGAGCTGATCTCTGAGGTCCCTTCCAACATAAGCCATTCTTTGGAGCAATTTAGCTCCATGTTGTATTTCCAGTGGAGGCAAAGGGGAGGTTTTCCTGAGACAGCACACAAACCTAACCTCTTGGGGATCCTAAGCTACTTGATTGAGACCTTTCATGACATGAAGAAGTTTATTCTCTCTGGTTTTTCCAGCCAGCACATGATAATGTTGCGCTCCAGCATGTAAATATTCTCCTCTTGATTGCAGATTGGCCTGGTGACCACCTTGATAACCACCATGGTGACCATGTCATCAATAGCACAGCTCTGGGATGATGAATGGGAGATGGTGTTCATGTCACTGCAAGTAAGTTGTCACCAAGGATGCTTCTCTGGGTGGAGAAAGGGGCCAGTGCAGCTACATCTCATGGATCTTGTGTCCCTCTACTCTATAACAGCCCTGCCATGATGGTTGTCATCCTCAGAAAGCTTGGCAATGAGGAAACATCCACCCAAAGTCCCATCGAGTCCTAAAGGGCCAGAAGGACCTTAACAGGCTGGAAAGGAGAGCCCAAGCCAAGCTCATGAGGTTCTACAAGACCAAGTGCAAGGTCCTGCAGCTAGGTCGGGGCAATCCCAGGCACTGATAGAGGCTGGGCAGGGACTGGCTGGAGAGCAGCCCTGAGGAAAAGGCCTTGGGGGTGCTGGGGGAGGAGAAGCTCAACAGGAGCCAGCAGTCAGCACTTGCAGCCCAGAGAGCCAAGCACAGCCTGGGCTGCAGCAAGAGAAGTGTGGCCAGCAGGGCCAGGGAGGGGATTCTCCCCCTCTGCTCCACTCTGCTGAGACCACAGCTGGAGCTCTGTGTCCAGTTCTGGAGCCTCTGTTCCAGGAAGGATCTGGAGGTGCTGGAAGGTGTCCAGAGTAGGGCCACGAGGATGAGCAGAGGGCTGGAGCTCCTCTCCTGTGAGGACAGACTGAGGGAGCTGGGGGTGTTCAGCCTGGGGAAGAGAAAGCTCCAGGGAGACCTAACAGCAACCTGCCAGTACCTGAAGGAGGCTACAAGAAGGATGGAGAGAGACTGTTTGCAAAGGCCTGCAGGGACAAGGATAGAGGCAATGGCTTCAAACTAGAGCAGAGCAGATTTAGACTGGATGTTAGAACAGGTTCTTTACCAGGAGGGTGGTGGAACACTGGAACAAATTTGCCCAGGGAGGTGGTTGAGGCCCCATCCCTGGAGTTATTCAAGGTGAGGCTGGACAGGGCTCTGGGCAACCTGAGCTAGCTGAGGATGTCCCTGCAGACTGCAGAGGAGGTTGGTCTAGAGGAACTTTGAAGGTCCCTTCCAACTCAGGCAATTCTATGAATTTTAGTACAGATCTGGTCCTCATTCCATTTTCCTCTCCTCTCCTTCATAAAGAAGTCCAAAGAAAGGATTTTGCCCATGAAAGGCTTGAGAGGTTTTATTTGGGATCACTGCTTCATGCAGATACAGGAAGAAACACCACCCCCCTCCCCCAGCATTTGCACAAGTGACTAATGGTTCTCAGGAGTGCTTCCCTTTTCTTCTTTCTGAAAGATTTGGCCAGGCAATTGGAGGAGAGAAACATGACTCAGAGGAGCCATCTCCAACTTTCTTTCGTGGTGAACATGCCATGCTGATGCCATGAATGTAGTCACAGAATCATAGAATAGTTTGAGTTGGGAAGGATGTTCCAAGGACTTCAATTCCAACTCCGCTGCAGTCAGCAGGGACCTCTGCAACTAGAGCAGGTTGCTCACAGCCCCAAACAACCTGACCTGGAATGGTTCCAGGAATGGAGCATCTCTCATCTCTCTGCACAACCTGGGCAAGTGTTTCACCACCCCTCAGTGTCAAAAACATTCCTTCCTTGTGTCCAGTTGGAATCTCCCTCTTCTAGTTTTAAACCATGACCCCTTCTCCTGTCATAACAAGCCCTGCTCAAAAGTCTGTCCCCAGCTTCCTTATCAGCCTCTTTAAGTCCTGCAAGACCACCAGAAGGTCTCCCTGGAGCCTTCTCTTCTCCAGGCTGAACAACCCCAACTCTCCCAGCCTGGCCTCACAGCAGAGGGCTTCCAGCCCTCCCAGCATGGCTGTGGCCTCCTCTGGCCCTGCTCCAACAGGTCCCTGAGGACTCCAGAGTTGCAGGTGGGGTCTCAGCAGAGCAGAGGGGCAGAGCACAGCAGAGGGGCAGAATCCCCTCCCTGCCCCTGCTGCCCACTCTGCTGGGGATCAGCCCAGCACAGGGCTGGCTCTGAGCTGGCAGTGCTCAGTGCTGGCTCATCTCCAGCTTTTCACACCAACCCTGGCACCCCCAAGTCCTTCTCCACCGGGCTGCTCTCCAGCTCTTCATCTCCCAGCCTGGGCTGATATTGAGGGTTGCCTCAACCCAGACGCAGGACCTTGCACTTGGCCTGGATGAACCTCCTGAGCTTTGTGTGGGTCCACTCCTTCAGTTTTCTAGGTCCTTCTGGATGACTTCCTGTCCACTCAGCTTGGTGCCACCTGCAAACTGGCTGAGGGTGCACTCAATCCTGTTGTCTGTCATTGATGGAGATCCCAGTATGAACCCCTGAGGGACACTACTTGTATTGCTCTTCCTTGAGCCATCGACCGCTGTTCAACTGGGCCAGGAAAAACGTGAATCTTGGTGGCACCAGGAGCCTCACTTGAATTCCTATGGTGTCTGAGGAGACAATTCCCAAGTACTGCTCCCATTTGCAAAAAGGGTAAGAAGGAGGAACCAGGGAACTCCAGGCCGGTCAGTCTCACCTCTGTGCCCGGAAAGATCATGGAGCAGATCCTCCTGGAGGCACTACTGACTCAGAAGAGCAGTGAAGAGGTGATTGGGAGCAGTCAGCATGGCTTTGCCAAGGGCAAATCCTGCCCTGACAAACCTGGTGGCCTTCTATGAACAGGTGACAGCATTAATAGATGAGGGGCGAGCAACTGATGTCGTTTACCTGGACCTGAGCAAAGCCTTTGACACTGTCCCACACCACATCCTGGTCTCCAAGCTGGTGACACACGGGTTTGATGGGTGGACCACTAGATGGATAAAGAACTGGCTTGATGGCTGCACCCAAAGAGTGGCTGTCAATGGGTCCATGTCCCAGTGGAGGCCAGGGACAAGCGGAGTCCCTCAGGGATCAGTCCTGGGACCAGTCTTGTTCAACATCTTTGTGGGTGCCAGGGACAGTGGCATTGAGTGCACCCTCAGCAAGTTTGCTGATGACACCAAGCTGTGTGGTGCAGCAGACAGGCTGGAGGGAAGGGATCCATCCAGAGGGACCTGGACAGGCTGGAGAGGTGGGCACAAGCCAACCTCATGAGCTTCAACAAGACCAAGGGCAGGGTCCTGCATCTGGGTCGAGGCAATCCCAGGCACAAATCCAGGCTGGGCAGGGACTGGCTGGGGAGCAGCCCAGAGGAGAGAGACTTGGGGGTGCTGGTGGACGAGAAGCTCAACATGAGCTCTCAATGTGCACTTGCAGCCCGGAAAGCCAATCAGATCCTGGGCTGCATCAGGAGAAGTGTGGCCAGCAGGTCAAGGGAGGTGATTCTCCCCCTCTACTCAGCCCTGCTGAGACCCCACCTGGAGTACTGCCTCCAGTTCTGGAGCCCCTATTACAAGAGGGATCTGGAGGTGCTGGAAGGTGTCCAGAGCAGGGCCACGAGGATGATCAGAGGGCTGGAGCACCTCTCCTATGAGGACAGACTGAAGGAGTTGGGGCTGTTCAGCCTGGAGAAGAGAAGGCTCCGAGGTGACCTCATTGTGGCCTCCCAGGATCTGACGGGGGCCTACAAGAAGGCTGGGGAGGGACTTTTCAGACTATCAGGGAGTGATAGGACTAGGGGGGAATGGAATGAAGCTGGAGGTGGGGAGATTCAGGCTGGAGGTGAGGAGGAAGTTCTTCCCCATGAGAGTGGTGAAGCCCTGGAATGGGTTGTCCAGGGAGGTGGTTGAGGCCCCATCCCTGGAGGTGTTTAAGAGCAGGCTGGATGAGGCTGTGGGCAGCCTGATCTAGTGCAGGGTGTCCCTGCCCATGGCAGGGGGGTTGGAACTAGATGATCCTTGTGGTGCCTTCCAACCCTGACCGAAACTATGAAGCTATGAAACTGTGGTTTTGGTGGAGCTCTTCTCTGTTTAGAGCTCTCCTGCTTTGTCCTCCTAGTGACCTGCATGCCCAAGGCAATGGCAGGGTTTAGAAAACGTGATGCCCAAAAGAGCTGCAGGAGCCTGATGTAGGGGTGGAGGGAAATCCAGCTGGAAATGGAGTGGTCTGGTGCACTGTGAAGCCTGCAAGATCAATGAATTTTCAAGCTCCTAGGGTGTTCATCATAATTCTTTTTTGTTTTTCTCTCCTGTTCTTGTGTCCTGCAGGCCACAGCCCCTTTCTTGCACATAGGAGCACTTGCAGCAGTCACAGCCCTGTCGTGGCTGGTAGCTGGGCAGTTTGCTCGGACAGAGAAAGCCAGTGAGTACCACTCCTGTCCTTGCTGGATGGGCCAGGGCTGCTGGGTGTTGGGTCCTCTTCTTGGGAACCAGATAGCAGGAGGTGATGTTGGTTCCTTTCCTTGGATCATCAGCCTCCAACTCAACCATGCTGGGAATGGGGATGCTGTGGTAGTTTCAGGCTGTGCCTTTAAAAGATTTTCACAGGTCTTGAACAGAAAGTGTTGGGTGTGTGTGTGGTGTGGTGTGGTGGTGGAATTTCAACCCACCACAGGATGCTCTATTAGAGGAAGCTGGAGTGGGTGAATCTAGTCTGGAGATGTAGCCAGAACCCACAACTGCTGCTCTGTGGTCTGAAGCCCACAAGGGCCAGAGGTGAAAGGGCTGCTTTGAATGATGCACTGAAGGGAAGCATCCAGATTTCTATCACTCTGCTCTAAAAAAAACCATGAATGCAGCCTCCACAGTTAATGTGCCATGGTCTTGTCTGGATCTTATGAGCACTTCTCCCTTCCCCCATTGCCTTGTCTCACCTCCATTTCCTGGTGGATCTGGTTTTTGAAAGCCTTCATGGGCTTGTTGCTTGTGATGCAGTAACATCCAGAGGTCTGTGTTGAGATCTGGTCCCCTGTGATGGTTAGGTGCTTGCTTAAAGGCATGTTGACACAGGGTCAGAGGTCTAAGGGAGCAGAGTGGTGAAGGACAGACTGAACCCAGCTCTTCTTGTTGATGACCTTGTCCGCTGAAACAAAAGCTGGTGGTCAGGGATTGCAGCAGGCTGCCCAGGGAGGTGCTGGAGTCATCATCCCTGGAGGTGGTCCAAGAATGTGTAGACATGGTTTAATGGCCACGGTGGTGTAGGGTTGATGTTTGGACTGAATGATCTTAGAGGTCTCCTCCAACCAAAACAACTCCATGATTCAATGAGAAACTCTCCTGTGCATCTCCCTTGTCCCACCTGTTTGCCAGGGGCTCTCCCAACCCTGAGCTGTTCCTCCAGGTTTGGTTTGGTTTTGTTTTGCTGTTTTTTTTCTCTGTGTGAAACAATTTGATCCTTCTGTACCCTCAGAAGTGTTTTTCTTTAGGGCATCCATGGATGTTCTCAGCCCTTTGTGCCAACTCCAGGAACAATAATAATAATAATAATAATAATAAAAGAGAAATATTTGAATTGGTATTTAACCTGCAGCAAAATGCAAG
The DNA here is from genome assembly GCA_015227895.2 of Colaptes auratus. Classification (NCBI taxonomy): domain Eukaryota; kingdom Metazoa; phylum Chordata; class Aves; order Piciformes; family Picidae; genus Colaptes; species Colaptes auratus. The sequence goes on from CM037631.1 coordinate 33,915,176, forward strand.
CCCTGGAAGGATTGCAAAAGGCTTCCAAGAAGTGGGAGGTGAGAATGGGGAAATGATGCTGAAGATGGAAAGATTTTCTTTTGAGATCCAGAGAGACCTTTCAAGGAAAAGGTTGTTCTGACATGATTTATAAACATGCCAGTAAGGTTCTACCTGGCTCCTCTTCAATAGGTCCCAACATGTAATTAGGCTGCCAGTTGAGGGAGGATTTGTGGCTGTGCCTGAAGCAGAGGCTGCTCCTGCTCCTTCTGCATTCCTCAGCTTTTCTTCTCTTGCAGCTGAGTTCCCTGAAAATGACATTTTTGGGATGGTTTTGTTTATTTGAATGAGCCAGGAAGTTGTTTTCCTTCTCTGTTTTCTGTTCCTGGGTTGTTTTTTTCTGGTGTTTGTTTGATGTGAAGGAAAAACTCTCATCTGTTTTGTACCACTGGGGCTTAGGGATGTGGTCTAACAGTTGTATGGGGGGAGGTGTTAGGTTGTGGTTGGACTTAAGTCATCTTAAGGTATCTTCCAACCAGGTGATTCTTTGATTTATAGGATATAATCATAGAATGGCTTGAGTTGGAAGGGACCGTAAAGAATAGAATAGAATAGAATAGAATAGAATAGAATAGAATAGAATAGAATAGAATAGAATAGAATAGAATAATATGGCATGGAATGGAATGGAATGGAATGGAATGGAATGGAATGGAATGGAATGGAATGGAATGGAATGGAATAGAATAGAATAGAATAGAATAGAATAGAATAGAATAGAATAGAATAGAATAGAATAGAACAGAACAGACCAGACCAGACCAGACCCGGTTGGAAGAGACCTTCGAGATCATTGTGTCCAACCTATCATCCAGCACCACCTAATCAACTAAACCATGGCACCAAGCACCCCATCAAGTCTCCTCCTGAACACCTCCAGTGATGGTGACTCCACCACCTCCCCGGGCAGCCCATTCCAATGGGCAATCACTCTCTCTGTAAAGAACTTCTTCCTAACCTCCAGCCTAAACCTCCCCTGGTGCAGCTTGGGACTGTGTCCTCTTGTTCTGGTGCTGGCTGCCTGGGAGAAGAGACCAACCTCTGCCTGGCTACAACCTCCCTTCAGGGAGTTGTAGAGAGCAATAAGGTCACCCCTGAGTCTCCTCCTCTCCAGGCTAAGCAACCCCAGCTCCCTCAGCCTCTCCTCATAGGGCTTGTGTTCCAAACCCCTCACCAACCTTCTTGCCCTTCTCTGGACACCTTCCAGCAACTCAACATCCTTCCTAAACTGAGGGGCCCAGAACTGGACACAGGAATCAAGGTGCGGCCTAACCAGTGCAGTGTACAGGGGCAGAATGACCTCCCTGCTCCTGCTGGCCACACTGTTCCTGATGCAGGCCAGGATGCCATTGGCCTTCTTGGCTGCCTGGGCACACTGCAGGCTCATGTTCAGCCTGCCATCGACCAGTACCCCCAGGTCCCTCTCTGCCTGGCTTCTCTCCAGCCACTCTGACCCCAGCAAGATCATCTAATTCCAACCTCACTGTATGGGCAGGGACACCTTCCACAACACCAGGTCACTCAAGGCCTCATCCAGCCTGGACTTAAAACACTTCCAGGGATGAGGCATCCACAGCTTCTCCAGACAACCCATTCCAGCACGTCACCACCCTCACAGTAAAGAACTGATGCCATCATCTTAAAATTAAGAATCTGTGATCATAGAAACACAGATCACAGACTGGGTTGGGATTGAATGCATCTCAGAGATTATCTACTCCAACCTCCCCCATCATGGGCAGGAACACCTCTCAACTAGACTCAGGTGCTCATGGCCTTATCCAACCTGGCCTTGAACACCTCCTGGGAGGAGGCAGCCATAATCTACCTAGGTAGCCTATTCCAGAGTCTCATCACCCTCAAACTGAAGAACTTTCTCAGCTCCGTTCTAACCCTGCTCTCCCACAGCTTCAAAACATTCCCCCTTGACCTCTTCTCTAGGGCACCCTTAGGAAAAGTCTCTCTGCAGCCTTCCCAATGGATCCCTTCCACTGTTGGAAGGCAGCTCTGAGGTCCCCTTGGAGTCTTCTCTTCCCCAGGCTGAACACCCCCAGCTCCCTCAGCCTGTCCTCATAGCAGAAGTGCTCCAGCCCTTGGATCCTCCTTGTGGCCTCCTCTGTACTCCCTCCAGCAGCTCTGTGTCCTTCTTGTGCTGGGGACACCAGAACTGGAGGCAGTATTTGAGGTGGGGTCTTAAAAATAAGATTCAATGATCTTGACATCAAAATTCCAGGATCTTAAAAGTATTTCAGGATCATTTTGCTTGTGAAAGTTCTTTGACCTGGAGCAGTTTAGAGAGTGTTCTTTTGGTGCAGGTGCATTTGACTTGGTGGAGTTAAAAATGGAAGAGAAGAAATGAAATCTCTTGAGAACCTTCAGCCTCTTATGAATGCAAAGCAGATTTCACTCACTAATAATAGTCCTTCTGGAAAGAAGTGGTGCAGCTGCAGTCAGTGGTGCAACAATCTGCTCTTGTCATTTCTGATCCATGTGACAATCTTACTGTGGCCTTCCAGTATCTGCAGGGGGCTACAGGAAAGCTGGGGAGGGACTTTTTAGGGTGTCAGGGAGTGATAGGACTGGGGGGGGATGGAAAAAACCCAAACAGCTAGAAATGGGGAGATTGAGATTGGATGTGAGGGAGAAGTTCTTCCCCATGAGGGTGGTGAGACACTGGCACAGGTTGCCCAGGGAGGTGGTGGAAGCCTCATGCCTGGAGGTTTTGAAGGCCAGGCTGGATGTGGCTGTGAGCAACCTGATGTAGTGTGAGGTGTCCCTGCCCATGGAACTGGCTGATCCTAGAGGTCTCTTCCAACCCTGACAATTCTGTGATTCAGCAGCTGCCTCTTTTCTTTTATTGACCAAATTGACACTTCCTTTTGGGCAGCCTGCTTCAAACCTTTGAAAACCCTTTTTTGGCATGAGATTGCTTCTAATGTCCAATCTGAGCCTCCCCTGGTGCAACTTGAGGCCCTTTCCTCTTTTCCTGTTGCTTGTTACTTGGAAGAAGAGACCAACCCCCACCAGACTGCAACCTCCTTTCAGGGAGCAGTAAAAGGCCTCTTCTCAGCCTCCTTTTTTCCAGCTGCCTCAACTGCTTCTCACAGGACTTGTTCTCTACATCCTTCACCATCTTTGTAGCCCTTCTATGGACATGCTTCAACCCCTCAATGTTCTTCTTGGAGTGAGGAGCCCAAACCTGACCCAAGGTGTGGCTTCAGCAGTGCTGAGTACAGGGGGAGCATCAAATCCCTAGTCCTGTTGGCCAGACTGTTTCTAGGCTTGCATCTCAACATTGTCATTGGTGTTGTCAGGTAGAAAGTGAGAGATTTATCTGTCCTTCTTGCTTGGCTTGGGTGGTCACCAGGAAAACTTCTTCCATACAGTCCATTCAATCTCAAATTGAACAGTATGTCCTTGTCTTGGGCAGGGGGAAGGGTTGTGAGTGATCTTAGTTCCCCCACATGTGGCTGGGTGAAGTCTTCAGCTTCAACATGGTTTGTGACCAGTGCTGGGACATTCTTTCCTTGTGAGTGCAGTTCAATGAGTCAAATATTTGGAAGTCCATGAATTTCAGGTGGTTCTGACCTTTAGTCTATATCTGAGCTGTTTAATCCCTAAACAGGCCACCCAGGGAGGTACCCTGCAGGTGTTCAAAGAAGAATAAGATGTGGCACATCAGGACATGGTGTAGCGGTCATGGAGATGTTGGGTAGAAGGTTGGACTTGATGATCTTATAGGTCTTTTCCAATCTTAATTACTCAATGATGATCTTAGAGGTCATTTCCAACCTTAATGATTCAGTGATGGTCTTAGAGTTCTTTTCCAACCTTAATGATGATCTTAGAGGTCATTTCCAACCTTGATGATTCAATGATGATCTTAGAGGTCATTTCCAACCCGAATGATTCAATGATGACCTTAGAGGTCATTTCCAACCTGAATGATTCAATGATGATCTTGGAGGTCTTTTCCAACCCTAATGATTCAATGATGATCTTAGAGGAAATTTCCAACCTTAATGATTCAGTGATGATCTTAGAGGTCTTTTCCAACCTTAATGGTTCAATGATGATCTTAGAGGTCTTTTCCAACCCTAATGATTCAATAATAGTCTTAGAGGTCTTTTCCAACCCTAATGATTCAATGATGGTCTTAGAGGTCTTTTCCAACCTTAATGATTCAATGATGATCTTGGAGGTCATTTCCAACCTTAATGATTCAATGATGACCTTAGAGGTCTTTTCCAGCTTTAATGAATCCATGATTCTATGACCTGCAGTACCAGGAAGGAAGGTCCAGCCTGAGACTTTGCTGGCAAAGAAGCTGATTTTTCAAAGCCTGGTTGGTATGTGGTGATTGTAGAGTGAGCCAAAATTGGGTCAGGACCATGTCCTGTGTCCATCTGGAGGTTTGGATGCTGGTGACACACAACTCCAGGGCATCATACCTTTATGGTGCAGAACAGAGTGTGAGCTGCAAGATGCCACTGAGTTCACAGTGGGTTGGAAGGGACCTCCATCCTAAACCATTCTGTGAGTTCCTGGAGTGTTCTAGAGGTGACTGTCATCTCCTCCAGAAAGAAGGAAAAGTTAGCTGGCAGAGCTACTAATATTACTTTCTGGCCTGTTAGGGACATGTTTGAATGAGGCTATTAAATGCTGGAAGCAAACAGCAGCTTGTGTGAAACCAGATCAGTTGTGGTCGGGACGAGAGCTGGGCTGTTCTGTCATTCCCCTAAAAAAACAAAGCCCCACCTTCATCTTGCCTCCATGGCAAATATTTGCTCTTAAAGGAGGGGTTTTGGAAGTTGTCCCTTGGTTTCCCAAGCCTTAAGGAGATTGAAAAAGAAATAATTATTTAAAAAAGTAAATCACAAGTGAAGCCTTTATGCTTTCATATCTGCGGTTTCAAGTGACTCCAAACAGCTCAGGAGTTCAAAGGTGCCTCTTGTGCTTTATGAGGTATAGGAGGCTGTTGGGAACAAGTTGCTGTTTCTGTTGTGCTGTCAGCACCTTCAGAAGACTCCCAGATCACAGAATCACAGAAGGTGAGGGGCTGGAAGGGAACTCGAAAGATCATCCAGGCCATCCCCCCTTGCCAGAGCAGGAGCACCTAGAGCAGATCATGGAATTACAGAATTGTCAGGGTTGGAAGGGACCTTAAGGATCATCTAGTTCCAACCCCCTGCCATGGGCAGGGACACCTCACACCAGAGCAGGCTGCTCACAGCCACATCCAGCCTGGCCTTCAAAACCTCCAGGGATAAGGCTTCCACCACCTCCCTGGGCAACTTGTTCCAGTGTCTCACCACCCTCATGGGGAAGAACTTCCTCCTAACATCCAATCTCAATCTATCCACTTCTAGTTGTGTTCCATTCCTCCAGTCCTGTCACTCCCTGACACCCTAAAAAGTCCCTCCCCAGCTTTCCTGTAGCCCCCCTTCAGATACTGGAAGGCTACAAGAAGGTCTCCTCAGAGCCTTCTCCAGACTGAACTCTCTTAGTTTGTCCTCATAGGAGAGCAACTCCAGCCCTCTGCTCATCCTCATGGCCCTTCTCTGGACAACTTGTAGCATCCCCAGATCCTTCCTGTAACAGGGGCTTCAGAACTGAACACATTACTCTAGGTGGGGTCTCACCAGAATGAAGTAGATCACACTGAAATGCATCCAGGTGCGTTTTGAATATCTCCAGAGAAGGAGACTCCACAACCCCCCTGAGCAGCCTGTTCCAGTGTCACACTCACAGTTTCCTCATGTTTCCATGGAACTTCCTATGCTTTGGACTTTGTGAGAAGTCAGGGATGGCCTGAGGTGGGTGTCTGAGGGATGGTGTGGGAGGCAGGACTGCTTATCCAGGCCCATGAGCTGCAGCCAGTATGTCCTTTGCTACAGAATCATTGTGTTGGAAAAGACCTCTGAGATCATTGAGCCCAACTATCAACCCAGCACAACCATGCCCACTAAACCATGCCTTGAAGTGCCAAGTCTACATGGTTTTTTGAACATCTTCAAAGATGCTTGTTATGGGTTTAAGAAACTATGATGACTTAGAGTACAGACCTCCAGAGGCTAGAGAGCTCCAGGGGTGGCGTGGAGTATGTAGTCTTTTGTTATTTCATTCCCAGAATGCCTGCATCTCCTTTTATAAGGGAACAGCACAAGCTGTTCTCCCTGCTTCTTAGAATCATAGAATCATCCAGGTTGGAAAGGACCTCCAAGATCATCTAGTCCAACCTATCACCCAGCCCTATCCAGTCAACTAGACCATGGCAACAAAGTGCCTTATCCAGTCTTTTCTTGAAGATCTGGACTTGGTGATCTTTGAGGTCTCTTCCAGCCTTGGTGATTCTGTGATCTCCAGGGATGCCAACTCCACCACCTCCCTGGGCATTCTAATGGGCAATCACTCTCTCTGTGAGGAACTTCTTCCTAACCCCCCAGCCTGAACCTCCCCTGGCACAGCTTGAGACTGTGTTCCCTCACTCTGTTACTGGTTGGAATGTGCTGCCCAGGGAGGCGGTGGAGTCACCATCCCTGGAGGTGTTCAAGAGGGGTTGGGATGTGGCACTTGGTGCCATGGTCTAGTCATGAGGTGTTTGGGTGACAGGTTGGACTTGATGATCTTTGAGGTCTTTTCCAACCTTATTGATTCTATGATTCTATGGTTGCTTGGGAGAAGAGACCAACTCCCACCTTCTTCTCCCTCACGCTCCGCCTTTGTGGCATAGACCTTGTCTCTGCTCTGTGGAGGAGGTTTGCAGCCTGGCTTTGGCCTTGGCCAAGCTAATTTTAACTGCATCACTGGAGGCCTGGGTAGGGAAGTTGGGGGAGGGGGGGGGGGCATTGGAAGCCTTGGGTATGAGGCCTGGTGGGGGAAGCTGCAGCCAGCACCTCATGTGCTGTAGAATCATTAAGGTCGGAAAAGACCATGGGAACTTTGAGGTATGAGGGAGGGTATGAGGCCTGGTGGGGGGAAGTTTTTGGGAAGGTGATGGTCTAGTGAGGGTTTTGGAGAAGCCCAGGCTGGAGAGCTGGGCTGAATATGAATTGTTTGGTATTTTTGGCATGTTTTGGCACTTTTGTATGTAGTTACAAACAATCCTTCCATTTCAACTTCTAATTCTTTCCAATCCTCTGTGGAGCATTTGTGTACTCCTTGGGGAAAGGGTGAAGACCATCTGTCTTACTCCATAAACCTAAGGCAGGTAATAGGGTGGAGAATGCAGGCATTCTGGGAATGAAATAACAAAAGATTACACTTTCTGGTCCACCCCTGGACCTATCTAGCCTCTGGAGGTCTGTACTCTATGGTTTAAGACATCCCAGTTTCTTAAATCCATACCAACAGTGACTCCACCACTTCCCTGGCCAGGCTGTTCCAATGCCTGACCTCTGATCTAAACCCCTCAGATGTTCGCTGGTCCTGGAATACTGCTACTTGCAGAGACCTTGGGGGATGCAGCATTATCACAACCCAAGGATTTAATTAACCACATCCAACTTAATCAGGAAAACTTTATTGTGAGTTGACTCAAGTCTTGGTTGGCACAGATCCAAATGCAGAAGCAGCTGAAGTGGTGTTCCCCTGGCTGAAACGGGGTGGAGGTGGTGAGGCACTAAGGAGATGCAAACCGAGGTGACATTGCATGCACCAACGTGGTGCCATGACTGATTTGTAGGTACATTGACTGCAGATCTATTTGTGCTGTCAACATTTGGGGCTGGATGGAAATCATCAGTGGTTTGGACCACATGGCTGGGACAGTGGGGACAGGCTGTGAGAGTTGGAGCTGTTCAGCCTGGTGAAGAGAATCACAGAAATCACAGAAACATTCAGGTTGGAAAAGACCCTCAGGATAACCAAATCCAACCCAGAACCTTACTCTGCAAGGTTCACCCTTAAACCATAGCCCCAAGCACGACATCCAAACCACACATCCAAGGCTGGGGACACAGCCACCTCCCTGGGCAGCACATCCCTAAGCACAGAGCCTTGCCCTTGTACTGGGAGCAACATCTGTAGACTAGTCTCTCCTCTGGAGGAAGGTGAAGGTGTCCTGACTCTGTGGTGTGAAGAGGTCAGGACCAATATGAACATGAGCCAGAAGTGTGGCCAGGTAACCAAGAAGGCCAGTGGCATCCTGGCCTGCATCAGGAATAGTGTGGCCAGCAGGAGCAGGGAAGTCATTCTGCCCCTGTAGTCAGCACTGGTTAGGCCACACCTTGAGTCCTGTGCCCAGCTCTGGGCCCCTCAGTTTAAGAAAGATGTTGAGTTGATGGAATGTGTCCAGAGAAGGGCAACAAGGCTGGGGAGGGGTCTGGAGCACAGCCCTGTGAGGAGAGGCTGAGGGAGCTGGGGTTGCTTAGCCTGCAGAAGAGGAGGCTCAGGGGAGACCTCATTGCTCTCTACAATTACTTGAAGGGAGGTTTTGTAGCCAGGTGGGGGTTGGTCTCTTCTCCCAGGCAACCAGCACCAGAACAAGAGGACACAGTCTCAAGCTGTGCCAGGGGTGGTTTGAGCTGGATGTTAGGAAGAAATTCTACACAGAGAGAGTGATTTGCCATTGGGATGTGCTGCCCAGGGAGGTGGTGGAGTCACCATCACTGGAGGTGTTTAAAAAGAGCCTGGATGAGGCACTTGGTGCCATGGTTTGGTTGATGAGATGGTGTTGGGTGGTAGGTTGGACTGGATGATCTTGAAGGTCTCTTCCAACCTGGTCAATTCTGTATTCTGTATTTTCAGCACCTCTTTCCCTCTCTCTCTCTCTTCCCATGCCAGCTTCTCAGATGCTCATGTTCACTGCATACCTTGCAGTGGTAATTGCACTTTACCTTGTCCCACTCACCATCTCATCCCCTTGTATCATGGAGAAGAAGGCACTGGGACCAAAGCCAGCCATCATAGGACACCGTGGAGCACCAATGGTGAGTCCTTTTTATGTTCAAGCACCATCTATCCAGCCAGGAGAGATGGGAGGGAAGGGGAAAGATGTTTCTCAATTCAAGCCAAAGCAAAGCAAAACCAGCAAAACAACAGAGCAAAGTTCATTTACACAAAGCAAGAATCATCTGTGTGAAGTGAGCAGCTCCCAGGAGAGCAGTAATGGAGCTGGGGATCTTTAATAAGGGAATTCAGAGCCTGGAGCTTTGCTTTGGTTGCTTGGCTGCCTCCTGGGGAGAGAAAAAAACATAGCAGAAATGAAATCACAGAATCATAGAATTGTTAGGGTTGGAAGGGATCTCAAGGATCATCCAGTTCCAACCCCCTGCCATGGGCAGGGACACCTCACACTACAGCAGGTTGCTCACAGCCACCCTCCAGCTGGCCTTCAAAACCTCCAGGGATGAGGCTTCCACCACCTCCCTGGGCAGCTGTGCAGGCTCTCACCACCCTCATAGGAAGAACTTTTCCCAACATCCAATTTGAATCCCCCCATTTCTATTTTTGCTCCATCCCCCCAGTCCTATCACTCCCTGACACCTCAAAAGTCCCTCCCCAGCTTTCCTGTAGCCCCCTTCAGATCCTGGAAGGCCACAAGAAGGTCTCCTCAGAGCCTTCTCCTCTTCAAACTGGACAACCCCAATGCTCTCAGCCTGTCCTCATAGGAGAAGAGCTCCAGCCCTCTGCTTATCCTTGTGGCCCTTTTCTGGACACGTTTAAGCATGCAACTAACATTGTGCTGACATTTTAAGTCACCAAATATTTTTGGAGAGGCTGTCAAATACATTTGGCAAGCTGGAGCCTGCTTGAGCTCTTCTCCAAGTCCAACAGTGCACCCTAGGATTTTGCTAGGTGAAATACACAGCTCTCATGGCACAGAAGTATTTCAGTTCAGTTCTCTTTCTTTTTTTTTCCTTTAAGCAATCTCTTGAAACTGCAGCTTGTATTTGCATCATTCCTTTTAATTCTGTCCCATCTGTGGGCGGTGGAATGAAGTTCTGGGTGTGATAAATGCGTTTCCCTGTCCCACTGAGTTTATACCAACCACAAAGGCAAGAAGAAGCCAAGGGAGAACCTGTTCTCTGCATGCTTTCCACATGGCAGGGGATCATAAAGCCTGTTAGATGTTGTTCTTGTGGGGTTTCCAGGCCCATGTGGGCCCAGAGGCTTCTAAAGAAACTGAACAGTAGACAGCTTCCTTCTGTCTTCTGTCTAACTCTGTGCTGGGTTAGGAACTGGCTGGAGGGCCGAGCCCAGAGAGTGGTGGTGAATGGTGCCACATCCAGCTGGAGGCCAGTCACCAGTGCGTCCCCCCAGGGATCAGTGCTGGGCCCCATCCTCTTTAACATCTTCATTGATGATCTGGATGAGGGATTGAGACAGTCATCAGCAAATTTGCAGATGACACCAAGCTGGGAGCAGATGTTGGTCAGTTAGAGGCCAGAAGGGCTCTGCAGAAGGACCTCGACCAGCTGGACAGATGGGCAGAGTCCAACAGGATGGCATTCAACAAGTCCAAGTGCCGGGTTCTGCACTTTGGCCACAACAACCCCATGCAGAGCTACAGGCTGGGGTCAGAGTGGCTGGAGAGCTGCCAAACAGAGAGGGACCTGGGGGTGCTGATCGACAGCCACCTAAGCATGAGCCAGCAGTGTGCCCAGGGGGGCCAAGAAGGCCAATGGCATCCTGGCCTGCATTAGGAATAGTGTGGCCAGCAGGAGCAGGGAAGTCATCATGTCCCTGTACTCTGCATTGGTTAGGCCACACCTTGAGTCCTGTGTCCAGTTCTGGGCCCCTCAGTTTAAGAAGGACATCGAGACACTTGAACGTGTCCAGAGAAGGGCAACAAGGCTGGGGAGAGGCCTTGAGCACAGCCCTGTGAGGAGAGGCTGAGGGAGCTGGGGTTGCTTAGCCTGGAGAAGAGGAGGCTCAGGGGAGACCTCATTGCTCTCTACAACTACCTGAAGGGAGGTTGTAGCCAGGAAGGGAGTTGGTCTCCTCAGAGCCTTCTGCTCTCCAAACTGCACAACCTCAACTCTCTCAGAATGTGTCTGTAGTAGGAGAGGGGCTCCAGCCCTCTGACTTGCCCTCTGCATGCCCAGCTTTTCACAATATCAACAGGCAAATTGAGTTTGGAGAGCTCCACCTACCATGCAAGTTCTCAGGTTGTACTAAGTCACAGTTGCTGGTAAATTTTCACAGAATCACAGAATGTTAGGGGTTGGAAGGCACCTTGAGAGATCACCCAGTCCAACCCCCCTGCCAGAGCGGATCACACAGGAATGCATTCAGGTGGGCTTATGAATGTCTCCAGAGCGGGAAACTTCACATCCCCTCTGGGCAGCCTGTTTCAGTGCTCTGTCACCCTCACAGTTAAATAAATCTTTCCTCCTGTTTCCATGGAACTTCCTATTTCCCCTTGTGCTGTCATTGGGCATCACCCAGCAGAACTTGGCTCCAGCCTCTTGGCACTCACCCTGCACATCTTTATCAACATCAATGAGGTCACCTCTCAGGCTCCTCCTCTCCAAGCTACAGAGCCCTCAGCTCCCTCAAGCTCTCCTCATAAGGAAGATGTTCCACTGCCTTCAGCATCTCTGTGGCTCTTCACTGGACTCTTTTAAGCCACTCCCTGAGGTTCTTCTTGAACTGGGGGGCCCAGAACTGGACACAATACTCCAGATGTAGCCTCAGCAGGGCAGAGTAGAGGGGGGGAAGAACCTCTCTTGACCTACTAGCTTTGCCAAAAGGCTTTTCTGCCATTTTGATCTTATTTATCACACAGCTCCTTGCTACACTTATGCTGTTGAGACTTATTTTGGAGAAATGGCCAAGTGGAACTGGAGAGGAAGAATCATGAAATCATAGAATTGTCAGGGTTGGAAGGGGCCTCAAGGATCATCCAGTTCCAACCCCCTCCCTGCCATGGGCAGGAACCCCTCACACTAGAGCAGAAGTTCCCCTCAGGAAATACCTGGAGACAGGGCTGTAGGACATAGACATCTTCCCTTGGGCAATATCAAGATCAAAAGTCTCCAGAGCCTGGGAGCTTGGGACCTGAGGTGAAACTGGATCTAGTGGGAGTGGAGATGATAAAGAAATGACGTAATATTTGCCTTCAGATCTCCTGAAGGAAGAGAAATGTTGATTTGCTGGGCAGACAAACATGTTCCCTGTCAGAACCTGATAGCTGCTTGCCTGTCTGGCAGGACAACATCCCAAATATTGCATTTGCATCTCATACTTCTGACTGAGTCCTCTTCTGACATAAAGCAGCAGAAGAGATCCATGAGGTGGCTGAAGACACAATTCTTGAGTTCTCTTCTGACATCCTGCCTCTCCAACCTGATCTCCTTCTATGATCAGGTGACCTGCCTAGTGCATGTGGGGAGGCCTGTGGATGTGGTCTATCTGGACTTCAGCAAGGCCTTTGACACTGTCCCCCACAGCAAACTGCTGGCTAAGCTGTCAGCTCGTGGCTTGGACAGCAACACTCTGTGCTGGGTTAGGAACTGGCTGGAGGGCCGAGCCCAGAGAGTGGTGGTGAATGGTGCCGCGTCCGGCTGGCGGCCAGTCACCAGTGGCATCCCCCAGGGATCGGTGCTGGGCCCCATCCTCTTTAATATCTTCATTGATGATCTGGAGGAGGGGATTGAGACAGTCATCAGCAAACTTGCAGATGACACCAAACTGGGAGCAGATGTTGGTCAGTTAGAGGGCAGAAGAGCTCTGCAGAGGGACCTCGACCGACTGGACAGATGGGCAGAGTCCAACAGGATGGCATTCAACAAGCCCAGTGCTGGGTGCTGCACTTTGGCCACAACAACCCCATGCAGAGCTACAGGCTGGGGTCAGAGTGGCTGGAGAGCTGCCAAACAGAGAGGGACCTGGGAGTGCTGATTGACAGCGGCCTAAACATGAGCCAGCAGTGTGCCCAGGTGGCCAAGAAGGCCAATGGCATCCTGGCCTGCATCAGGAATAGTGTGGCCAGCAGGAGCAGGGAAGTCATTGTGCCCCTGTACTCTGCATTGGTTAGGCCACACCTTGAGTTCTGTGCCCAGCTCTGGGCCCCTCAGTTTAGGAAGGACTTTGAGACTCTTGAACGTGTCCAGAGAAGGGCAAGAAGGCTGGGGAGAGGCCTTGAGCACAGCCCTGTGAGGAGAGGCTGAGGGAGCTGGGGTTGCTTAGCCTGGAGAAGAGGAGGCTCAGGGGAGACCTCATTGCTCTCTACAACTACCTGAAGGGAGGTTGTAGCCAGGAAGGGGTTTGCCTCTTCTCTCTAGCAACCAGCACCAGAACAAGGGGACACAGTCTCAAGCTGCACCAGGGGAAGTTTAGGCTGGAGGTGAGGAGAAAGTTCTTCACTGAGAGAGTCATTCGCCATTGAGATGTGCTGCCCAGGGAGGTGGTGGAGTCACCGTCCCTGGAGGTGTTCAAGAGGGGATTGGATGTGGCACTTGGTGCCATGGTCTAGTCATGGTGACAGGTTGGACTTGATGGTCTTTGAGGTCTCTACCACCCTTGGTAATACTGTGATAAAGCAGCAGAGGAGATCCATGGGGTGGCTGGAGACACAATTCTTGAGTTCTCTTCTGGCATAAAGCAGCAGAGGAGATCCATGAGGTGGCTGAAGATGCCTGCTCTGAAATAAAGGATTTTCTTGGGACAATACTTACTGGCAGATGGGGCAAAAATGTGGTGAAATGGAGAGTTTCCCAGGAAGGTTGTAGATGTGTGCACTTCCTGAGAGATCCTGACCCATCAGTGGGTGCAACCTGCTCCTCACACAGGGACAGTGATATTCCTTTGCTTTCCAGAGCCTGCTTTCCTCCAGCCATGCACAGACCTCCTTCTTCTGTCCCTTTAGGGTTTTTAAGAGCATCATTCATTGTGTTTGTGTGAGTGTGACTCAACTGCAGTCCTTGTTCCATGGAGGAACAAATGTGAGGAGCGGAGACCATATGGCTCATGAAATGTGCCTTCAATCCCTGGAGGAGGGAAAGGGTCCTGGCAGAAACCATCCTGGCATCTCTACCCAGATGAAATGTGGATTTTTTACAGGAGAGCTACTAGTTGCACACTGGCTGACCACTTGTCTACAGTGGTAGTGCTCCTCCAAGTAACATCACAGAATAGCATAATGCAGGGGTTGGAAGGGACCTCTGGAGATCATCTAACCCAACCTTCTTGCTGATGCAGGTATGCCTGCATCAGGTTGCCCAGGTTTGCAATGTCCAGGTGTCTTTGGGATCTCTCCAGAGAAAAAGCCTCCACAAAGAGAAACCTGGGGTATCTTGGGGTGCATCAAGGAAAGTATGTCCAGCAGGGCTAGTGAGGTTCTTCTGCCCCTCTGCTCTGCCCTGGGGAGACCACAGCTGCAATCCTGTCTCCAGTTTTGGGCTCCCCAGTTCAAGAGAGACAGAGACCTGCTGGAGAGAGCCCAAGGGAGAGCCAGGGGGATGCTTAGGGAACTTGAGCATCTGCCCTGGACTGAGAGCCCTGGGGCTGTTTAGTGTGGAGAAGAGAAGGCTGAGAGGGGATGTGATCAATGTCTCTCAGTCTCTGAGGGGTGGGTGTCAAGTGGAGGGGGCCAAGCTCTTTTGGGTGGTGTGCAATAATAATAAGAAACAATGGATACAAACTTGAACACAGAAGGTTTCAGCTCAACATGAGGAGAAACCTCTTTGGTGTGAGGGTGCCAGAGGCCTGGAGCAGGCTGCCCAGAGAGGCTGTGGAGTGTCCTTCTCTGGAGCCTTTCCAAACCCACCTGGATGCATTCCTGGGTGGACTACTCTGGGTGATGCTGCTCTGGCAAGGGGATTTGACCTGATGCTCTCTGGAGGTCCCTTCCAACCTCTAATGTACTGTGAGACTGTGAACCTCCCTGGGCAGCCTGCTCCACTGCTACAACACCCATGTAGCAAAGAAGTTTCTCCTCGTGTTCAGGTGGAACCTCCTGGGTTCTAGCACCTGCTGCCCCTTGTGCTATCACTGGGCACAGTTTGAAAGAGCTCATCCCCAGCCTCATGACCTCCACCCTTTAGATGTTCATAACATTGAGAAGAATCTCCTCTCAGGCTGCTCTTCTCCGGGCTAAAGACCTCCAGGTCTTATAAGAGAGATGCTCCAGTCCTCTAATCCTGTTTGTGGCCTTCCATTGGACTCCCTCCAGTACTTCCCTGTCCCTCTTGAACCGTGGAGCACAGAACTGGACACAATTAGGGCTATGGCAGTAGTGCTCTGGGAACTGAGAGCTCCAGCCCTCAGTTGATGTCCATGGGTTTGAAGGAGCATTGTCCTGAAGGGTTTAGGAGTCATCTGACAGCCCAAACCATGGGGCTCTGTAAATTTTCTGTGTCAGGGTGCTCAGCTTTTCACAGAAGGGCTCAGGTTGGAAGGCATTTTCAGAGGTCACCAAGTCCACCTCCCTGCAGGTGGAGCAGGGTGCTCAGAGCCCTGCATGATGATGATTAGGGGGACTGGAGCACTGCCTTATGAGGAGAGGCTGAGGAACCTGGGACTGGTTAGTCTGGAAAAGGGAAGACTTAGAGGGGATTTAATCAATGTTTATCAATATCTGAGGGCTAGGAGTCAGGAGGGAGGGACAGGCTCTGCTCACTTGCTCCCTGTGATAGGTCAAGGAGCAATGGGTGTTAGCTGCAGCACAGGAGGTTCCCCCTCAACACAAGGGGCAACTTCTTTACTGTAAGGGTCACAGAGCACTGGAAGAGGCTGCCCAGAGAAGTTGTGGAGTCTCTTTCTCTGGAGACTATCCAGACCCATCTGGATGTGTTCCTCTGTGACCTGAGCTAGATTGTATGGTCCTGTTCTGGCAGGTGGCTTGGACTCAATGATCTCTTTGGGTCCCTTCCAACCCCTGGCATCCTTTGATCCTGTCCAACCTGACCTGGGATGGCTGCAGGGATGGGGCATCTACCACCTCTCTGGGCAACCTGGGACAGTGTTTCACCACCCTTAGAGTAAAAAGTTGGGTTTTTTTCTGTCCAATCTGAATCTCACTCTTTTCATTTCAAGCCACCATCCCAACAGGCTGTGCTCAAAAGTCTGTCTCCAGCTTTTTTCTTGGCCCCTTGACATCCTGAAAGTCCACCAGAAGGTCTCCCTGGAGCCTTCTCCTTTCCAGGTTGAACAATCCCAACTCTCTCAATCTGCCCTCACAGCAGAGGGCTTCCAGCCCTTCTGCCATTGTTTGGCTTCCTCTGGACTCACTTCAGCAGATCAATCTTTTTCCTGTGCTGAGGACTCTAGATCTCGACACAGTAGTCCAGGATGTGTCTCACTAAAGCGGAGCAGAGAGTCAGAATCACCTCCCTTGATCTTCTGGCCACATGATTTTTCAGATGGTTTACTGAGCAGGTGTCTTAATGAGCTTTCATTTTCTTTATTCTTCTTCAGTGCTAATGGACTTGGCTGTCTTCTCCTTAGGATGGTAAATATGCTGCTTATGCTGAGGATGAGCCAAGCCAAGAGGGGAAATAAAAGCTGGAACCAAATCTGAGATGGAAATGAGGGAAATGATCTAGCAGGACCCCAACCTCTACTTCCATTTGCATCTTTCAGTTCTTGTCCCAAATGTCTTTCCTCACAGGGTACTTCAGGATCAGGCAGGGTGTCTTGACTCTTGGCATCTGCAGAAGGTGCTGTCCATGACATTGAATTCTCCTTGCTTTTAGGTTGTCAGTCCTAAATATTCATTCCTATAAGCATCACCTTTCTGAGGACAGGCTGAAGGAGCTGGGTCTCTTCAGCTTGGAGCAGAGGAGCCTGAGGGGTGCCCTCATTCATGTTGATAAAGATGGAAAGAGTCAGGAGGAGAGAGCCAGGCTCTGCTCAGGGATGTCCAGTTATAGGACAAGGGGCAGTGGGGGCAAGCTGGAGCAGAGGAGGTTCCATGAGAACCTTTTTTTACTTGGAAGGTGATGGAGTCCTGGAGCAGGCTGCCCAAAGAGGTTGTGGAGTCTCCTTCTCTGGAGACTTTCCAAACCTGTGTTCCTGTGTGACCTACCCTAGGTGATCCTGCTCTGACAGAGGGGGTTGGACTCAAGCTTTCTAGGTCCCTTCCAACCCATAACATTCTGTGATTCTGTGATAATCAAGCTCCTCATGATGCTCTTTGATCATAAACCATGGGTGCATCACTCAAACATTTCATGGTATTGATAACAATATTGATTATCTGAGCAAGAGCAATATCTGTCCCCTTGGAAACCTTCATGGAAGCTCACCTGCCATTACTGGAACCCAGAAGGTGCTGGTTGGTCACAAAACAATCATGCTAAAGCTGTGGAAACCAGCCAAGCATGTCAGAGGTAAGCACAGCTCCTGATTTTAGAGCTGGAGGCTACAAAAAGCATTGAAACAAACTTCTGGCAAGCCACCAGTAGAGCTGGTTTCTGACATGTCTTAACAGTGCTGAGGAGGACTGTGCCAACCCAGTTGTCCACGTGCCATGAAGCTCATTTCATTGAGTCCTTTCTGCTCAGCACAGAAAGTGTGCCAGGATAGGCAGTTTTGCCCATGTTGACTTTAAACTCCAAAGTGCCCATTGCTGGGAGAAAGTACCTTCATGGGTAGCCAACATTATAGGGTGGGCAAGGACTGCCTGGAGAGCAGCTCTGAAGAAAAGGCCTTGGGGGTGCTGGGGGAGGAGAAGCTCAACAGGAGCCAGCAGTCAGCACTTGCAGCCCAGAGAGCCAAGCACAGCCTGGGCTGCAGCAAGAGAAGTGTGGCCAGCAGGGCCAGGGAGGGGATTCTGCCCCTCTGCTCCACTCTGCTGAGACCACAGCTGGAGCTCTGTGTCCAGTTCTGGAGCCTCTGTTCCAGGAAGGATCTGGAGGTGCTGGAAGGTGTCCAGAGAAGGACCATGAGGATGAGCAGAGGGCTGGAGCTGCTCTCCTGTGAGGACAGTCTGAGGGTTGAGGCTGTTCATTCAAGCTTGATACTGCCCAGCACCTACCATCACGGAGCACGAGGGCTGTGGAGAGCACTGCTGACTTCTGTGCTGTTTGCTGATTCAGAGCAGATGCCCATCCACTTCTAGTGGCACTGTGATGAAGGTGATGTCACAACACCTAAGGGTGCATTTGGATGGTCAGACCTTAAATGGTGGTCTCTTCTTAGAACAGTGCTACAGGCTGGGGTCAGAGTGGCTAGAGAGTGGGCAGGCAGAGAGGGACCTGGAAGTACTGATTGATGGTAGGCTGAACATGAGCCTGCAGTGTGCCCAGGAGGGCAAATGGCATCCTGGCCTGTATCAGGAACAGTGTGGCCAGCAGGAGCAGGGAGGTCATTCTGCCCCTGTACACTGCACTGGTTAGGCTGCACCTTGAGTCCTGTGTCCAGTTCTGGGCCCCTCAGTTTAGGAAGGATGATGACTTGCTGGAAGGTGTCCAGAGAAGGGCAACGAAGTTGGTGAGGGGTTTGGAACACAGCCCTGTGAGGAGAGACTGAGGGAGCTGGGGTTGCTTAGCCTGGAGAAGAGGAAACTCAGGAGTGACCTTATTGCTCTCTACAACTACCTGAAGGGAGGTTGTAGACAGGCAGAGGTTGGTCTCTTCTCCCAGGCAACCAGCACCATAACAAGAGGACACAGTCTCAGGCTGCACCAGGGGAGGTTTAGGCTGGAGGTTAGGAGGAAGTTCTACACAGAGAGAGTGATTGCCCTTTGGAATGGGCTGCCCAGGGAGGTGGTGGAGTCACCATCACTGGAGGTGTTCAGGAGGAGACTTGATAGGGTGCTTGGTGCCATGGTTTAGTTGATTAGGTGGTGTTGGATGATAGGTTGGTCTCCATGATCTTGAAGGTCTCTTCCAACCTGGTCTATTCTATTCTCTATTCTATTCTATTCTATTCTATTCTATTCTATTCTATTCTATTCTATTCTATTCTATTCTATTTTCCTCTGCACAACTCCAGAGCTGCATTTTCAACACAGATCTGGCCAGAATTCTGGAATTTTATTTAACTTGTGTTTGGGGTCAAGTACCTGGGAAAGGAATGGATATGCTCTTGTGAGACCCCATCTGGAATACTGTATCCAGTTCTGGTGGCCCCAGCACAAGAAAGACACAGAGCTGTTGGAGTGAGTCCAGAGGAGGCCCCAAAGATGATCCAAGGGCTGCAGTGCCCCTGCCATGAGGGCAGGCTGAGGGAGCTGGGGGTGTTCAGCCTGGAGAAGAGAAGGCTTCAGGGGCACCTCAGAGCTGCCTTCCAATAGCTGAAGGCATCCTGCAGGAAGGCTGCAGAGGGACGTCTGCTATGGGTGTCCTAGAGAAGGGGCCAAGGGAGAATGGTTTGAAGCTGAGTCAGAGCAGGGTTAGACTGGAGCTGAGGAAGAAGTTCTTCAGTGTGAGGGTGGTGAGAGTCTGGCACAGGCTGCCCAGGGAGGCTGTGGCTGCCTCCTGCCTGGGGGTGTTGAAGGCCAGGTTGGATGACGCCTTGAGCAGCTGAGTCTAGTTGAGAGGCATCCTTGCCTATGGTGAGGAGGAGGTTGGAGTAGATGATCTCTGAGGTCCCTTCCAACCTGAGCCATCCTAAGATTTTATGATGATTCTATGATGATTCTATCTGACCAGCCACATGCAGCCCTGATAGGGTCTAGTTAAGTTTTACCCTTCTTAAAGAGTGAAGCATGGTCTGAAATCTCTGTAGGGCCTGTAGGAAGGCTGGTGTCCAAGCAAGGTTTGATCCTGGTCCTGCAGAAATCTAAATGCACTGAGAAGAGGCAAGAAGCAGTTTTAATCTTGCTGTCAAAGAGCAGAGCCTGTGCCCTCCAGGTTCAAATTCTGCTGTGCCAGAGTGTGGGGTGCAGGTAAGACAGGAGAAGACCTTGGGCATGCTGGTCCACCTCTGCAGAGGTGAAACACTGTTGTGGGCATCCTTGTTTGCCTTCATCAGCCCTGATCCATGCCATGTGAGCTCTTTATTGTGTGTTTGGGTGGCAGCAGTGTCATTCAACCCTTGCTGTCCAACCCACGGCATCCAACTCATGTTGTCCAACCCTTCTCCAAGGGCTTTACACTGATGGCTTAATGGAGATAGTCCAGCCTCCCTTGGAGATGACTTGCACCTCAGTTCACTTTGCTTTTCTATTCCTTTTATGTCCACACCCCTGCCAAGACAGCTTGATGGGGATGTGGGCTCAGTTGCTGCTTGAGGTGGGGTCACATTTTGAGGTGGGACTTGTGTTTCCTCTTCCCATCAACCCTTCCTGACAGGCTGGTGGCCTTGCATCACCTTTGGGCTGTCTCTGGTTCGGAGGCTACTCACTTAATTTTCTGGTGATTGCTGCTGTCTCTGAAAGCAAACCTTGAGCATTACCCTCTGGAGACAGGGAATCACCTTGCAGCCTTATCCTGGGGAAACCTGAGCTACTCGGGGTGGGAAACTGGAGATGCTGAAAGCAACCCAAGGAGGTGGAGCAAGTCTGGATGGAGAGCTGCAGATCTTGGAGGCTGCTGCTCCCTGCTGCCAGCTTTGGGCATCGTGCCTCTGTTTCACAAGACTCTTCCAGGCCGACCTTGCATGACCTAGCACTGAGCTGCGCAGGAGGGTGTGATGGGGGTGTAACCTCTGCCTTTGCCTGGACAAGCCAGGCTATGAGTGGGAGCTTTTTTAGGCAGATAAGGTGGCTCTGTGCTGCCTTTGTTGAACAAACACGAAAATGAGCTGGGGCTGGTGGTGTGCCCTGAGCCAGAGGAATTCAGAAGAGAGATACCAGAGCTATGTGAAGGCTGTTGCTGACATTTGCTCTGATTATTTGACGCCAAAACTTTGCTGACCTGAGCCTGTGAGGTGACCAGCTTGTAGGAAAACAAATGATTCCTACAGAACCATGGAAGGGTAGGGGTTGGAAGGCACCTCTGGAGGTCATCCACTCCAAACCCCCTGCTAAAGCAGGGGCACCCACAGCAGGCTGCACAAGCTGACAATGTCCAGAAGGGTCTGGAATCTCTCCAGAGGAGGAGTCTCCACAAACTCTCTGGGCAGCTTGTTCCAGTGCTCCATCAGCCTCACAGCAAGGAGTTTCTCCTTGTTCATATTCAGGTGGAACCTACTGGGTTCTAGTTGATGCCCATTCTCCTGTCACTGGGCACCACTGTAAAGAGTGGTCCCATCCTCTTGCACCCACCAGGCCCTTTTGCTCTGAGCACTGATCAGATCTCCTCTGGGGCTGCTCTTCTCCAGGCTCAGCAGCCCCAGGGCTCTCAGTCTTTCCTCCTCACAGAGATGCTCCAGACCCCTCAGCATCTTTGCAGCCCCTGCTGGACTCTCTCCAGTAGTTTCCTTTCCGTGTGGAGCCCACAGCTGGCCACAATACTCCAAATGTTTCCTCACTAGGGCAGAGTAGGGAGAGGAGAACTTCCCTCAACCTGCTGGCCACACTCTTCCTAATGCAGCCCAGAAGGCTGTTGCCCTTCTTGGCCATGAGGGCAGATTGCTGGCTTGTGGTGAACATATTATCCACCACCAGTCCCAGGTCTTTCTCTGTGGACCTGCTTAACAGCAAGTCAACCACTTGTCTGTACTGGTGCAAGGAATTATTCATCCTCTGGTTCAGGACTCTACACATGACTTTGCTGAACTTCATGAAGTGCCCCTCTGCCCAACTCTCCATCCTGTGTAGGTTTTCTTAGAGGCATCCTAAACTCTTGAGCTGGTTTTTATGTTTATTGTGTGATTAGGAGTGTGGGCAGCAGAGCAAGAGAGGGGATTCTGCCCCTTGGCTCTGCTCTGCTCAGACCCCACCTCCAATCCTGCCTCCAGTTGTGCTGACCCCAGCACAAGGAGGACACAGAGCTGCTGGAGGGAGTCCAGAGGAGGCCGCAAAGATGATTCAAGGGCTGCAGCAGCTCTGCTCTGAGAACAGGCTGAGGGAGCTGGGGGTGTTCAGCCTGGAGAAGAGAAGGCTCCAGGGGCACCTCAGAGCTGCCCTGCAATAGCTGAAGGGATCCTGCAGGAAGGCTGCAGAGGGATTTTTGCTAAGGGTGTCTAGAGCCAGGCCAAGGGGGAATGGCTTGAAGCTGAGGCAGACCAAGGTCAGACTGGAGCTGAGGAAGAAGTTCTTCAGCAGGAGGGTGGTGAGAGTCTGGCACAGGCTGCCCAGGGAGGCTGTGGCTGCCTCCTGCCTGAAGGTGTTGAAGGCCAGTCTGGATGAGGCCTTGAGCAGCTGAGTCTAGCTGAGAGGTATCCCCTGGGCATGGTGTGGAGTTTGAAGGAGGGGGTCACTGAAGTCCCTTCCAACCTGAGCCATTCTATGATGCTTCTTCTATGGAGCATTTACACCTTTGTTGTTGCTTGTTCCTCTTCCCAACCCCTGAGTTATTTAGCATCAGGGGTGGCTAACACTCCTTGCATTGATGGAAACTTACTGAACCTGCTGGTGGCAGAGAGGAGAATAACAAACAGGATGTCCCAGGTGCTCTTAACCTGAAAGCAAAGCAGCTGGAAAGAAAATAATTCATAAAAATAGCTTTATTTTGATGTGCTCCTCTTGCAGTGCAGAACAGCTGCCAGCTTTTTCTCTCCACAGTTGTCTTTCTCTCTCTCAGTTTAGTTCCTTATTTTGGCCCTGGTCTGCCTGTTGTTGATTTATGGATATTTTGGGGGCTACTTCCATGGCAGTGGTTTTGTAGGAAAACAAGTGTGTTTTTCTTCACACTGCATTGTTTTTACACAAACTAGGTCTGAAGGGGGTGGGTGAAGACATCGGTCCCTCTGCAGAGGTAAGAGTAGGGCACAAGGTAGGGTCAACTGAGAGGTCGGGAGCCCAGCTGCAGTGCATGTACACCAATGCACGCAGCCTAGGCAATAAGCAAGAGGAGCTGGAGGTCCTAATCCACCAGGGCAACTATGATATAGTTGCCATCTCAGAAACATGGTGGGACAACACGCACGATTGGAGTGCTACACTGGGGGGTTACAGGCTCTTTAGGAGGGATAGGAGAGGGAGAAGAGGAGGAGGGGTGGCTTTGTATATTAGGGAGACACTTTCTGCCTCAGAACTTGAGGTGGAAGATGAGGGAATTGAGAGCCTGTGGGTTAAAATCAGAGGGCAACCCAACAAATCTGACATCCTGGTTGGAGTCTGTTATAGACCACCCAACCAGGATGAGGAGATGGATGAATTATTCTATAAACAACTGGAGGCTGTCTCAAGATCATCAGATCTTGTCCTCGTGGGTGACTTCAATCTGCCAGATATCTGCTGGGAACTTAATTCAGCAGAGAGAAGGCAGTCCAGAAGATTCCTGGAGCGAATAGAGGACTGCTTCCTAACGCAGCTGTTAAGCGAGCCTACCAGGGGACAGGCTCTGCTTGACCTGCTGCTCTCCAATAGGGAAGGGCTGGTGGGAGATGTGACCGTGGGAGGCTGCCTAGGGTGCAGTGACCACGAGATAGTGAAGTTTTCAATATGCAGGGAGATAGGGAGGAGTACCAACAGAACCTTCACCCTGGACTTCCGGAGGGCAAACTTCAGCCTCTTTAAGAAACTTATTTGTAAAGTTCCCTGGGTACCAACCCTCATGAACCGAGGGGTCCAGGAGGGTTGGACCTACTTCAAAAAGGAGCTCTTGAGGGCACAGGAACTGGCGGTCCCCATGTGTCGAAAGATGAGCCGGCGGGGAAGGCGACCGGCCTGGATGAGCAAGCAGCTCCTGGGGGAATTAAGGGAAAAAAAGAGGCTGTATCACCTTTGGAAGGGGGGGAAGGCTTCTCGAGGTAGGTTCAAGGAAGTGGTTAGATTATGTAGGAATAAAATTAGAGAGGCAAAGGCCCAGTTAGAACTGAAACTGGCCACCTCTGTGAAAGAAAATAAAAAGCAATTTTACAAATATATCAACGCTAAAAAGAAGGGCAAGAAGAACCTCCACTCCTTACTGGACCTGGAGGGGAACACGGTGACCGAAGATGAGGAAAAGGCTGAGGTCCTGAACGCCTTCTTTGCCTCCATGTTTAACAGCAAGGCAGGAGTCCAGGATGAGTGGCCTCCTGAGCTGGGTAATAGGGTCGGGGAGCAGTGTAATGCCCCAGAAATCCATGAGGAATTAGTTCGGGACCTGCTGAGCCACTTGGACACCCACAAGTCCATGGGACCGGATGGGATCCATCCTAGGGTGCTGAGAGAGCTGGCAGATGAGCTGGCCAAGCCGCTCTCCATCATTTTCCTCCAGTCCTGGCTCACTGGAGAGGTCCCAGATGACTGGAAACTGGCCAATGTGATCCCCATCCACAAGAAGGGACGGATGGAGGAGCCCGGAAACTACAGGCCAGTCAGCCTGACCTCAGTGCCAGGGAAAGTGATGGAACAGATTATCCTGGAGGCAATAACTGCGCACCTGAAGGATGGCCAAGGGCTCAGGTCCAGCCAACATGGATTTAGGAAGGGCAGGTCCTGCCTCTCCAACCTGATCTCCTTCTATGATCAGGTGACCCGTCTGGTGGACGTGGGGAGGCCTGTGGATGTAGTCTATCTGGACTTCAGCAAGGCCTTTGACACCGTCCCCCACAGTAAACTGCTGGCTAAACTGTCAGCTCGTGGTTTGGACCGCAACACTCTGTGCTGGGTTAGGAACTGGCTGGAGGGCCGAGCCCAGAGAGTGGTGGTGAATGGTGCCGCGTCCGGCTGGCGGCCAGTCACCAGCGGCGTCCCCCAGGGATCGGTGCTGGGCCCCATCCTCTTTAACATCTTCATTGATGATATGGATGAGGGGGTTGAGTCAGTCATCAGCAAGTTTGCAGATGACACCAAGTTGGGAACAGATGTTAGTCAGTTAGAGGGTAGAAAGGCTCTGCAGAGGGACCTCGACCGACTGGACAGATGGGCAGAGTCCAATGGGATGGCATTTAATAAGTCCAAGTGCCGGGTGCTGCACTTTGGCCACGGCAACCCCATGCAGAGCTACAGGCTGGGGTCAGAGTGGCTGGAGAGCTGCCAAACAGAGAGGGACCTGGGGGTGCTGATTGACACCCACCTAAACATGAGCCAACAGTGTGCCCAGGTGGCCAAGAAGGCCAATGGCATCCTGGCCTGTATTGGGAATAGTGTGGCCAGCAGGAGCAGGGAGGTCATTCTGCCCCTGTACTCTGCATTGGTTAGGCCACACCTTGAGTACTGTGTCCAGTTCTGGGCCCCTCAGTTTAAGAAGGACATCGAGATACTTGAACGTGTCCAGAAAAGGGCAACAAGGCTGGTGAGAGGCCTTGAGCACAAGCCCTATGAGGAGAGGCTGAGGGAGCTGGGATTGTTTAGCCTGGAGAAGAGAAGGATCAGAGGTGACCTCATTGCCCTCTACAACTACCTGAAAGGTGGTTGTAGACAGGAGGGGGTTCGTCTCTTCTCCCAGGCAACCAGCACCAGAACAAGGGGACACAGTCTCAAGCTGTGCCAGGGGAGGTTTAGACTCGAGGTGAGGAGGAAGTTCTTCACTGAGCGAGTCATTCGTCATTGGAATGTGCTGCCCAGGGAGGTGGTGGAGTCGCCGTCCCTGGAGGTGTTCAAGGGGAGATTGGACGTGGCACTTGGTGCCATGGTCTAGTTGTGAGGTCTGTTGGGACAGGTTGGACTTGGTGATCCTTGGGGTCTCTTCCAGCCTTGGTTATACTGTGATACTGTGATACTGTGAAACCCAAATGCCATTCCCATCTGCTCTGTACACCAGAGAGGAATTGGGAATAAAATCTAAGACCCTGTCAGCCTTTGGGATACAACTTAGAGGCTTAAGGGTGTGTGTGGGGTTAAATTGTATTTTCCTTTTTATTGTTTAAGTCCTTAAATTGTTGGTAAAAGTACAGCAATCATAGAATCAGCCAGGTTGGAAAAGACCTCAGAGATCATCAAGTCCAACCTATCACTTAATACCTAACACCTCCTGACAACTAAGCCATGGCTCCAAGTGCCACATCCAATCCTTTCTTGAACACCTCCAGGGATGGTGATTCCACCACCTCCCTGGGCAGCAGATTCCAATGGCCAATTACTCTCTCTGTGAAGAACTTTCTCCTCACCTCCAGCCTAAACCTCCCCTGGCACAGCTTGAGACTGTGTCCTCTTGTTCTGGTGCTGGTTGTCTGGGAGAAGAGACCAACCCCCTCCTGGCTACAACCTCCTTTCAGGTAGTTGTAGAGAGCAATGAGGTCTCCCCTGAGCCTCCTCTTCTCCAGGCTAAACAACCCCAGCTCCCTCAGCCTCTCCTCACAGGGCTGTGCTCAAGGCCTCTCCCCAGCCTTGTTGCCCTTCTCTGGACACATTCAAGTGTGTCAATGTCCTTCCTAAACTGAGGGGCCCAGAACTGGACACAGGACTCAAAGTGTGGCCTAACCAGTGCAGAGTACAGGGGCAGAATGACCTCCCTGTTCCTGCTGGCCACACCATTCCTGTTGCAGGCCAGGATGCCATTGGCCTTCTTGGCCACCCTGGGCACACTGCTGGCTCATGTTCAGGTGGCTGTCAATCAGCACCCCCAGGTCCCTCTCTGCCTGGCCGCTCTCCAGCCACTCTGACCCCAGCCTGTAGCTCTGCATGGGGTTGCTGTGGCCAAAGAGCAGCACCTGACACTTGGACTTGTTGAATGCCATCCTGTTGGACTCTGCCCATCTGTCCAGCCTGTCAAGGTCCCTCTGCAGAGCCCTTCCACCCTCTAACAGATCAACTCTTGCCCCCAGCTTAGTGTCATCTGCAAATTTACTGATGATGGACTCAATGCCCTCATCCAGATGATCAATAAAGATATTGAACAGGATGAGGCCCAGCACTGATCCTTGGGGCACACCACTAGTGCCTGGCTGCCAGCTGGATGTGGCACCATTCACCAGTACTCTCTGGGCTTGGCCCTCCAGCCAGTTCCTAATCCAGCACACAGGGCTCCTATCCAATGGTTTGAAGCTGAGGCAGAGCAGGGTTAGAATGGATCTGAGGAAGAAGTTCTTCACTATGAGAGTGCCTGAGACTGTGTCCTCTTGTTATGGTACTGGCTGTCTGGGAGAAGAGACCAACCTCTGCTTGTCTACAGCCTCCCTTCAGGTAGTTGTAGAGAGCAATAAGGTCACCCCTGAGTCTCCTCTTCTCCAGGCTAAGCAACCCCCAGCTCCCTCAGCCAGCAACCATCACTTTTGGATAAGGTCTGCAGCAAGCCACTGTTTGGGTGAGCAATATTTTATACACACCAGGTCTCAGGCTGGCCAGGTTTCTGGCACTGTAGACCATGACAACCCTGCATGGAATTCTAACCTGTGCTGGAGCCAGTGCAGAGGAGGGCAAGAAAGCTGGGGAAGGGCCTGGAGAATAAATCTGATGAAGAGAGAATGAAGGAGCTGGGGAAGGTTAGTTTGGAAAAGAGGAGGCTGAGGGGAAACCTCATTGCTGCCTACAACTACCTGAAAGGAGGTTGGGGAGAGGCTGCTGCTGGTCTCTCCTCACAGGTCATTTAGTGATAGAACAAGAGGGAATGGCCTCAAGCTGGGACTGGGTAGCTTTAGACTGGACAGTAGGAAACATTTCTTCATGGCAAGAGTGGTCAGGCACTGGAATGTGCAGGGCAGGGAGGTGGTTGAGTCCCCAGCCCTGGATGTATTTCAAGGTGGTTTGGATGTGGTGCTTGGGGCTATGGTTGAGGGGTGAGCCTTGCAGAGTAGGGTTCTGGGTTGGCCTTGGTGATCCTGAGGGTCTCTTCCAACCTGAATGTTTCTGTGGGTCTGTGTGTGAAAGACCATCAGTAGAGGCAAAAGATGACTGAGGTAACCTTCAGACCTGAGTAAGATGCAGTTCTGCTGGTGGAACAGTGGTAACCACATGCAGGGCACTGATGGTTTCTATCAAGAGCAGAGGGACTATTTGTCTGCACTTGGAATCGTAGAATGGCTCTGGTTAGAAAGGGACCTCAGAGATACCTATTGCAGCCTGCCATGGGCAGGGATACCTCTTAACTAGACTTGGCCTGGCCTTGAGCACCCCCAGGAAGGAAGGATTCTCAACTAGATCAGGTTCCCCAGAGCCCTGTCAAGCCTCACCTTGAGTATCTCCAGGGATGGGGCCTCAACTACCTCCCTGGGCAACCTGTTCCAGCATTTAACCACCCTCATGGTGCAGAACTTGTTCCTGGGTTGCTGGTTACATGCTGGCCAGGGAGGTAGTTGAGGACATTCCTGCTAACTGCAGAGAATGTTGGACTAGAAGGCCTTTGGAGGTCCCTTCCATCCCAAGCCATTCCCTGATTGTTTTGGCTCCTTAATCCCAAAACCTCCTTGACAGCATTTCCATAAACATTTCCACTTATTGCTAATCTCTCACTGCTCTTTTTTCTCTTTATCCCTCCACAGTTGGCACCAGAAAACACTCTGATGTCCTTCCAGAAGGCAGTGGAACAGAAGATATATGGAGTCCAAGCTGATGTCATACTGAGGTAAGGTGATGTGGTGGTTGGTCTGACACTTCCCTGTGGATGGCCCAAGCTATGCTGGCAGATCTTTCCTCCCTGATGTGTGTCTGGTTGTTGCTGGTCTTTCCCATTTAGAAAGACTCTTGTGGTGAACATATCTTATAGTTCCTTGCTGTCTCCATTTCTAATGCCCAGATGCTGCCAATTGTTCCACTGAGGTGATTAAAGATGAGCTTGTCCAGATGGAGGAACTTTTCTCATGAAAGTCATCTCCACTTGTAGGAAGTCTGTAGCTTATCCTAGAGCTTCCTTTATTGCAGTGAAACACAGAGCCTGGTTTCTAGCCTGGCTTGGGAAGAAACAGAATGTCTTCCCAGTGTGGGGAGTAGAAGGTCATTGTGGGAGGATGAAGTGTGGGTTGGGATGCAGGTGACACAATTCTGCTTCTTTCCAATTCCTTAACTGTTGGGAAAGGACATCTCCTGCCTGGCCACACTCACTTGGCTCATGTGCTTGAATCAGTTCCTTCCATCAGCAGTGAGGCAGTGTTTGCTCTGTCATCTAAAACTCGTTTGTATTTTTTCTCCAGCAAGTCACAGGATTGTAGGGTGTTAGGGGTTGGAAGGGACCTCTGGAGATCATCAAGTCCAAGCCCCCTCCCCTCCCTCCCCTTCCCTCCCCTCCCCTCCTCTTCCCATGGAATCCAGCGCAGGTCACACAGGAACACATCCAAATGGGGATTGAAAGTCTCCAGAGAAGGAGACTCCACAACCTCTCTGGGCAGCCTGCTCCAGGGCTCTGTGACCCTCACAGTGAAGAAGTTCCTCCTCATGTTGAGGTGGAACCTCCTGTTCTGGAGTTTCTATCCATTGCCCCTTGCCCTATCCCAGGGTGCAGCTGAGCAGAGCCTGTCCCCTCCCTCCTGACCCCCAGCCCTCAGATATTGACAAACATTTATCAATCCTCTTTCAGTCTTCTCCTCTCCAGACTAACCACCCCCAGGGCTCTCAGCCTCTCCTCACCAGGCAGTGCTCCAGGTCCCTCAATCACCCTTGTAGCCCTCCCTTGGACTCTCTCCAGCAGATCCCTGTCCCTCCTGAACTGGGAAGCTCAGAACTGGACACAATACTCCAGATGTGGCCTCACTAGGGCAGAGCAGAGGGGCAGAAGAGCTTCCTAGAACTGCTGGCCACACTCTTCTTAATGAACCCCTGGATGCCATTGACATTCTTGGCCACAAGGACACATTGCTGCCCCAAGGATCCATTACTGTCCACTAGGACTCCAAGCTGCTTCTCCCTGCAGCTACTTTCCAGCAGGTCAGCCCCTAATGTGTCCTGGTGCATGGTGCTGCTCCTTCCCAGGTGCAGGACTCTGCACATGCTCTTGCTGAACCTCATTATGTTCCCCTCTGCCCAGCTCTCCAGCCTGCCCAGGTCTCACCAAATGCACATCCACCTCCTTTCCATCTTTGAATGTGGAAAAGGTAATTTCAGGGCAGTTTTGGTAGTTGGGAACCCTGGCATCTTGCTGAGAGCCTCTGAACATCAAGCTCCCATGTAGTCTCACAGCTTATGGAAAATCTTAGTCTAGCAACAAATTTGGAGTACTGAAGCCCTCCTGAGGCCACATCTGGGGTACTCTGTCTGGTTCTGGGCTCCCCAGTTCAAGAGGGACAGGGAACTGATGGAGAGAGTCCAGTGGAGGCTACAAAGATGCTGAGGAGCCTGGAGCAGCTCTGTGAGGAGCAAAGGCTGAGAGCTCTGGGGCTGAGGGCCTGGAGAAGAGCAGCCTGAGATGGAACTTCTCAGTGCTCAGCAAGAGCTGAAGGGTGAGGGCTGAGAGGATGGGGGCAGACTCTTCTCAGTGGTGCCCAATGATGGCACAAGGGGCAATGGGCACAAACTGGAACAAAAGAGGTTCCATTTGCATAGGGAAAAATCTTTCTTATGAGGGTGCTGGGGCCCTGGAGCAGGACACCCAGAGAGGTTGTGGAATTTCCTTCTCTGGAGAGCTTCCAACCCCACCTTGCCATTGTGATCCTGGGCAAGATGCTGTTGATACCTTGCTTTAGACTTCAGCAGGGAGGGTTGGACTGGATGACCTCCAGAGGTCAATTCCAAACCTCACCATTCTATGATTCTGTGTCTGCAAACACCTGACAGGTATCTAAGACACCTTTTTTCCCTCTGTTTGCATCTCATTCCAGACAGTCTTTAGGATGGCTTTACTAGGGGCATGTCCTGCCTGACTGAACTTGTGGCTTTCTGTGACAAAGTGACAGGGGTCTGTGCTGGGACCTGTGCTGGTTAATATCTGTATCAATGCTGGAGACAGCAGGATCCAGGCACCATCAGCAGTGTGCAGGTGGCACCAAGCTGAGTGGTGCTGTGGATACACCAGAGGGACAGGATGGCAGCCAGAGGGACCTGGACAGGCTGGAGAGGTGAAGCCCAGGTGAACCTCAGGAGGTTCCACAAGAGGCTGGAACAATCCTCACTATCAATACAGACTGGGGGAGGAGGGGATGGAAAGCAGCCCTGAGGAAAAGGACTTGGGGGTGCTGGGGGGGGAGAAGCTGGACATGAGCAGGCAGTGTGAGCTTGCAGCACAGAAGGCCAAGGGCAGCCTGGGCTGCAGCCAAAGCAGCGTTGGCAGCAGAGGCAGAGAGGGGATTCTGCCACTTTGCTCTGCTCTGGGGAGACCTCACCTGGAGTGCTGGGTGCAGGTCTGGAGCCCTCAGCACAGGAAGGACCTGGAGCTGCTGGAGCAGGTGCAGAGGAGGGCCATGAAAATGCTCAGGGGGTTGGAGCAGCTCTGCTGTGAGGCCAGGCTGAGGGAGCTGGGGGTGTTCAGCCTGGAGAAGAGAAGGCTCCAGGGAGACCTAATAGCAGCTTGCCAGTACCTGAATGAGAAGGATGGAGAAAGACTGTTTGCAAAGGCCTGCAGGGACAGGACAAGAGGCAATGGCTTCAAACAGATTTAGACTGGATGTTAAAACAGGTTCTTCACCATGAGGGTGGTGGAACACTGGAACAGGTTGCCCAGGGAGGTGGTTGAGGTCTCATCCCTGGAGATATTCAAGGTGAGGCTGGACAGGGCTCTGGGCACCCTGATCTAGTCGAGGATGTTCCTGCTGAGTGGGAAAGTTGGACTGGATGCCCTTTGGAGGTCCCTTCCAGCCCAGCCCATTCTCTGACTCTATGATCCTGGGGATGTGTTAACCTGATCAAGATCTTCCCAATGGTTTTAATGTGCTGTTGTGAGAGGTTGGAGTGGGAACAGGCATTTCTCCAGTACCAGGGACATGCTTGTGCACCTCCAGCTGTGAAGGGCCCTCTGTCTGTCTCTGCAGCTATGATGGAGTGCCATTCCTGATGCATGACAAGACACTCAGGAGAACAACAAACGTGGAGGAGGTGTTTCCAGAGCGGGCCTACGAGCACTCCTCCATGTTCAACTGGACTGACCTGGAAAAACTCAATGCTGGAGAGTGGTTCCTAAAGGTGTGTAAGGCCATGAAGAGTCTGCTGAGGAGCCATGGCCACGGGATGAAAGTTCACACCTCAAGATGCACCAGGGGAGGTTTAGGCTGGATGTGAGGAAGAGATTCTTCCCAGAAAGAGAGATTGGCCATTGGAATGTGCTGCCCAGGGAGGTGGTGGAGTCACCATCACTGGAGGTGTTTAAAAAGAGCCTGGATGAGGCACTCGGTGCCGTGGTTTAGTTTGATGAGATGGTGTTGGGTGAGAGGTTGGGCTGGATGATCTCAAAGGTCTTTTCCAACCTGGTTAATTCTGTGACAGATGAAGGTGTGGAATGGTCTGAAGTGAAGCTAGACCAAGAATCCATGAACCACATTTAGCTCTGTCCTCTACTATGTCTAGGCTTGGTCTAATAGGTCTTTCTGTGCCTCTTCCACCACCTGGAAGTAGGAGCCTTAACGCCAGGTTGACACCACAAGGAACTTCAAGACTCCCAGGAGGGGGTACGTGGTGATGAGGAGAGCAGAAAAGAGAGGTGGTGAAGGGCCTAAAGCACAAATCTTCTAGGAGCAGCTCAAGGAGTTGGTATTGTTTAGCCTAGAGAAAAGGGGGCTGAAGGGAAGCCTTCTAACTCTCTACAACTCCTGAAAGGAGGTTGGGGCCAGGTGAGGGTTGGTCTCATATCCCAAGGAGCAAGCAGTAGTACAAAGGGAAAGAGTCTCAAGTTACTCCAGGTGAGGTTTAAATTGGGTATTAGGAACAACTTCATCACCAAAAGGGTTGTCAAGCTCTGTGAAGGCTGCCCAGGGAAGTGGTTGAGTCACCATTCCTGGAGCTATTTTAAAGCTGTGGAGATGTGGTGCTGAGGGACCTGGTTTAGTGGTGACTTGGCAGTGTTGGCTTAATGGTTGGAGCTGATGATCTTCTAGGGCTCTTCCAGCCAACAAGATTCTATGCCATGAGATGAACTTGCCTGCCACACTTTGCTTTCAGCAAGGATCTATGACCTCCCCTTGGGTAGGTAAACTGAGGCACAAAGCTTGAGCAAGCTGCAAAAGATGGGATGCTCACCAACAGGAGTTGTTGGCATCTCCCACTGTTGCCAGGTTGGGATGGAGAAGGGTCTTCACCTGTACTGGGGGAGTCTGGGCTTTGTGGCACTAATGTCAGGGTGTCCTTTCCTTTCAGAATGACCCTTTCTGGACAGCAGGGTCTCTCTCAAGGTCTGACTACTTGGAAGCTGCCAACCAGTCGATCTGCAAGCTGGCAGATATGCTGGAGGTGATCAAGGACAACACATCACTCATCCTCAACTTCCAGGACCTGCCAGCAGCTCATCCCTACTACAGCGCATACATCAACATCACCCTGGAAACCATCCTGGCATCAGGAATTCAGCAACAGTCTGTGAGTCCTGAGGGCTTGGTTGAGGCTTCCAAAACTCTTTATGGGTTCACCTACATCCTGAAGTGTCTCTGATCCATCTGAACATTGATGAGGCACTCAGTGCCATGGTTTAGTTGGTTAGAAGGTGTTGGCTGATAGGTTGGATTGATGATCTCAAAGGTCTTTTCCAACCTGGTTGATTGTGTGATTCATTGAATCATAGAATTGTCAGGGCTGGAAGGGACCTCAAGGATCAGCCAGTTCCAAACTCCTCTGCCATGGGCAGGGACACCTCATACTACAGCAGGTTGCTCACAGCCACATCCAGCCTGGCCTTAAAAACCTCCAGGGATGAGGCTTCCACCATCTCCCTAGGCAACTTGTGCCAGTGTCTCACCACCCTCATGCTGAAGAACTTCTTCCTGGCATCCAATCTGAATCTCCCCATTTCTACTTTTGTCCCATTCCCCCCCAGTCCTATCACTCCCTGACACCCTCAAAAGTCCCTCCCCAGCTTTCCTGTAGCCCCCTTCAGATACTGGAAGGCCACAATGAGGTCTCCTGGGAGCCTTCTCTTCTCCAGACTGCACAACCCCAACTCTCTCAGTCTGTCCTCATAGCAGAGCAGCTCCAGCCCTCTGCTGGACACCTTCCAGTACCTCCAGATCCTTTCTGTAATAGAGGCTCCAGAACTGGACACAGTGCTCCAGGAGTGGTCTCAGCAGAGTGGAGCAGAGGGGTAGAATCCCCTCCCTGGCCCTGCTGGCCACACTTCTCTTGCTGCAGCCCAGGCTGTGGTTAGCTTTCTGGGCTGCAAGTGCACACTGCTGGCTCCTGTTGAGCTTCTCCTCCCCCAGCATCGCCAAGGCCTTTTCTTCAGGGCTGTTCTCAAGCCAGTCCCTGCCCAGCCCATTCAAAATGCCACTTCATGCCAAGAAGCTGGGCAGGATGGTGCCTCCAGGCTGATAGTCCCACATCCACCACACTCACAGTAGGTGAGTAGGTGGAGAAAAGTGATTGCTCCCCTTACTGAACGGCTGTGTTCATTGTGGGGATGACCAGTACAAGGCAGCTGTTGATGAACTGGAGCAAGTCTTGCAGAGGCCTCCAAACTGGTTAGGAGGCTGAACATAGAATCATAGAATCAATAAGGTTGGAAAAGACCTCAAAGACCATTAAGTCCAACCTGTCACCCAAGGCCTTATGACTACTAAACCATATGGGGAGAGGTTGGAGGAATTGAATCTCTTCATCCTGGAAAAGACAAGACTTAGGAAAGGTCTAAGAGCAGCTCTCTAGGAGCTGCAATGAGGTGTTGAGAAGATAGAGGCAAGGTCTTCACTGGGATGTGTGTCAGGAAGATGAGAGAGGATCATCGTAAATTGGAACAGGAGAGGTTTTTCTGGGACATAAGGAAATTGGTTTTCCCTCTAAGGGCAGGCAAGTGTTGAGAGCAACCAGGAAAGAGCAAGAGGTCTCCATCCTTGGAGTTTTTCCATGACACAAATGGACAAAGCCCTGTTTCAAATCACAGCTGGCCCTGGTTTGTGCTGGAGGAGACATCTCCTGAGGTCCCTTCCCACCATGCTAATCAATAAGAACCTGAGACATGAATGCAGAATGAGAGAAGAGGCTGAGACCTGGAGGCCAATCCTCTCTTTCTGACTCCTTGCTTTTAAATCATGAGGCTCTAAGTGTCTCCTGGACAAGTTGCATGACAAACGAGGCTGTCTGCAAAGCTTCCTCCCCTTAACCAGCTTTGTGACCCATCTGTCTCATCCCTGGGCTGTGTCTTGCTCCCTCCACAGGTGATGTGGCTGCCAGACACGGAGAGGCAGCTGGTCAGACAGATTGCACCAGGTTTCCAGCAGACTTCTGGCCTCAAGCTGGATGCAGAGCGCATGAGGGAGAAGGGCATCGTGAAGCTCAACCTGCGTTACACCAAGGTCACAAATGAGGATGTCAGGTATGGTGATGCCAGCTGTGAGTGCCCCCTCCCTGGAGGGGTTCAAGGCCAGGTTGGAAGAGGCTTTGAGCAACCTGGGCTAGTGGAAGGTGTCCCATGGGGCAGGGAGGATGGAACTAGATGATCTTCACCCTAAACCATGCTGTGGATCTCTGCTCCTCCGTTTGGACTCTGATAACCCATGGTGGGTGCCCACGGCTCTGCACATCCTTGCGTCCTGTGTGCATGCCTGGCCCAGCAGCATCTTGTGTGGTCACCCCAAGCTGTCTTTTCTGCACAAAGGTATCTTTTCAGAATGGGCTTGCTCCTGAAAGCTTGAGCTGTGCAAGCTTTGTCCTTACCCATATGCCTGATGGCTGTGCAGCCTTTCAGCAAGACTTGGACACGCTGAGAGCTGGGCAGAGAGGAATCTCATGAGGTTCAGCAAGAAGTGCAGAGTCCTGCACATAGGGAGGAAGAATAAACTGCACCAGGACAGGTTAGGAAATTATCTGCTAGAGAGCAGCCCTGTGGAGAAGGACCTAGGAGTCCTGGTGGGCAACAAGTCCAGCATGGGCCAGCAATGTGCCCTGGTGGCCAAGAAAGCAAATGGGATCCTGGGCTGCATTCAGCACAGTGTCTCCAGCAGATGGAGGGAGGTTCTCCTCCCCATCTACTCTGCCCTGGGGAGACCTCACCTTGAACATTGTGTCTGGTTCTGGGCTCCCCAGGGACAGGGATCTGCTGGAGAGAGTCCAAGGGAGGGCTACCAGGATGCTGAAGGGACTGGAGCACTGCCTGGTGAGGAGAGGCTGAGAGACCTGGGGGTGGCTAGTCTGGAGAAGAGAAGACTGAGAGAGGATCTAATAAATGCCTATAAATATCTGAGGGCTGGGGGTTAGGATACAAGGGACAGGCTCTGCTCAGTTGCACTCTGTGATAGGACAAGGGGCAATAGATAGAAACTACAGCAGAGGAGGTTCCACCTCAACATGAGGAGGAACTTCTTCACTGGGAGGGTCACAGAGCCCAGGGAGGTTTTGGAGCCATCTTCTCTGGAGACTTTCAAGGCCCTTCTGGATGTGTTCCTGTGTGACCTGTGCTGGATTCTCTGGTCCTGCTCTTGCAGGGAGTTGCTTCCTACCCCTAACATCCTGGGATCTGTGATATATCACCACTAGGCTATTCCCTGGAACTGACTCCACAGGCTGAGACTCCACAGGCTGATTTGGTAGATGAGGATCCTTTGGGAAATAACCAATCCAGGAATCCTCTGATTCTTATTACATTGTTAGTTCTGGGGGGAAAAATGAGGGCTTCTCACACCAAGTGTGCTGCCTTTACTCCCAGGACCTGTTTCATCCTCATTAACAGCTGCCCTTTGCTTCTGCTCCTCTGCTCCAGAGCTGCTACCACAGAATTTTGATTAGTCCACAGCCTGGAGGTGCTTTGAGAAGTTTCTCTTTGCAGAGAATTCACTCCTTTCATTCCTGTCCTCTCTCAGCTCTTTCAGCTGGTCAGATCTTCCCTTTAATGAGACTGCCACAGCGTGAGGTTCCTCTCCTTCTGCTCCAGCCTGTGTTTGAACCATGCAGGCAGTGTGTTAGCTCCTTTCTCAGAAGGCTAGATTGGCTCTACTCAAGCTTTTCTGATTTTCAAAGCTGAAATGTTTTTCATCCCTCCCTAAAAAAAAAATAAAATCCTGGAAAATGGAACAGGTTTAGCAGATTAAAATCAAAGAAAAGCATCTTCAAATGATTTTTTTTCCTTAGGTGGAAATGGGGAAGAATCATAGAATTGTTAGGATTGGAAGGGATCTCAAGGATCATCCAGTTCCAACCCCCCTGCCATGGGCAGGGACACCTCACACCACATCAGGTTGCTCAGAGCTACATCCAGCCTGGCCTTAAAAACCTCCAGGGATGAGGTTTCTACCAGGTACCTCCCTGGGCAACCTGTGCCAGTGTCTCACCAGCCTCATGGGGAAGAACTTCTCCCTAACAGCCAATCTGAACCTACCCATTTCTAGTTTTGTTCCATTCCCCCCAGTTCTATCATTCCCTGACCCCCTAAAAAGTCCCTCCCCAGCTTTCCTGTAGCCCCCTTCAGACACTGGAAGGCCACAAAAAGGTCTCCTCAGAGCCTTTTGTTCTCCAGACTGAACAGCCCCAACTCCCTCAGTCTGTCCTCAGCTGATCCCATAGCTGCTTGACAGCCTGCTCCTGTTTAAAGTAATCCAGTGGTGTCTTTCCATTGTTCCCAGCAAAGGGTCTAGTTGCTCACCCTTAAAGTCAAGCCTGTGCAGGATAATTCCTGCCTGGATTTTTCCTCTATTTGCTCTGTCTCATGGAAAGGTTCATATGAAAGGAGGTTGGAGCCAGGTGGCCTCTCACCCCAAGAAGCATATTGAGGAGCTAGACTGTGTCCAGAGAATGGCAACAAAGCTGGAGAAGGGTTTGGAGAACAGAGCTGGTGAAGAGCAGCTGAGGGAACTGGGGCTGCTCATCCTGGAGAAAAGGAGGTTGAGGGAAGACCTTCTGGCTCTCTACAACTCCCTGGAAGGTGGTTGTAGCCAAATGGGTGTTGGTCTCTTCTCCCCAGCAACAAGTGACAGGACAAGAGGAAACAGCCTCCAGTCACACCAGGAGAGGTTTAGGCTGGACAGTAGAAGAAACTTCTTCAGTGAAAGGATTTTCAACCAGTGGAACAGGGTCCCCAGGGAGGTGATTGAATCCCCATCCCTGGAGGTGTTTAAAAGAGGCAGAGAGGTGGTGCTGAGGCACATGGTTTAGCACCAGCCTTGGCAGAGTTAGAGAATGGTTGACTGATGATCTTAGAAGACTTTTCCAACCCAAACAACTCTAGATACCAAATGTCCTCTCTGTACCAACTCTGTCATCTATCCCAGCTCCTCAGACCTAATCTCTCATCAGTTCCATCTCAGCTGTCTCCAAACTCAGAACCTCGCACCTGAGTGTTCCTTGAACTCCAGAGGCCCTGTCAAACAGTATCACAGTATCACAGGATCACTAAGGTTGGAAGAGACCTCAAAGACCATCGAGTCCAACCTGGCACCACAGACCCCATGACTAGACCATGGCACCAAGTGCCACGTCCAGTCCCCTCTTGAACACCTCCAGGGACGGTGACTCCACCACCTCCCTGGGCAGCACATTCCAATGGCGAACGACTCTCTCGGTGAAGAACTTTCTCCTCACCTCCAGCCTAAACTTCCCCTGGTGCAGCTTGAGACTGTGTCCTCTTGTTCTGGTGCTGGTGCTAGAGAGAAGAGGCCAACCCCTTCCTGGCTACAACACCCTTCAGAGGAGAGCAATGAGGTCTCCCCTGAGCCTCCTCTTCTCCAGGCTAAACAACCCCAGCTCCCTCAGCCTCTCCTCACAGGGCTGTGCTCAAGGCCTCTCCCCAGCCTTGTTGCCCTTCTCTGGACACGTTCGAGTGTCTCAATGTCCTTCTTAAACTGAGAGGCCTAGAACTGGACACAGCACTCAAGGTGTGGCCTAACCAAAATCAGAGTACAGGGGCACAATGACCTCCCTGCTCCTGCTGGCCACACTGTTCCTAATGCAGGCCAGGATGCCCTTGGCCTTGTTGGCCCCCTGGGCACACTGCTGGCTCATGTTCAGGCAGCTGTCAATCAGCACCCCCAGGTCCCTCTCTGTTTGGCAGCTCTCCAGCCACTCTGACCCCAGCCTGTAGCTCTGCATGGGGTTGCTGTGGCCAAAGTGCAGCACCTGGCACTTGGACTTGTTGAATGCCATCCCATTGGACTCTGCCCATCTGTCCAGTCGGTCGAGGTCCCTCTGCAGAGCCCTTCTGGCCTCTAACTGACCAACATCTGCTCCCAGCTTGGTGTCATCTGCAAATTTGCTGATGATGGATTCAATGCCCTCATCCAGATGATCAATAAAGATATTGAACAGGATGAGGCCCAGCACTGATCCCTGGGGGACGCCACTGGTGACTGGGCCCCCAGCTGGCTGTGGCACCATTCACCACCACTCTCTGGGCTCAGCCTCCAGCCAGTTCCTAACCCAGCACAGTGTGCTGCTGTCCAAGCCATGAGCTGACAGCTTAGCCAGCAGTTTGCTGTGGCGGATGGTGTCAAAGGCCTTGCTGAAGTCCAGATAGACCACATCCACAGGCCTCCCCACATTGCTACAGCCCTGCAGAAGAAGCCAGAGCAGGCTCAACAAGCCCTGGTTTGACACAGCTTCCTCAGTCTCGTCCAAAATCATCACCTGGGTTCCTCCAACCACCTCTGCCCGTGAGAATCCCTTAGCTGTTGGAGCACTTTAATCACGTTGTGAGCTTTGGGATGTCCACATCTTGTCCCTCCCACCTCAAAGGGCTTGGCTGATATTAGAGTTGCAAGGATTAATCTCTGTGCTGAAGATTAGTGATGCTTCTGCTTCATAGATAAGGGCACAGAGCAATTTATGCAGCTCAAATTGGTACAAGAGTCAACTGTCAGTGCTTGATTTGCTGCTTGACAGCTCCTGAGCCCCAGCTTGTGCTTTGAGCTCCATAGAGAAGGACCTCAGGAGACTGGAAGCTGTTAGTCTGCAACCATTCCAGAAACAGAGGGCATGGGGAGCTGAAGGAAATGATGTTGGAGGGATGCATCTGTCAGTTTTTAATTAAGCAAATTGCCTATGAAGTGTGGCAGGCATCTGAGACAGCTGTTGGTATTACACCAATGTGATGAGGGGGTTGCTGCAGAGCCACGCCAGGCTCAGTGTTCATCAGCAAGCAGCTGAGATGGGCTGTGGCCTGAGTCAGGTTGCATCCAAGAGGTGAGAAGAAAGTTTTCAAGTTCAAACCATTTGACTGCAATGCCCTTGGATTGCTTAGGAAAATGCTAAGGGGGTTGGAGCACCTCTGCTCTGAGGACAGGCTGAGGGAGCTGGGGGTGTTCAGCCTGGAGAAGAGAAGGCTCCAGGGACCTTAGAGCAGTACCTGAAAGGGGGCCTACAAGGATGGAGAGAGACTGTTTGCAAAGGCCTGCAGTGATAGGACAGGGGCAATGGCTTCAGACTAGAGCAGAGCAGATTTAGATTGGATGTGAGGAACAAGTTCTGCCCCATGAGGGTGGTGGAACACTGCAACAGGCTGCCCAGGGAGGTGGCTGGGGCCACATCCCTGGAGATATTCAAGGTGAGGCTGGACAGGGCTTTGGGCAACCTGATCTAGCTGGGGATGTCCCTGCTGAGTGCAGAGGGGGTTGGACTGGATGCCCATTGGAGGTCCCTTCCAACCCAGACCATTCTGTGATTGTATAATAAGTGACCATGCCCTAATAAAATCTGTTTCATGCAAATCAAACCAAATACATCCAGCTGTGATTACAGCTGTGGCTGATGGCAAGAGTTCTTCTGGTGGAGATGAAGGTCTGGTGTTCACTGGGGAACTGACATCTCCCCCTCTGGCCAGCAGGAGCAGGGAAGTCATTCTGCCCCTGTACTCAGCACTGGTTAGGCCACACCGCAAGTGCTGTGTCCAGTTCTGGGGTTCTCAATTCAACAAAGATGTTGAGATGGTGGAATGCGTCCAGAGAAGGGCAGCAAAGCTGGGGAGGGGTCTGGAGCACAGCCCTGTGAGGAGAGGCTGAAGGAGCTGGGGTTGCTTAGCCTGGAGAAGAGGAGGCTCAGGGGAGACCTTATTGCTCTCTACAACTCCCTGAAGGGAGGTTGTAGACAGGTGAGGGTTGGTCTCTTCTCCCAGGCACCCAGCACCAGAACAAGAGGACACAGTCTCAAGCTGTGCCAGGGGTGGTTTGGGCTGGAGGTTAGGAAGAAATTCTTCCCAGCAAGAGAGATTGGCCATTGGGATGGGCTGCCCAGGGAGGTGGTGGAGTCACCACCCCTGGAAGCGTTTAAAAAGAGCCTGGATGAGGCACTTGGTGCCATGGTTTGGTTGATGAGATGGTGTTGGGTGATAGGTTGGACTTGATGATCTCAAAGGTCTTTTCCAACCTGGTTAATTCTATATTCTGTTTCCTGACAGGGACTACAGCATGGCCAACCTGAGTGTGAATCTCTACACTGTGAATGAGCCCTGGCTGTTCTCCATCCTGTGGTGTGCTGGTGTCCAGTCAGTCACCTCCGACAGCTCCCACGTCCTTCGCAAGGTGCCTTTGCCCATCTGGCTGATGGTAAGCCTGGCAGAGTGTGGTAAGCTGGCAGAGTGTGGTAAGCCTGGCAGAGTGTGGTAGCTTTAGGCTGTACCTTTAAAATGTTCCACAGATCTGGAACAGAAAGTAGGAGAACGTAGACAAATGACCGCTGGGTGGATAAAGGAAAACAAGGATAGTTCTGAACAATCCCCTTGGAGAGATGTCTGCCATTAGAATTAGTTTGGTAAACTTCCTTTCTCTCTTTTGGCTTCTTCCCTCTGAGGGATACTAACTTTGTGCCCCTGCTTGGCCTTGGCTGCATTGTTTTGGCTAAGTTCTAACAACTCTCTGCTCTTTTCTCTTGTTCCTCTGTGTCCAGGAGCGTAAGGAGGGGGGCAGGGAGTGGGAAGCTATTAGCAGCTCCCCTGGTTTCTGGTCGGGGGGGTCCTTGTGCTGTTTATTAATTGTAAATCCTTGTAATTATTGTAAACACTTCATATTTGGCACACATTCATTGCATTCCACTGTAGATTGTAGTTTTGCTTGGAATTGCAGCTTCATTTGCTTCCAAGTGGGCTGGGCTGGCAAAGTTAATGTTGAGGGGAATTTTCAACCCACCACACAGAGAGGGAGCTGTGGGTGCTGCTCAGCACCTGTGTGAAGATGAGCCACAAGTGTACTCAGGTGGCCAAGAAGGCCACCAGCATCCTGACAATAGTGTGGCCAGCAGGACCGGGGAAGTGAGCTTACTCCTGTGCTCAGCACTGGTGAGGTTGCACCTCGAGCACAGTTTTAGGCCTCTCACTCCAAGAATTGGGGACAGAGTGGCTGGAGAGCAGCCAGGCAGAGAGGGACCTGGGGGTGCTGGTGGATGGTAGGCTGAACATGAGCCTGCAGTGTGCCCAGGCAGCCAAGAGGCCAATGGCATCCTGGCCTGCATCAGGAACAGTGGGCCAGCAGGAGCAGGGAGGTCATTCTGCCCCTGTACACTGCACTGGTTAGGCCACACCTTGAGTCCTGTGTCCAGTTCTGGGCCCCTCAGTTTAAGAAGGATGTTGAGTTGCTGGAATGTGTCCAGAGAAGGGCAACAAAGTTGGTGAGGGGTTTGGAACACAGCCCTGTGAGGAGAGGCTGAGGGAGCTGGGGTTGCTTAACCTGGAGAGGAGGAGACTCAGGGGTGACCTCATTGCTCTCTACAACTACCTGAAGGGAGGTTGTAGCCAGGAAGAGGTTGGTCTCTTCTGGGCAGCCAGCACCAGAACAAGAGGACACAGTCTCAAGCTGTGCCAGGGGAGGTTTAGGCTGGAGGTTAGGAGGAAGTTCTTTACAGAGAGAGTGATTGCCCATTGGAATGGGCTGCCCATGGAGGTGGTGGAGTCACCATCACTGGAGGTGTTCAGGAGGAGACTTGATGGGGTGCTTGGTGCCATGGTTTAGTTGTTAGTGGTGCTGGTGATAGGTTGGACACGATGATCTTGAAGGTCTCTTCCAACATGGTCTATTCTATTCTATTCTATTCTATTCTATTCTATTCTATTCTATTCTATTCTATTCTATTCTAAGATGGACATTGAGGTGCTGGAGTCAGTTCAGAGAAGGGCAACAAGGCTGGTGAGGGGTTGTGGAAATCAATTCCTATGAGGAGCAGATGACTCCAAGTTGGGAGCAGGTGTCAATCTGTAAGAAGGTAGGAGGGCTCTCCAGAGGGACCTTGCCAGGCTCGAGAGATGGGGCAGAGTCCAAGGGCATGAGATGGAGCACATCTATGTGCCAGGTTCTACACATTGGCCACAACAACCCCAGGCAGTGCTACAGGCTGGGGTCAGAGTGGCTGGAGAGCAGCCAGGCAGAAAGGGACCTGGGGTACTGGTTCTTCCCCCTGAGGGTGGTGAGACACTGGCACAGGGAGGTGGTGGAAGCCTCATGCCTGGAGGTTTTTCAGGCCAGGCGGGATGTGGCTGTGAGCAACCTGATGCAGTGTGAGGTGTCCCTGCCCATGGCAGGGGGGTTGGAACTGGATGATCCTTGAGGTCCCTTCCAACCCTAACAATTCTGTGATTCCAAGAGGATGCAGTGGAAAGGCTTTGAGGTAGCTGTTGATTGCTGCAGCCATGTGGTTAATGGGTTTCTCCAAGAAGTGTTGGTTGGGTTCAACCTGCTATTAGGATTGAGAGGTCTCCCTCTCTGTATGACAGAAACATTCAAGTTGAACTGCTGGGAGACCTTCTCACTCTTCAGCAACTCCCTGAAGGGAGCTTTAAGGAGGTGGGGGTTGATCTCTTCTCCCAAGTAACAGGGGATAGGAGAAGAAATGGCCTCAAATTGTACCAGGAGTGGTTTAGGTTGGATATTAGGAAAAATCTTCCCCAAAAGGGTTGTCAAGGCCTGGAACAGGCTGCCAAGAGAAGTGGTGGAGTCCTCATCCCTGCAGAAATTTGAAAGCTGTGTAGATGTGGTGCTGAGGGACATAGTTTAGTGGCCACCTGGCAGTGTTGGGTTATGGTTAAACTTCATGATCTTAAAGCTCTCTTCCAACCAAATCTGTTCTATGATTCCATAAATCTACAGCCCAGGTGGGTGACAATCTATGCATGATGTCCTTAGCCTCAGCTTAACCTCCTGCTTCTGCCTGACTACACAAATTCTCCACTGAAGCTGGAGAACTGGAAATGGCTTTATAAAGGTTGGATCAGTTGGCAGAAGAGATTATCCTCATCTGAACTGTGCTGCTGCAGACATCTGTCCTCCACTACAGATGACAGGGTTTGTGTGCACATCACTGGCAGCCTTGTGTTCCAAAAAGCCTCTTTGCTGGTGCTTGCAGCCCTCCTTCAACAGCTTCTCCATCTGCTGGGCTCCCACCTCAACCCTTTGCTGCAAATCCATGCTCCTGTATCACCAGCAGCATTCAGACCTTTGCATTTCCTGCTTATGGAAGTGCCTGAGTGGTGTGATCTAAGCAACCATCAGCCTGGAGAGGAGAAGGCTCTGGGGTGACCTTATTGTGGCCTTTCTGTACTTAGGAGGGGGCAAAGTGCTGGGTCCTGCACTTGGGTCACAACAACCCCATGCAATGCTACAGGCTTGGGGTAGA
This sequence comes from Colaptes auratus, assembly GCA_015227895.2. Classification (NCBI taxonomy): domain Eukaryota; kingdom Metazoa; phylum Chordata; class Aves; order Piciformes; family Picidae; genus Colaptes; species Colaptes auratus. The sequence goes on from CM037631.1 coordinate 33,959,601, forward strand.
GTGGCTGAAAAGCTTCCCAGCAGAAGAGGACCTGGGGGTGCTGGTTGACAGTTGTCTGAACATCAGCCAGTGTGTGCTCAGGTGGCCAAGAAGGTCAAGAACATCTTGGCTTGGGTCAGGAATAGTGTGACCAATAGGACCAGGGCAGTGGTTGTCCTGCTGTACTCAGCACTGGTGAGGCCACACCTCGAATCCTGGGTTCAGGTTTGGGTCCCTCACTGCAAGAAGGACATTGAGGTGCTCAAGTGTGTCTGGAGAAGGACAACAAAGCTGGTTGAGGGGTCTAGAGCAAGATACTTGTGAGGAGTGGCTGAGGGACCTGGGGTTGTTTAGTCTGGAGAAGAGGAGGCTGATGTAAGACCTTCATGCACTCTGTGACTCCCTGGAAGGACATTGGACTGAGGTGGGGGTTGGCCTCTCTGTGGTTGTTCAGACCAGAAGGTTCAAGGTCTGCTTCTGTTTTGGTTTATTTTACTTCATTTTGTCTTCCAGCCTCCAGATGAGTACCACCTAATCTGGATCACCTCTGATCTCATTTCATTTATCATCATTGTAGGAGTTTTTATATTCCAGAAGTAAGTAGCATGGTTACTGCTCAGCTCTCTTCTGGCTTTTTGTGGGGTGGAGGTGTGTGTGTGTGGTTTGATTGTTGTTGTTCGTGTTGTTGTTCAGAGCATGGGGTAGGGATGGGAGAGAGGAGTGTGATGCTCCTCAGGCACTTGGAGTGCGACAGCAGGGCAGCTCCAAAGACTGCAAACAATCATCCAGCTTCTGAGAGGTGACATTGAGTTGGATCCAGCCACCAGTTTTGGAATGAATCTCAAAACAGGAGCAGTAGATGCCTTGTTCTGCCCATGATGTGTGGGGGAGAGAAACTGGAAATGCTTTAGGGAAATGGACCTTGAGAAAGGGATTAAAATGCTTCCAAAGAACAAAAGGAGATGTTTGGAGGTTCCACTATCATAGCCTTTGTCAAGGATTAGGGCTGGGCTGGCCACTAAATGAGGGACAGATGTTCTCTGTGAATGGCTCTGCTTTCCCAAAGGGAACAGAAAGGGAATAAGGGAGAGAGCTTGATGGGTTGGGAAAGAAACTAAACCAGCTGGGATGGAAATAATAACATTGAAATGAAACAGACACAAATAGATCCAAACCAGTATCAAACCCATCCCCTGATGGCAGTGATGTCACCATCACCACTGATGCTGTGGGCAGGCACTGGAGAAATCCCAGACTGGACTGAGTGGCAGATGGGAATTGGATTCAGGAGCTGGAGACAGGAACACACGGATTGGGATTGAAGGCACAATGGACAGAGTCATGCTTGGGGGCTGGCTGTTGAAGAAGAGGCTTTACCCTGGTAATCCCTCATCTTGATCCTGAAGATGACATCCATGGGATGGAATCCCTTGTTGGTCAGTTTAGGGCCACCTGCCCACCCTGCTCATCCACACAGATGCCACCTCTGACTTACTGCACCCCAATGTTGTACACAAGATGTGGCAGTGCCTTGGTCTGCACAGGAGCAAGTCTCAGCCAGAGCCTTTCTGCAGCTCTCCCTATCAGCTTCTCACTGCTAGAAGCAGCTCTTGGCTGTGCAAACCTGCCCTCAACTTCAGAAAATGCCCTCCCTGAGCAGAGCCTGAGCTGAGAAGCCAAATCCCTGAGCAGAATTGGTTCTGTTCTAGCTCAAACCAGGACAGTCTTCAAAAAGAACATGCCAGGGGCTTCTCAGACCCATTTGTTCCCCTTTTGGATGAAGAAACGGAAACACTGTGATTTAGCAAGTCAGATCAGTTACTTAGCTTGATGCATAGAGAAAGTGTCTTCTCCCATTTTTCCAAGGAAGAGGAGGAACAAGGTTTTGAGGAGGGCACAGCAGAAGCCTCACTGCTAGCCACACTCCCTGAAAATAAACGTGGAGCAGAGCAAGTTAAGACTCTGATAACAATCAGGAGGAAGCGAATCATCTTCCTAACAGCAGAGCTGGATGAACTGCCCTCCTCTTGATTATCATACAATCACAGAATCAACCAGGTTGGAAAGGACCTCAGAGATCATCAAGTCCAACCTATTGCCAGATCCCTAACACCTCCTGACACCGAAACCATGGCTCCAAGTGCCACATCCAATCCTTTCTTGAACACCTCCAGGGACAGTGACTCCACCACCTCCCTGGGCAGCACATCCCAAGGGCCAACTGCTCTTTCTGGGAAGAACTTTCTCCTCACCTCCAGCCTAAACTTCCCCTGGTGCAGCTTGAGACTGTGTCCACTTGTTCTGGTGCTGGTTGCCTGGGATGAGAGAAGAGACCAACCCCCACCTGGCTATAACCTCCTTTCAGGCAGCTGTAGAGAGCAATGAGGTCTCCCTTGAGCCTTCTCTTCTCCAGGCTTGACAACCCCATCTCCCTCAGCCTCTCCTCATGGGGCTTATAAAGGAGGAGAGCAGGGTGTCCTCCTGCTGATGTGTCTTTCCTCCCAGGAGCCATTTTAGCTGTCAGTGGTGACAGTGTCATGAGCCTCGTTGGGCACAAGGATGAGCCGAGAGAGTTGTGCTCCCTCCAGGGGAAATGTGTCATCCCGCATGAAACGGCAACCCCCCTTCCCTCCCTCTGTAATCTCATCTGCCTTGACATGCACAAATGACTCTCTTGGAGACATCAGGGGACCTACACTTTCCTTTCTTCTTGAGATCTGAAATGCCTTTGTCTTAGGATCAGCAATTTAATTGGCTTCAGTCCTCCTGAGCCAGCGGTTTTGCTGCTGTGCTGTCCCAGATCATCTGCTTGCATGAGCACAGAGTCACAGAACTGTCAGGGTTGGAAGGCACTTCAAGGATCACCCAGTTCCAACCCCCCTGCCCTGGGCAGGGACACCTCACACTACAGCAGGTTGCCCAGAACCACATCCAGCATGGCCTTAAAAATCCTCAGGCATGAGGCTTCCACCACCTCCCTGGGCAACCTGTGCCAGTGTCTCACCACCCTCCTGGGGAAGAACTTCTTCCTAATGTCTAAATCTTCCCTCCTCTAACTTGGATCCCTTCTCCCTAGTGCTATCACTTGCTGACACCCTAAAAAGTCCCTCTCCAACTTTCTTCAGATACTGGAAGACCACATAAGGTCTTCTCAGAGCCTTCTCTTCCCCAAACTGAACAGCCCCGACTCTCTCAGCCTGTTCTCATAGGACAGGAGCTCCAGCCCTCTGCTCATCCTCGGGGCCTTTCTCTTGACACATGCCAGCATCTAGGGGCATCATTACCCAAGTGCTTGTGCCATCTTACTGTAGGCAGTTGCTCCTGCCAGCACTACCACAGAATGGTAGGGGTTGGGAGGCACCTCTGGAGATCATCCTGTCCAAAGCCCCTGCTAAAGCAGGGTCACCCACAGCTGCTTGCCCAGGATTGTGTCCAAGAAAGTCTGGAATCTCTCCAGAGAAGGAGAGTTCATAACCTCCCTGGGCAGGCTGCTCCAGTGCTCCATCACCCTCAAACTGAGCTGTTGTGAATTTGACTTTAAGTCACATGTTGGATCTGTCTGTGCTGGTGTCTGAATTCATTACTTGCACAGTCCCACTCTGGTAGACCCCTGCCCAGCAGGTCCCCAGTTCCAGCAAGGGATAATGGAGTGAGCAGCAGAACAGAACAGAATTAACCAGGTTGGAAAATACCTTTGAGATCATCCAGTCCAACCTATCACTCAACACCATCTCATCAACTAAACCATGGCACTAAGTGCCTCATCCAGGCTCTTCCTAAACACTGCCACGATGGTGACTCCACCACCTCCCTGGGCAGCACATTCCAATGGCCAATCTCTCTTTCTGGGAAGAATGTCCTCCTAACATCCAGCATAAACCTCCCAGCAGATTCAAACCTCTCCTCTCAGAGCAGATTTTCCAGCAGCTAATTAAACTGGTCAAGATGAGATGAACATTCTTCTGAGAAGTCTTCTGATCTGAGTTGTGGCTGATTGAACCTCTCCTCTGGAAGGTCATTATGGCTGCATTGTCTGGAAGCTTCTTCCACTCCCTCAAATCCATCAGTTGGTTTGGTTAAGAGACCTTCTTACTCTTTAGATCCTGCATTTCTCTGTCAGATACAGAAACAAGGGGAGTCTGGAAGCAGGAACTGACCTCTTCCAGCTCTGGAGCCCTCAAAATAGGAAGGACATGGAGCTGATGGTGCAGGTTCAGAGGAGGGCCAAGATGATGATCATGTGGTTGGAGTAGTTCTGCCATGAGGACAAACCAAGGGAGCTGGGGTGTTCAGCCTGGAGAAGAGAAGGCTCCAGGGAGACCTAATAGCAGCCTTCCAGTACCTGAAGGGGGCTACAAGAAGGATGGAGAGAGACTGTTTGCAAAGGCCTGCAGTAACGAGATGAGAAGCAATGGCCTCAAACTAGAGCAGAGCAGATTTAGATTGGATGTGAAGAACAACTTCTGCACCATGAGGGTGGTGGAACACAGGAACAGGTTGCCCAGGGAGGTGGTTGGGGCCCCATCCCCAGAGATATTGAAGGTGAGGGTGGATCAGGGCTCTGGGCAACCTGAGTAGTTGAGGATGTCCCTGCTGAGTGCAGAGGGGGTTGGACTGGATGCCCTTTGGAGGTCTCTTCCAACCCAGACCATTCCATGATTCTCTCTGAAGAGCAGAACTTCAAGGCCAAGGGAATGAGATACTGCAGCCTTCTGCATCATCCCCCAAAGTCCATTTCAGAAGACTTTCCTGAATGAGACCCAAGAGACTACAGCTGAAGGAACTAAACTGATTCAACCTGCTGAATGCAGGATCCAAAGCAGAGTGAAATGGTGAATGCTTGGAGAAGGAGAAGTCACATCTGTGTGGACCTTGCTATAGCTGGACTCTTTCTCTCTGCACAGACTGAATTACTTCCACTTTGAAAGAGTAGAAGTAGGGCAAAAAGGGGGAAACATCATTGCAGGGTTTCTCTTCTACCCTCAGGCCAAGTGTGATACAGGTGAGAGGAGCTGCAAACTGCCACCAGCTTTCTCCAAGGCTTATCAGCCTGAAGCACTGAGCTCCCTGCCCAGCTTCATGGAAAGGCCAATTGCTCAGAGAGGTCTAGCCATGGGCAGGGTCCATCATGGTAAGACCAAGGGTCTTCTTTTGGATCTCTCCCTTGGGACAGCTCAAGTTTGCTGATGACAGCAAGCTGTGTGGTGCAGCAGACACGCTGGAGGGAAGGGATGCCATCCAGAGGGACCTTGACAGGCTGGAGAGGTGGGCACAGGCCAACCTCATGAGCTTCAACAGACCAAGTGCAGGTCCTGCAGCTGGGTCAAGGCAATCCCAGCACAAATCCAGGCTGGCAGGGACTGGCTGGGGAGCAGCCCAGAGGAGAGAGACTTGGGGGTGCTGGTGGACGAGAAGCTCAACAGGAGCTCTCAATGTGCACTTGCAGCCGGAAAGCCAATCAGATCCTGGGCTGCATCAGGAGAAGTGTGGCCAGCAGGGCAAGGGAGGTGATTCTCCCCCTCTACTCAGCTCTGGTGAGACCCACCTGGAGTACTGCCTCCAGTTCTGGAGCCCCTATTACAAGAGGGATCTGGAGGTGCGGAAGGTATCCAGAGAAGGGCCACAAGGATGATCAGAGGGCTGGAGCTCCTCTCCTATGAGGACAGACTGAAGGAGTTGGGGCTGTTCAGTCTGGAGAAGAGAAGGCTCTGAGGTGACCTCATTGTGGCCTCCCGGATCTGAAGGGGGCCTACAGGAAGGCTGGGGAGGGACTTTCAGGCTATCAGGTAGTGATAGGACTAGGGGAATGGAATGAAGCTGGAGGTGGGGAGATTCAGGCTGGATGTGAGGAAAGTTCTTCACCATAAGAGTGGTGAAGCCCTGGAATGGTTTCCAGGGAGGTGGTTGAGGCCCTGTCCCTGGAGGTGTTTGAGACCAGGCTGGATGAGGCTCTGGCCAACCTGATCTGGTGTGGGGTGTCCCTGCCCATGGCAGGGGGGTTGGAACTAGATGATCCTTGTGGTCCCTTCCAACCCTGACTGAAACTATGACACTATGATGCTCAACCCCAAGGCAGTAAAGGGAGGAAGGCAGCAGTCTAGTCCCAGAAGCTGGGCTTTCTGCAGCCAAGGGCTTGCTCTTCCAAAAGCCTGGTGCAGGAGACAGCCATTTCCCTCCCACTCCAGTTTCTCCACCACATGAAAAGCTGAAGAGTTGAGGATGAAGATCACGGCAGAACTGCCCAACTGCTACCTGCTGATGGGATTCAGCTCCAGGAAATGGGGCTTGGCCTTCAGTGGCATGGTTTGGGGGGTTTGGGTTTATGTGTGGTTTGTGTGTGGGGGGGTTGTATCCAAGATGTTGGGTTTTTTTTTGGGGGGGGGGAGTTGGCAAACCAGAGTTTCTTCCTTTGTGCAAGGATGAGAGGGGGGTGGGTGGGAACAGAGGTGCTCTCCCTCTCTCCTGTGCATGCCTTGTCTCCTCTGTAGCCATGGGTAGGAATTGCCCTCCTGTTCTTCTCCAGCCCTGCTGACAGCATCGTGGCAGCCTCTCCAGAGGGGGAAAAGACCAACTGGGATGACTTCTAACTGATCTCTTGTTGCCTCTTTGCCTTGTTTATTTTCTTACTTGCTCTGACTGTTGTGCATGTTCCTCCTCTTTCTCTCTCTGCTGCATTCTGGCATCTCACAGCTATCACATGATCAGGTAATTCTGGTGCTTTCCTCCTCTTTCTCTTTTAGTTATTCAGTTGTGTTTTTTTTTTTCATTCAACCTTCCTTTTTCTCTCTCTCTCTTTCTTCCTTCCTCTCTGCTATGGCTTCACTGCAGATGGACAGGGCAGGATGTAGCTTCTCATGATGCTTTCAAACATCTGGCTTCACAGGGCAGGGGGAGACCATGAGGCTCTGAACATTGCATAGTCCATAGTCATAAGCACCATGGGAGCCTGATGCTGAAGCTGGTGGATGTTTGGAAGGCAATCTGCCCACCTGTTCCAATGGGCCAAGCCTCTGCCTTTTGAAACAGCCCTGTTCTGAGGTCCTGCAGCATGTTGTCGCTGGGAAATTCCCAGTGGATGTAATGCTTCCTCCATGGAAATAACCCCATCCAAAATATCCCTTCTTGCTTGTGTTTGTTTGGGTTTGGGGTTTCTTTTGAGACCAAACTCTCCCAATCTGGCCAGTTCTAAAGGAGATGATGTAGCCCTGGGGAGGGATTCTAAAGTCTAAGAGCCGGAGAGCTTTGGCTCATCAATCAGAGCTTGGGAATCTTGCAGGACTCTCTTCCTGTGCAGTGTGGAAACAACTAGCTCTGCACCAGGGAAGAGAATGAGCCTGGGATGCTGGATTGGAAGTGCCATCAATTGGAAGCTCAGATTTCTCCTTGTTTGGGCTGTTTCCTCACCAGTCATTCTCATCCCCTCGGAGGGAAGCGTTCTCACTTGTCTGCAGTAAAGCCTTGGACCGCACTCCTCAGGCCTTACCTCCTCCATCCCTTCTGCTGTGTGCCACAGGGTGGTGTCTCTGAGGACTTGGCTACTCCCTCTCTGTGCTTATCTGCCCCTCTCCCTCTGCCCACCCACTGCCTTCTGGGGGTCAGGGTTGGCCACCTGCAAGTGCTGCCTGCTCCTCAGGGTACCTTGGATTTGCAGCAGTCCATCCTCACAACATCTCCCCAGAGCAGCACCTGGCTATGGGGCCAGGCTATGCCCTGCTTGCAGGTGCAGGGAGGTTGGGTGTTCTCCCCTTCTTGCCTTCCTCTCTCTCCTTGGCTTGTGGCTAAGGAGAAGACAGGCATGGAGGAGCTGGGTAGGCTTTAGGCAAGAGCAGTGGCAGGATGGGGACTCTGGTTGTGGCTGGCTTGGCTCTTTGCTCGCTCCATTTCCTCACCTCAGCGCCAACCAACCCCCTTGGCTCCTCCACCTCGCTCCTCTCCCACCCCTTCCCCCTGCCATTTAGCCATCTCCCCACCAAACCCAGGGGTCCAGAGGTGGCCCTAACACGGTGTATGCTGTCTCTGTGTTGTTGTCCCAGTATCTTTTAGTCTGTTCCCACCCTGTGTCCGTCTGGTCTGCTTTGATGCCAACCTCCCAGAACAAGAGCTACCTGCTGTCTGTCTGGCCCTTTTGCACGCCGCTGTCCTAAGCGTGGCCCATCACACCAGAGCCCGAGGGGGTAGGAGAGGTGCTCTTTTCTATTAAGCTTTCTGGAGACCCAAAAGGCTGCTTGAGCACAGCAGAAAGTGTTTTGCACGGTGCTGGAGCGGAGCTGCGTTGTGGTGGCTCTCCTAAGAGGGTAGCCCTGAAAGCCCCGGGCTCACCCTCTCCTGGTTTGGTCAATCACAGGATGCTAGGGGTTGGAAGGGACCTCTGGAGATCATCAAGTCCAACCCCCCCTGCCAGAGCAGGAGCATAGAATCTGGTGCAGGTCTCACAGGAGCACATCCAGATGGGTTTTGAAAGTCTCCAGAGGAGACTCCACAGCCTCGCTGGGCAGCCTGCTCCAGGGCTCTGTCACCCTCACAGTACCCCTGTGAGGAGTCATTGACCTCTTGTGTGTATGCAGCCACGCTGGGTCTGACCACAGCCACCAGGTGAGATGGGGAGCAGAGAGCAAGTGGTCATTCCTCTTGGCAGGAGGAGTAAAGTCCTTGGTCCCTGCAAGCCCTTGAGGCCTGGCTGGCTGTGCCTCAAAATAACCCTTGCCCTCCATGGGACGTTGAGGACCTATGAGCAGGAGATCATCATGGATGAAGCTTGGAGCAATCCGGGCTAGTGGGAGGTGTCCCTGTCCAGGGCAGGGAAATTGGAACTGGATGATCTTTAAGACCCCTTCCTCCTCAAGCCATTCTATGCCCTTTGGCCATGCAACCAAAGCTGATGTTGATAATTTTGATGGTGTCAGAGAGAAGACTTCTTGTAGCAATGTGTTTTGGTTCTGGTTATAGTTTAAGGAGAACTCTTCTCCTGTATGATCCTCTGCACTTGCAGCCACTTTGACCTTAGTGGGATCTGCCTGAATGGGACAAAAAGCCATGGTCAGAAGGGCTCAGCTTAGATGATGATGATAGAAAGCTTTTTATACTTGAATGTCTTCACCTCCTTGTCCTTCCTCTGTGTTGCTTCTCTCCATGGGTCCGTGAGTTGTGTTGTATTGCCATCCTACCCCTTCTTCCTTGGAACAGAGCCATACCTTCGGCCATACCCTACTCAAAGCCTGATGATGCAGTGTCACCCACTGGGATTTGGGAAGGGGATGGAGATGCCACAAGATCAGCACCAGCTCTTTTGGGGGCATTGCTTTGTAGACCCAGACTGCAGATGTGTGGGTCCTTGGCTTCCAGAGGCTGGGAAGGGGGTTAGAAATGTAAGAGAAGGCGGTTGCCACCCTAAACCCGGTGAAAAATGCCACCCAACAACGAAAATAAGTCGACAGAAAGAATAAGAATGTTTATAGAAATGACCTTTTCTGGGTGGAAGAGCCACTAGGTGGTGCCAGAAGATCAGAAACTCCGTAAGCCACCCCCAGTCCCTGCTGTTCTTCCACCAAATAGCTTTACAGCATCCCTGGTTCCAGCAGGGACAAGGCGATTTACTTGAAAGCCTTTTCTCCGTGGTCAGGAGGTAGGATGATGGCCAGGAAAATGCTCAGGGGGTTGGAGCAGCTCTGCTCTGAGAACAGACTGAGGGAGCTGGGGGTGTTCAGCCTGGAGAAGAGAAGGCTCCAGGGAGACCTAACAGCAGCCTGCCAGTCCCTGAAGGGGGCTACATGAAGGATGGAGAGAGACTGTTTGCAAAGGCCTGCAGTAACAAGATGAGAAGCAATGGCCTCAAACTAGAGCAGAGCAGATTTAGATTAGATGTGAAGAACAAGTTCTGCACCATGAGGGTGGTGGAACACTGGAACAGGTTGCCCAGGGAGGTAGTTGAAGCCCCATCCCTGGAGATATTGAAGGTGAGGCTGGACAGGGCTCTGGGCAAGCTGATCTAGTTGAGGATGTCCCTGCTGAATGCAGAGGGGGTTGGACTGGATGCCCTTTGGAGGTCCCTTCCAACCCAGACCATTCTGTGATTCTATGTATCAGTGGGGGGGGCTGTGGAAGCCTAATTTCAAGCAGCATCCCTTTGCAGTGGGATCTTGGGTAGAACTGCTTTTGCCTGAGGCCACCAAGTCCTGTTTCCCCCTCTTTCAGCACCACTTTCAGGCCCAGTGCTACCATCTCTGCAGCTGAAGGTCTGCCACATAGAATCACAGAATTGTCAGGGTTGGAAGGAACCTCAAGGATCAGCCAGTTCCAAGCCCCCTGGCATGGGCAGGGACGCCTCACACTGCATCAGGTTGCTCACAGCCACATCCAGCCTGGCCTTCAGGAATGAGGCTTCTACCAAAATCAGAATCCCCCTTGAACTTCTGTTGCTTAAGGCTGTGGTGGGTTGTTGGTTGGACATGGTCTTAAAGGTCTTTTCCAACCTAAAAAAATGGGATGATTACTAACACCAATGTTTTCCTTTACATGAACTCCTTAGTGAACAGAAAAGGTTGGCTGATTTTTAATGGGGCCAAGTTCCCCTCAGCCTTATGGTGCTTGTGTGGTTGGAACTTCTGCTGTTCCATCAAGGCTGAAAAGGTGGAGAGGTTGAGTAGAAACATCTGGGTAAAGACCTAGGGTTTGGGGAGGAAAATCCTCTGGGAGAAGTCATATGCAGGGGAATCCTGTGTGACAGCTACCTGTGCGGGGACAGTGCCTTTGCTGCATCTCAGGTTTGAGACCTTAAATTGTCTTTGAGCCACCTTCTACCACAAGAGTGGGCATGGCACTCAGTGAGGGAAAGCTTATGGCTCCTCCGCTTGCCTTGGTCTCTCCTTCTGTTCCCTCTTTCCACCCCTAAGAGTACCAACAGCCCTACCTCCTTTGGGCACCTGATGTGCAAGGGGTTAGGGGCACCTGCTGCCCTTGGAGTCATCAGTGGAATTAGGATGCTCCGGGTGGGTCAGGAGGAGCTGTTTGTACCCCTCTGGGATAACATTCTCATCTCTCAGCATCCTCCTACCACGTGGGGCTGCATTAGAGGCAAGAGAGCGAAGGTGTGAGGGTCTCTGGGACTTGTTCTCCAAATAGTTGGTGGCCACTGGAACTGAGGATGTTCCCATGACCGGTGAGAGCAGCTTCTGATACCTTTCTCTTGCCTTGCAGGTGGCGCCTAGGAAGCATCAGGACCTACAACCCGGAGCAGATCATGCTCAGCGCTGCCGTCCGCCGCTCCAGCAGGGATGTCAAGATCATGAAGGAGAAGCTCATCTTCTCAGGTACAGAGGGGAGGCTGCTCAGTCACAGCTCTTTGCTTCATCACTCAGCTGTCACCCTGCTCTCTGCTGAGGGGGGAGGTGGTCTTCATGCAGCTGCTGGTGGGGCCGAGTGGCAGTCTGAGCTAGTCCCTGCCTGAAACGCTGATTGCAAATAGGAAGTTTCCAGAGGCTTTGAGTGAGAGATAAATGATGTAGGGATTGAGCACAGAATGGTAGCAAGAGATAGCTTCATGTCATTCCCTTGGTATGTCGATTCACAGAACCACAGGAACATTCAGGCTGGAAAAGACGCTCAGGATCACCAAGTCCAACCCAGACCCCTACACTACAAGGGGATGTTGTGGTGCATGGGGCTAAGGTTTAGGGGTGATCCCTGCAGAGTAGGGTTCTGGGTTGGGCTCGGCGATCCTGAGGGTCTTTTCCAGCCCGAATGTTTCTGCGGGTCTGTGCCTTGCACCCCTGTGACCGCGTCCCTGCTTCTTCCTCTGCTCCCCAGAGATCAACAACGGCGTGGAGCCCCCGGACGAGCTGTCCCTCTGCTCCGAGAACGGCTACGCCAACGAGCTGGTGACCCCCCCGGAGCGGCGGGACGCCAGGCTGCGGATCAGCTGAGAGCCTGGGCTGCCACCCCGCCGTGCGAGCCTCGGCTCCGACCCTGCCCTCTGGCGCCCCCCGGCGGTGTGCTGCAGCAGTGCGAGCCGCGCACCGCTGCCGACCGAGGGATGGGAGGGAACCTTCGAGGAACTGCTCCCCCTTCCCATACCCCATGGCTAGCTGCTCCACCTCCCTGGTTGTGAGGTTGGGGGGGGGCTTTGTGGTTATTTTTGTAAATATGTAGAAAAATCTGATTCTTTTTTTTTTTGGTTGTTGTTGTCTTTCTCTCTCTTTTTTTTTTAGTGTAATTTTTTTTTCAGGGCATGAGTGGAAATACTGTGTTCATTAAACCCTCAACCTTATGGCTGAAGTTACTGGAATCTTGATGTGGCAACCTGAAGTCCCCTTGGTGGGGTTGGGGGGCGGCGGTGTAGGGGGTCCTGAGAAAAAATCCCCTTGGATGTGTCTCTCCTTTCTCCCCCTGCTCCGCTCCTTCCCTTCCCTGGGGGCAGCGATTGTGTAGCTCAAACGTTGTGATGTTCTTGTGAAGTGTTGTTTTTGTTATGAGTTGGGGTGGTTTGGTTTGTTTTGCTTTTGGTTGGTTGGTTCTGTATCCCTCCCTTTCCCCTCCTTTCCTGGGCAATGAAGTTTTAGCTTGCAGGCAACAGGAGGTTGTTTGGAGGAGAGAAGCTTTCCTGGGAGGGAAGGTAGCACTGAAGTTCAGAGCCAGGGAAGGGGTTGCACTGGCTCAGTCACTTGGGCACCTTCTCCCTGTCCCACCCTCCTTCCCCAAAGCCTGGATGCTCTTGGGAATGACCTTCTTGAAACTGTTCTGCCACAGCCTTGAAGGCAAATCATGAGGGTTGGCTCTGGATTGACCTCTGCTGGCAGCAATGCTTTGATTCTTGATCTTTCCCCCGCCCCTTTTTCTCATTCTTTCTATCTTCTCCCTGAGTTGGGCTCTGGCAGGAGTCTGGATGGCTTGTAACAAGCAATGCCATGGGCACCATCACCAGTCAGACCTGGCTAAAGTGCCTGCCACCCCAAGTGGCATTTGGAGTCACTCTTTGCTTCCCTGTCCTTGCACCTGCAGGGAAAGAGGAGGTGCTGGTGCAGAGTGGACTTCTCCCACCCTCTGAGTTGAGCAGATGCCCATGGGTGAAGGATCACATGATCACAGGATGTTAGGGGTTGGAAGGGATCTTTGAAGATGATCAAGTCCAACCCCCCTGCTAGAGCAGGAGCATAGAATCTAGCACAGGTCACACAGGAATACATCCAAATGGGTCTTGAAAGTCTCCAGAGAAGGAGACTCCACAACCTCTCTGGGCAGCCTGCACCAGGGCTCTGTGAGCCTCACAGTGAAGAAGCTCCTCCTCATGTTGAGGTGGAACCTCCTGTGCTGGAGTTGATATCCATTGCCCCTTGTCCTACTGCAGACTGCAAAAAGCTGTAAATAGTTTGGAAGGTGAAGCAGCCCTGGAGTGTAATTTAGTCCTGCAAGGAGACCTTTCCTCCTTGCTTTAGAAGCAGGCTCCTTGAAGCTGCACGTTCATGTCCTCCAAAGGACATGATGGTCTTGCAGCAGGTGCTGGAAGGGCTCATGAGGGCAAGAGCTCTCCCTTATCATCATGTTTCCAATCCAAAAGGCTATAAACCAAAACCCTACACCAGAGGTACAAAAAGAAGTAGGTGACAGCATTTTGTCCCCATCCTGAAGCAGCTCACAGCCAGCCCAAGAGCAGTCTCAGCACTCTGCTCTCGACCTTCAAGGCCTTGTGGAGAGGAGTTCATTCTTTGGGTCGCTTTGCTGTTCACACAGAGCTGGTTCCCAAGGCAGCTGAAGCCAGCTGGAAGGCTGCTGAAGCTGTGAATGGGTCTTGGCTCAGTGTCTGTGGCCTTCTGGTATGTGCTGGGTCACTTCCTTGCTGGACCTTGGTCGACACAAGGTGCAGTGTGAGAAAGCCCATTGAGCTCCAGCTTCCCTTTGAAGCTGGCCTTGGAAAGTGATGGGACCATCAAAGCTGTTTCCTGTGGAGGGAATGGGAGCTGAGGCTGAGTCTTTGGGTGCTGGCCAAGGTGGGTAGCAGAGCCTGTGAGCAGCTGGGAGAAGCCACCTTGCAGAGGAGGAGAAGCTCGGGGGGGATGCTGATGTGCACCACATTCACTGCACAAAGCAGACTTGGGGAGGGCAGAAATGAGCCACAATAGAAACATCTCTGAGCAGTTTGTTCTTTTGGGCAGCACTGAACTGCTCCTTTATGATTTGATTTGATTTGATTTGATTATTTTATTTTTCCTTAAGCTGTCCTCCAGTGTGATTTTGAACCCCAAAATCACAGGATCACAGGATGTTAGGGGTTGGAAGGGACCTCTGGAGATCATCAAGTCCAGCCCCCCTGCCAGAGCAAGACCATGGTATCCAGCACAGGTCACACAGGAACACATCCAGAAGGGTCTTGAAAGTCTCCAGAGAAGGAGACTCCACAGCCTCTCTGGGCAGCCTGCTCCAGGGCTCTGTGACCCTCACAGTGAAGAAGTTCCTCCTCATGCTGAAGTGGAACCTCCTGTGCTGGAGTTTGCATCCATTCCCTCTTGTCCTATCCCAGGGTGCAACTGAGCAGAGCCTGTCCCCTCCCTCCTGACCCCCAGCCCTCAGCTATTGATAGACATTGATCAGATCCCTCTCAGTCTTCTCTTCTCCAGACTAACCACCCCCAGGGCTCTCAGCCTCTCCTCACCAGGCAGTGCTCCAGTCCCTTAATCACCCTTGTAGCCCTCCCTTGGACTCTCCCCAGCAGATCCCTGTCCCTCCTGAGCAGGGGAGCCCAGAACTGGACACAATATTCTAGATGAGGTCTCCCCAGGCTGGAGTAGAGGGAGGCTCAGTGTAAGACCTGGGGGTTTAGTGTAAGAACTGGGGGCTCAGTGTAAGACCTGTGGGGCAAAAGTGGCCAACCCACCCACAGAAAAGAGAAACTCTCCTATTGGCTGTGAAGATCTGAATTATTATGCTTCAAGAAGCACCTCCTGAGCAGTGCAAACCAAGAGGTTAATTTGCCTCTACCCTGGGTTTTGTATGAGTGCAAGTAGAAGACCTTGGCCCAGTGCTGCCTCTTACCTTCCCCCAATGCTGTCCTCTCTATGGTCCTCTGAAGTCTGTGGTTTGGTTTGGTTTGGTTGAGTTTATCCTGCAGAGCTGGCAAGGTGTTTTGGGTGGGTTCTGAAGGCTTTTGAGTACCAAGCTGCTCCTCCCTGTGACGTGCTGCTGTATTGAAACGTTCCTGGTGGATTGTCCTTGCCAAGTGGAGAGAAACCTCAGCATCTGTTGCTAATCACCTGCATGTTCTGGTCTGTTCTTACCTTGGAGATGACTTTATGGAGAGGTGAAGTGCTTCAAGCTCAGAGGTGGTAAAAAGCAATGCAGCAACGAGTTGCTTTCAACAGTTCACTCTGATTTTGTTTTCCTTTTATTCATTTGGGGTTGTTTTTTTAGTGACCTGAGACCCCAGCTGATGCCTGATGCACTGTTACCCTTAACCTCCTGGATATTTCCTACTTCTCTTTTTTCAAAGGATGAAAAAAACAACAAAGCCAAACAGAAGAGTGAAAATAGCCCTAGCCCCAAATAAACTCTGCAATGCTGTGTGAAATAAAACTGTCAGTATTCCCCCTGCCCACCTGTGACGTTGTGGTTGTGTTCTGGGATTGCTTCCATAATCACACAGGATCACAGAAACATGCAGGTTGGAAAAGATCCTCAGGGTCACCAAGGCCAACCCAGATCCCTACTCCACAAGGCTCACCCCGAAACCAGAGCCCCAAGCACCACATCCAAACCACCTCGAAACACATCCAGGCTTGGGGACTCCACCACCTCCCCGCCCAGCACATTCCAGTGCCTGACCACTCTTGCCATGAGGAAATGTTTCCTACTGTCCAGTCTAAACCTACCCAGTCCCAGCTTGAGGCCATTCCCTCTTGTTCTGTCACTAATGACCTGTGAGAAGAGACCAGCAGCAGCCTCTCCACAACCTCCTTTCAGGTAGTTGTAGGCAGCAGTGAGGTCTCCCCTCAGCTTCCTCCTTTCCAAACTAACCATCCCCAGCTCCTTCAGTTGCTCTCCATCACATTTATTCTCCAGGCCCTTCACAGCTTCCTTGCCCTCCTCTGCACTGGCTCCAGCACCTCCACATCTCTCCTGTATTGAGGTGCCCCAAGCTGGACACAGCACTGGAGGTGTGGCCTGACCAGAGCTGAGTGCCAGGGGACAATCCCCTCCCTGCTCCTGCTGGCCACAGCATTGCTGATGCCAGCCAGGAGGCCTTTGGCTTTCTTGGCCACCTGGGCACACTGCTGGCTCCTCTTCATCTGCTTGTCCATTAGCACCCCCAGGTCCCTTTCTGCCAGGCAGCTTTCCAGCCACACTGCCCCAAGCCTCCAGTGTTGCTTGGGGTTGTTGTGACCCAGGTGCAGGACCTGGCATTTGGCCTTGTTGAAGCTCATCCCCATAACATTGGCCAATCTACCCAAGCCCTGGTGGATAGATGGCAACTGCACCCTTCTCCCTGTGTCTCTCCTCTTTTCCTGCTTCATGAGGGAGGTAAAGGTGTGACCACAGGGGATGGTTTGGAGATGTTCTTGAGGTTCATACAACTGTGCTGCATCTCCTCTAATGACACTGAGTGGTGTGGGTGACATGCCTGGGGGATGGGATCAATGCAGGGGGACCTGGACAAGCTGGAGAAGTGGGCACATGTGAACCTCATGAGGTTCAACAAGGCCACATGCAAGGTCCTGCACCTGGACTGAGGCAAACCCCAGTATCAATCCAGGCTGGGGGGTGAAGGGCTGGAGAGCAGCCCTGTGGAGGAGGACTTGGGGGTGCTGGGGGTGAAAAGCTGGAGATGAGCCAGCACTGAGCACTGCCAGCCCAGAGCCAGCCCTGTGCTGGGCTGATCCCCAGCAGTGTGGGCAGCAGGGGCAGGGAGGGGATTCTGCCCCTCTGCTGTGCTCTGCTCAGACCCCACCTGCAGTGCTGGGGCAGCTCTGGAGGCCTCAGCACAGCACAGGCAGGGAGCTGCTGGAGCAGGGCCTGAGGAGGCCACAGCCATGCTGGGAGGGCTGGAAGCCCTCTGCTGTGAGGCCAGGCTGGGAGAGTTGGGGTTGTTCAGCCTGGAGAAGAGAAGGCTCCAGGGAGACCTTCTGGTGGTCTTGCAGGACTTAAAGAGTCTGAGAAGGAAGCTGGGGACAGACTTTTGAGTAGAGACTGTTGTGACAGGGCAAGGGTGACGGTTTGGAACTAACAGAGGGAGATTCAGAAAAGATGGAAGGAATAAAATGTTGAGAGTGTGATGAGAGCCTGCCCCAGGTGGCTCAGAGAGCTGGGAAGTGCCCCATCCCTGCAACCATTCAGGTCAGGTTATCTGGGGCCCTGAGCACCCTGATGCAGTTAAAGATCTTCCTGCTCACGGCAAGGCTGCTGGATTAGATGACCTTTAAAGCTCCCTTCCAACCAGGTTGTCTCCCACTCAGGTTTTATGAGACAGTAGCTGAGAAGCAGGCATGTGGAGAGGCTGGGCCCAGAGAGTGCTGGTGAATGGTGCCACAGCCAGCTGGCGGCCAGGCACTAGTGGTGTCCCCCAGGGATCAGTGCTGGGCCCCATCCTCTTCAATATATTCATTGATGATCTGGATGAGGGCATTGAGACAGTCATCAGCAAATTTACAGATGACACCAAGCTGGGAGCAGATGTTGGTCAGTTAGAGGCCAGAAGGGCTCTGCAGAGGGACCTCAACAGGCTGGACAGATGGGCAGAGTCCAACAGGATGGCATTCAACAAGTCCAAGTGCCAGGGTGCTGCACTTTGGCCACAGCAACCCCAGGCAGAGCTACAGGCTGGGGTCAGAGTGGCTGGAGAGCTGCCAAACAGAGAGGGACCTGGGGGTGCTGATTGACAGCCGCCTGAACATGAGCCAGCAGTGTGCCCAGGTGGCCAAGAAGGCCAACAGCATCCTGGCCTGCATTAGGAATGGTGTGGCCAGCAGGAGCAGGGAGGTCATTGTGCCCCTGGACTCTGCACTGGTTAGGCCACACCTTGAGTGCTGTGTCCAGTTCTGGGCCCCTCAGTTTAAGAAGGACATTGAGACACTTGAACGTGTCCAGAGAAGGGCAACAAGGCTGGGGAGAGGCCTTGAGCACAGCCCTGTGAGGAGAGGCTGAGGGAGCTGGGGTTGTTTAGCCTGGAGAAGAGGAGGCTCAGGGGAGACCTCATTGCTCTCTACAACTACCTGAAGGGTGGTTGTAGCTGGGAAGAGGTTGCTCTCTTCTCTCTAGCAACCAGCACCAGAACAAGGGGACACAGTCTCAAGCTGCACCAGGGGGGAGTTTAGTTTTGAGGTGAGGAGAAAGTTCTTCATGGAGAGAGTCATTCGCCATTGGAATGTGCTGCCCAGGGAGGTGGTGGAGTCACCGTCCCTGGAGGTGTTCAAGAGGGGACTGGATGTGGCACTTGGTGCCATGGTCTAGTCATGGGGTCTGTGGTGCCAGGTTGGACTCGATGATCTTCGAGGTCTCTTCCACCCTTGGTGATGCTGTGATGCTGTGAGGCAGCCCTGCAGCCCTGCATCTCGAACAGCAAGTGTAGGATGATTTGCCAGTGTCTGTGGCCACGTGGGGCCAGCGATGGTCCCGTGGAACTGATCAGGCAACAATCTCAAACCAAACAAAGGGGAAGCAATCTATTTTTAATACACACCATGCAAAGCCATTGCCCCAGGGTGCTGTGAAGGCCAAAGCCCATAAGCTCCTCCAAAGAATAAGTGATCCCTAGCTCCATTAGCACTTATTAAACACAGGAGTCTGGCTGCTGGGGCCAGCTTGGGAAGTCCTGAAGCAGTTCTTTGCTGACTGTATATATTGAGGGCCTAGGCTTGCTTGGTGCTTGTTCTGCTTTCTTTGTTCTTTACCCCAGGATCTGCTGCCAGCTGCAGGCAGGGGATGCTTTGGGTTGAGAAGAGGATCTGGTCTGGGTCAACGTGGGATTATTCTTTGGTAGGCAGCTGGTTCCTCCTCCCTCCCCTCCCCAGCCCTTGAATGGCTGCATTTGACTGATAGTTGAAAGGGATTAAAGGAAACACAACAGGGTTTCACTGCCTTGCTGATGGCTTCTCTCAGTACCCTGTCAGGAATTTGCCTGGCTCCAGGAATAACAGTTGAGTGTTAAATATAAAATTGGCCCAGGGGGAAGGGGTAGAGCTCCTGGTATCTACCACATGGACTAATCCTGAACCCGAGAGAGAGGTACTGGAAAACTGGGAGGAATGGGACTGATGTAGGCTGGGTCTGTTATTCAAACAGAGGAGCTGAGGATTGTTGCTGGCCCTAAGCCCAAATGGCTTGGGACAGCCAATGTTGTGCTGCTTTAACTCTTTTCTTCTTCCTTTCTAAAGCTGCCTGTATAAACCAGAGCTTGGTGGGACAACTGGGATAGTTCTCATGGTGTCTGGGAACCTTTCCAGCCCCTCAGAATTACCAGGGGATTTGTAGCCCTTGGGGTCTGGATGGTGGTGCCTTCAGCCTACACAGGTATAAGCCATAAAGATGATCATTGAATGGTTTGGGTTGGAAGGGACCTTAGAGATTGTCTAGTTCCACCCATCCCACCATGGGCAGGGACACCATCCACTACACCAGGTTACTCAAGGCCGTGTCCAGCCTGGTCTTGAACATCTCCTCGGAGGGGGCAATGATTGACAGATGGGCAGAACACAGCCAAGTGCCAGGTTCTGCACATTGCCACAGCAACCCCAGGCAGTGCTACAGGCTGGGGGCAGAGTGGCTGGAGAGCGGCCAGGCAGAGAGGGACCTGGGGGTGCTGGTTGATGGGAGGCTGAACATGAGCCTGCAGTGTGCCCAGGCAGCCAAGAGGGCCAATGGCATCCTGGCCTGCATCAGGAGCAGTGTGGCCAGCAGGAGCAGGGAGGTCATTCTGCCCCTGTACACTGCACTGGTTAGGCCACACCTTGAGTCCTGTGTCCAGTTCTGGGCCCCTCAGTTTAGGAAGGATGTTGAGTTGCTGGAAGGTGTCCAGAGAAGGGCAACAAAGTTGGTGAGGGGTTTGGAACACAAACCTTATGAGGAGAGGCTGAGGGAGCTGGGGTTGCTTAGCCTGGAGAAGAGGAGACTCAGGGGTGACCTTATTGCTCTCTACAACTCACTGAAGGGAGGTTGTAGACAGGCAGAGGTTGGTCTCTTCTCCAGGGCAGCCAGCACCAGAACAAGAGGACACAGTCTCAGGCTGCACCAGGGGAGGTTTAGGCTGGAGGTTAGGAAGAAGTTCTACACAGAGAGTGATTGCCCATTGGAATGGGCTGCCCAGGGAGGTGGTGGAGTCACCATCACTGGAGGTGTTCAGAAGGAGACTTGATGGGGTGCTTGGTGCCATGGTTTAGTTGATTAGGTGGTGTTGGATGATAGGTTGGACACGATGATCTTGAAGGTCTCTTCCAACCTGGCCTGATCTGCTCTGTTCTATTCTATTCTATTCTATTCTATTCTATTCTATTCTATTCTATTCTATTCTATTCTATTCTATTCCATTCCATTCCATTCCATTCCATTCCATTCCATTCCATTCCATTCCATTCCATTCCATTCCATTCCATTCCATTCTATTCTATTCTATTCTATTCTATTCTATTCTATTCTATTCTATTCTATTCTATTCTATGGAGTCTCTATCATCTCTGGAGTTCTTCCAAACCCATCCTGTTGCATTCCTGTACAATCTGCTCAAGGTGAACCTGCTCTGGCAAGGAAGGGGCCGGGGGGTTGGAGTATATGATTTCCCTTCAAACCCTTATTATTCTGTGAGCTCCACTAAAGCCTTGATGTGGTGCAGTAGCTAAGAGCTTTCCAAGCTCAAACTCAGCATGAGCAGCCCAGGTGTGGTGTGAGATGCAGCAGGGGCACAAGGCTGAAGGCTGATTCCCCTTCTCCTGGCCTCTTGGTGCAAGCAGTGTCCTCATGGCTGGAGATCCCGAGCAGGTTCCAAGCTCAGTGTGAGTACTGACTCTGACTCTGTGTGAAATAGGAAACCAAGCTGTTCCTTTTCCCCTCTTAAATCTCTTAGTTTTCTCCCTCTGTTTCTGTTCTAGCTACTTCTCTGCCCTCACTCATCTGCTTGGCCCTCCTAGCTTTGGTCTTTTCTCCTGGAGGCTGGTGACAGAAGCACAGAGTTATTTGAGGCTGGAATTGACCTCTGAGATCATCAAGTCCAGCCTATGACCTAACACCACCACATGGACTGGCCTTCACTTCTGATCACTGGCTGAGGGTGAAAAGTGTGTCCTGACTCTCCCCTTGGCAAGGTGGGGCCATGGAAGGTGGGGCCAGGAACAAGTAGGCAGCTGTCCTGGGTAGGATGCAATCCTCTCTCTTGGGCTTGTGCTAGGGAGACTTGTCCTTTCACAGAATCACACAGTGTCAGGGGCTGGAAGGGACCTCCAAAGATCATGCAGTCCAACCCCCCTGCCAGAGCAGGCGCACCTAGAGCACATCACACAGGAACACATCCAGGTGGGGCTTGAATATCTCCACAGAGGGAGACTCAACCACCCCCCTGGGCAGCCTGTTTCAGTCTGTGACCGGGTTGATGCTATGCCTTTAAGAAAGAGACAGTTGCTGAACACTCTGGCTGAATGTTTTTGATATTTGAACAAAAACAAGATAGTCTAAACTAATTTCATTGGTGCTTGTGGGGGGGGCAGTTTTGAGTTTGGGTGCTGTTGGTTCAGTCTGTGTCTGGACTGGGTGCAGGCTGGGTGCAGTCTGTGCTTTCTCTCTTGCTGAAGCAGGAACGGCCTTGAGTTAACAGCTAACCAGATAAGAACAAATTTTGCATGTGCTTTTTAGCTAACAGACTTTTTCCTTCTTAATTGCCTTTCTCTCTCTCTCTCTAACCCTTTTTGGGAAAAAGGGGAGGTGGGGAGGGAGAGAGGGGGGGTTCAGGGAACCCCCCTGGCCGGCTGGAGGGAAAAGGTTTTTCTGCATTGTGTTCATTGTTGTATTTTCCTGTATATATTGTAAATATTGTATATTTGTGTACATATTCATTGCATTCCATTTATGCTTGTAAATATAGCTTTCATCTGCTTTTCCGACTGAGCTAGCTGTGGTTTCTTTCCCTGTGTGTGGGGAGGGAACTTTCTCACCCCACCACATATTTCTTAATTGGCGGCCCAACGCGCGGCTTGTGGATAGTTGCTGTCCAGAAGCAGAGCAAAAGTTGCTTGATTTATTGTCTGCTCAGGTCGGAGTTGCAAGGATGAAAGTGTTTTGGATCTTAGAGCGTCTGTTTTTTTCAATCTTTGGGGTCCTTATCTATAAGCATGTCCTAGGATTGATTTTCGATCGCTTAAGCAGATACTTGATGTATAAATTGTATTTATGGTTTAAGTATAAGATTCAGCTTCTCTATGATCGGTGCCTGGATTCTTTTGGCTTAATAGATACGGAATGTGACCTCGACTACTCTGCCCATAGAGATAAAGGAGTTTAAGATCCCAGTAGGTGAAAGAGTTGTTTTAAGTGATGGCTGGGATCCAAAGGTGATTTATTTTATGTGTGCAATCCTGCTGTGGTGATAAGCAATGCGTACTTGTTATATACGCTGTACCGGGAGAGAAAAGTTTATAAGGCCTGTTTTGTAATTAGGCGTAGACCCAAGAGAGAAGGAACAGCTCTAACTCGACCCCAGAAATATCTAGTGATGAGGAGAATGGAGGTCTGTATCAGTTAAAAAGAAAGCTAAAACTTCCATCGGAAAGGCTGCTCTGAACGGTGCTGTTGGTGGTTCTGGCAATCAGCCAGCTGCAGCGGCAGCGGCAGCGCCTAACATGGCGGCTCCCCCGTCCTCGGCAGCCATTAGCAAGGCAAAGCCAGTTCCTCCTTCTTCTTCAGCAGGACCGGAAGTGTCCTCCACAGCAGCTGATCCGTCTCAAAACCTGTCAGCTTCTGTTAAGCCAGCTGTAAATTCAAACACAGCTCCAGTTCAGCAGGTAGCTGTTTTAAAGACGAGAGGTGGAAAGACCAAAGCTGATTCAGATGCTGATGCTGGTGAGGGACCTTCTGTTTTAAGAGACCCTGCTGAGGAGGAGAAGATTTGTCTTAAAGATATAGCTGAGTTATTGAGAACATCACTGGATGGAAATGCAGGGCAAATTGCTGATAGCAGGACAACAAGAGGTGGTACACCTGACCTTAAAGAGATTCTTAGGAGAGTGACAATGAGATTAATGGGGCAACAAGTTCAGGAAGAGGAGGAAGAGGAGGAGTCAGATGATATTTTGGACTGTTCTTCACCAAGGGAAGAGATAAGGAATGTGCGTAAAGATTATATCAGAGCAGATAAGGAGCCAATCCTAGCTTGGCTTGGTAGATGCTACGATACAGGTGCTCCAGCTCTAATGGTTGGAGACAAGTCAGCAGCTCAACTAGGAACTCTCTCAAAGGATAATGGAATAGATAGACATCTAGGCAGGACTCTCGGTAAGGTTACTCTGTGGATACGCCTTTTAATGGCAACCCTCATGAGATATCCTTCCCGAGATGATCTCCCATGGAATCCTAAGCCCTGGACTACCATAGAGGAAGGAATTAAGCGTCTGAGAGAATTTGCTGTTAGAGAGGTACTCTATGGTGACCATGAGACTCTGAATCCTGATGAAATTCCTGTAGGAACTGGTCTTGCTAAAAAGCTCATCAAACTTGCTCCTCCTAATTATGCAAATATTCTGGCAAGCAGAATTGTGGCAAGAAATTATGGTGGAGCTTCTCCTACGGTTGGCCAATTCACTGATCAGATGAGACAATTGGAGGATAGCATGACACGTGTTTCTTTGGTTTCAGCCATTGAAACTCTGTCTGGAAAAATTGAGAATTGCATGAAAGAGCTGAAGGATGAATTTAAAAATACCATTTCCCAATTGGCACAGAGAGATAATTCCAATTCTTCCTCCGGATGGATACAGGTTTCCTCTGTGAGGAATAGGCGTCCTCCAAGGATGTCATTCCAAACAGATCATTCCAAAACAGGTCATTCCAAAACCGACCACCAAGGCAGTCACGTGGAAGTATTTGGATAACTCTGCGTGATCAGTTTGGTGAGAACATGAACAGATGGGATGGTCAACCAACTTCTAATCTTCTCAGGAGGCTGAGGGAACTGCAAAGTGGCAGAGCCCGAGGTAGCAATACCAGAAGGGTAGCTGTTACTTCTACAGTCCCCCAGGACAACTCTAATAGCTCCAACAGTGGCTCCAGTTCTAACACTGCACACTGTGCTCATTGCACATGTGGGCATGTTCCCCATAACTAGGGGTGCCCTGCCTCCCGCCAGGGGGAGGAGAGGGGTAACAGAGATACAGAATCTATTGGGATGTGTACATCCAGTGGCCTGGCACTTCACAATTTCAGAAGTACAGGGCCTTGGTTGACACAGGGGCTCAGTGCACCATAATGCCATCAAATTATCAGGGATCAGAAGCTATAACTATTCTGGGAGTCACTGGTGGATCTCAAGAGTTAACTAAGGTGGAGGTTGATATAAGTTTAACTGGTAAACAGTGGAGGAAGCACACAGTTGTGACCGGACCTGACGCACCTTGTATTCTGGGAATTGATTTTCTGAGAGAAGGGCGTTTCAAAGACCCTAGAGGTTACAAATGGGCTTTTGGAGTGGCATCTGTAGAAATTGATGGACAAAAACTGAAGTTGTCTGTTAGACCTGATCTTTCTGATGAATCTGCAGTTGTGGGACAACACAAGATTGAGGACATTAAATTGCCGGTTGCTTCTCAGACTGTGCATCACAGACAATACAGAACCAACCGTGACTCTTTGTTGCCCATTCAGAATCTGATTCGTCAGTTGGAGAGTCAGAAAGTCATCAGCAAAACTCATTCCCCTTTCAACAGTCCAGTGTGGCCTGTGCGAAAGCAGAATGGAGACTGGCGTCTGACAGTCGACTACCGAGCCCTGAATGAAGTAACTCCACCTATGAGTGCAGCAGTACCAGACATGATGGAACTCCAGTATGAGTTGGAATCCAAAGAGGCCAAATGGTATGCTACCATAGACATTGCTAATGCCTTCTTCTCTATTCCCATAGCAGAGGAATGCAGGCCTCAGTTTGCTTTCACCTGGAGAGGAATCCAGTACACTTTCAACAGATTGCCAATGGGCTGGATCCACAGCTCCAGCATCTGTCATGCAGTGATCCACGATGCTCTGGAGAAAGGTGGTGCTCCAGAACACATCCAGTTCATCGATGATATCATCGTCTGGGGTAAAACTGCTGAGGAAGTCTTCGAGAAAGGTAACAAAGTCATTGACATTCTTCTGAATGCAGGTTTTGCCATCAAGCGAGACAAGGTGAAAGGACCTACCAGAGAGATCCAGTTTCTGGGAGTGCGGTGGCAGGATGGACGCCGACACATTCCAGTGGATGTGGTAAATAGAGTCTCTACCATGGCCATCCCATGAACAAGCAAGAAACTCTACGTTTCTTGGGATAGTGGGATTTTGGAGACTGCACATTCCTGGATACAGTCAGATTGTGAAACCTCTGTATGATGTGACTCGAAAGAGAAACAATTTCCACTGGGGACCTGAACAACAAGCAGCCTTTGACCAGATAAAGCAAGAGGTGGTTCAAGCAATGGGTCTGGGACCTGTCCGAGATGGTCCAGACATTAAGAACATTTTGTACACGGCTGCAAGTGACAATGGTCCAACCTGGTGCTTGTGGCAAAGAGCTCCAGGTGAGACACGTGGACGACCTCTTGGTTTCTGGAGTAGAGGTTACAGAGGTTCAGAGGCTAATTATACTCCAACAGAGAAAGAGATTCTAGCTGCCTATGAAGGAGTAAAAGCAGCTTCTGAAGTGATTGGAACTGAATCACAACTTCTCTTAGCTCCCAGATTACCAGTTTTGAATTGGATGTTCAAAGGCAAAGGTTCCACACCACATCATGCAACAGACTCTACCTGGTCTAAGTGGATGGCTCTGATAACACAGAGAGCTCGAATGGGAAATCTTGAAAGACCTGGTCTGGTGGAGGTGATCTCAAGTTGGCCTGAAGGTACCAACTGCACTAAACCTCCAGAGGAGAGAGTAACTCGTGCTGAGGAAGCTCCTCCTTACAATGACCTTTCTGATGATGAAAAGAAATATGCTCTGTTCACAGACGGTTCCTGTCGTCTTGTTGGGAACAAGCGAAGGTGGAAGTCTGCAGTGTGGAGTCCAACACGCCGAGTTGCAGAGGCAAAGGATGGAGAAGGAGAATCCAGTCAGTTCGCAGAGGTAAAAGCTGTCCAGCTAGCTCTCGACGTAGCTGAACGTGAGAGGTGGCCAAAGCTTTATCTCTACACCGACTCATGGATGGTAGCCAATGCTCTGTGGGGTTGGCTAAAGAACTGGAAGAAGTGGTTGGCAGAGAAAAGGAAGCCTATATGGGCAGCTGACCTGTGGCAGACATTGCTGATCGAATCGAGAGAATTCCAGTGAAGGTGAGACACATTGATGCTCACATCCCTAAGAGCAAAGCTACTGAGGAACAGCAACACAACCATCAGGCAGATCTAGCTGCAAGAGTTTCTCAAGTAGACATGGACTCTGATCTTGATCTCGACTGGAAACACCGAGGTGAGATATTCTTAGCTCGGTGGGCTCACGATTCATCAGGACATCAAGGCAGAGATGCAACCTACCATGGGCTCGTGACAGATCCATAAACATTTCCATGGATGCTATCACACAAGTCATCCATGACTGTGACATTTGTGCTGCTATTAAGCAGGCAAAGCGACTTAAGCCCTTATGGTATGGTGACAGATGGTCCAAGTACAAGTATGGTGAAGCTTGGCAGATTGACTACATCACTCTACCACTTCTCGTTCTGGTAAGCAGTATGTGCTTACTACGGTAGAGGCAAACACTGGATGGTTGGAAACTTATCCAGTTCCACATGCGACTGCACGCAACACCATTCTCGGTCTGGAGAGACAAATCCTGTGGAGACACGGAACTCCAGAGAGGATCGAGTCGGACAACGGAACTCATTTCAAAAACACCTTGTAAAGAGCTGGGCCAAAGAGCACGGCATTGAGTGGATATTCCACATCCCCTACTATGCACCAGCTGCAGGAAGATTGAACGCTACAACGGTTTGCTGAAGACCACTCTTAAAGCCATGGGGGTGGATCTTTGAAAAACTGGGAAAAACATTTAGCACAAGCAACCTGGCTGGTAAATAGTAGAGGTTCAGTGAACCGAGCTGGACCTGCACACTCAGATCTGCTACAGAAAGTAGAAGGTGACAGAGTTCCTGTTGTTAGAGAAAAGAATCTGTTAGGTAAAACTGTTTGGGTATTTTCTCCCTCAGGAGAGGCTAAACCTGTCCGAGGGTGGTTTCAGCTGAAGGTCCGGTCACACTTATTGGGTAATGCAAGAGAATGGTGAAATTCAGTGTATTCCACAAAGAAATCTAACTTTAGCTGAAAGAGTTTAATTTCAGAGTGTTGTACAGCTACATCGCGCCCAAAGGAAGAATCCATGAGGAATCCACGGTGCACGAACCCTGAGAGCCCTGAGTCAACTGAGAGTCCCTGTTTCCCTGTTTCCCTTTTCTTCGCTTCGTCTGCGAAGAGACAAACTGTTTTCCATTTTTCTTGTTTCTTGGACTTCTGAATCATCTACACCTGAGGATAGCCGGAATGGACTATCAACTTTGCTTACAAATTGTAGATATTGCTTTAGATTGGATGGACAGTATGAACAGCCAATGAAATTGTTTAGAAGAGGTGGATTGTGACCGGTTGATGCTATGCCTTTAAGAAAGAGACAGTTGCTGAACACTCTGGCTGAATGTTTTTGATATTTGAACAAAACAAGATAGTCTAAACTAATTTCATTGGTGCTTGTGGGGGGGGGCAGTTTTGAGTTTGGGTGCTGTTGGTTCAGTCTGTGTCTGGACTGGGTGCAGGCTGGGTGCAGTCTGTGCTTTCTCTCTTGCTGAAGCAGGAACGGCCTTGAGTTAACAGCTAACCAGATAAGAACAAATTTTGCATGTGCTTTTTAGCTAACAGACTTTTTCCTTCTTAATTGCCTTTCTCTCTCTCTCTCTAACCCTTTTTGGGAAAAGGGGAGGTGGGGAGGGAGAGAGGGGGTTCAGGGAACCCCCCTGGCCGGCTGGAGGGAAAAGGTTTTCTGCATTGTGTTCATTGTGTATTTTCCTGTATATATTGTAAATATTGTATATTGTGTACATATTCATTGCATTCCATTTATGCTTGTAAATATAGCTTTCATCTGCTTTTCCGACTGAGCTAGCTGTGGTTTCTTTCCCTGTGTGTGGGGAGGGAACTTTCTCACCCCACCACACAGTCTTCTGTCACCCTCACAGGGAAAACCTTTTCCATGGAACTTCCTATGCCTCAGCTTCCACCATTGCCTCTTGTGCTGTCACTGGGCATCACCCAGCAGAGCCTGGCTCCAGCCTCTTGGCACTCACCCTGCACATCTTTATCCACAGCAATGAGGTCACCTCTCAGGCTCCTCCTCTCCAAGCTACAGAGCCCTCAGCTCCCTCAGGCTCTCCCCAGAAGGAAGATGTTCCACTGCCTTCAGCATCTTTGTGGCTCTGTGCTGGACTCTTTCAAGCAGCTCCCTGAGGTCCCTCTTGAACTGAGGGGCCTGGAGCTGGACACAATAGTCCAGATGTGGCTTCAGCAGGGCAGAGTAGAGGGGGAGGAGAACCTTTCAATTCTTCTTTTTCTTGTTTGCTCTTCAGCTTAGCTGCATCCCTCCTCCTTCCTAATTCTTTCTTCTCCTGACAGACATACAGGCTGTCCAGAGATGTGGAGTCTCCTTCTCTGGAGCGATTCCAAACCCACCTGCATACTCTGATCCAGGAAAACCTGCTCTGCTAACCCTGCTTTAAGCAGAGAGGTTGGGCCACATGACCTCCAGAATTCCTTCCAAACCCCCTCCCCTCATTCTGTGATACTCTACTTCTCCTTCAATAAGCTGTAGTCCTATATTCCCAGGGATCTTTCCCCACCACGTTCCTGGGGCTCCTGCTCCTATACACTTGTATTTTCCTTTTTAATGCTTGTGGCTTTGGATGGGATGGCTTCCATGGGTTATGTGCCAGGGGCTGAGCACTTTTACTGTGAAGATAGGATTTTAGAGTCCTAATCCACTTTAAGAGGTTTGCTGATGACACCAAGCTGTGTGGGGCAGCTGACAGGCTGGAGGGAAGGGATCCATCCAGGGGGCCCTCGACAGGCTGGAGAGGAGAGCCCGTGACAACCTCATGAGCTTCAGCAAGACCAAGGGCAAGGTCCTGCAGCTGGGTCTGGGCAATCCCAAGCACTGATACAGGCTGGGCAGGGGCTGGCTGGAGAGCAGCCCTGAAGAGAAGGCCTTGGGGGTGCTGGTGGATGAGAAGCTCAACAGGAGCCAGCAGTCAGCACTTACAGCCCAGAAAGCCAACCACAGCCTGGGCTGCAGCAAGAGAAGTGTGGCCAGCAGGGCCAGGGAGGGGATTCTGCCCCTCTGCTCCACGCTGCTGGGACCACAGCTGGAGCACTGTGTCCAGCTCTGGAGCCTCTGTAAAGGTAGGATCTGGAGGTGCTGGAAGGTGTCCAGAGCAGGGCCACAGGATGAGCATAGGGCTGGAGCTGCTCTGCTATGGAGACTGACTGAGGGAGTTGGGGTTGCGCAGTCTGGAGAAGAGAAGGCTCTGAGGAGACCTTCTTGTGGCCTTCCAGTATCTGCAGAGGGCTACAGGAAAGCTGGGGAGGGACTTTTGAGGGTCTCAGGGAGTGATAGGACTGGGGGGAATGGAACAAAAATAGTAATGGGTAGAATGAGATTGGCTGTTAGGAGAAGTTCTTCCCTATGAGGGTGGTCAGAGCCTGGCACAGATTGCCCAGGGAGGTGGTGGAAGCCTCATCCCTGGAGGTTTTAAGGCCAGGCTGGAGGTGGCTGTGAGCAACCTGCTCTGGTGTGAGGTGTCCCTGCCCATGGCAGGGGGGTTGGCAACTGGCTGATCCTTGAGGTCCCTTCCAACACTAACAATTCTATGATTCTATAAGATCACTGCTCCTGGGGTCTGTATCTATCCTGGGAGAAGACTGAGGACACTGGGAGCAAAGGAGATGTTGAGGTCCTCCCTTAGCACAAGATGTGCTGCTTCTGCTGCTGCCTAGCAGACATCTCTTTCAACACCTTCATGAAAGGGTTGTCAAAGCCTGGAACAGGCTGTCCAGGGAAGTGATGGAGTCTCTGTCCCTGAAGGGACTGAAAAATTTGTGTAGATGTGGCGTTGAGGAGCAGGGTTGAGTGGTGAGCTGGCAGTGCTGGGTTAACAGTTGGACTCAATGAGCCAAAACAATTCTGTGATTTAAAGCCCCTTTTTCTGTGCCAAAAGGCTACAAGCATGAGCTGTAGCAGAGCCTTTTGACAGTGACTGGCACACTGTGGCACGGTGGCATCACACAAGGAGGGCCAGGGCCAAGAGCAGCTTATTCTGGCTGCAGAAATCTGCTGCATTGGTGACTTGGCATGGCTGTGGGGACAGCTGCACCCTCCAAAGCCTTCTCACTGTGGTGTGTTTACAACCCTTAGTAGCTAATCCTTCTCCCCTCCCCTTGGGGCTGCACTGAAGCTGGGGTTGGGTGTTGAGCAGGTTGGGAGCCCCATGAATGAGGTGCTGAGGGCCGTGGTCTAACACAGGGTCTCAGGATGCCAGGGGTTGGAAAGAACCTCTGGAGCTCATCAAGCCAACCCCCCTGCCAGAGCAGGACTGTAGAATCCAGCACAGGTCACACAGGAACACATCCAGATGGGTCTGGAAAGTCCCTATAGAAGGAGACTCCACAGCCTCTCTGGGCAGCCTGTTCCAGTGCTGTGTGACCCTCACAGTGAAGAAGTTCCTCCTCATGCTGAAGTGGAACCTCCTGTGTTGGAGTTTCCATCCACTGCCCCTTGTCCTACCCCAGGGTGCAGCTGAGCAGAGCCTGTCCCCTCCCTCCTGACCCCCAGCCCTCAGATATTGATAGACATTGATCAGATCCCCTCTCAGTCTTCTCTTCTCCAGACTAACCACCCCCAGGTCTTTCAGCCTCTCCTCACCAGGCAGTGCTCCAATCCCTCAATCATCCTGGTTGCCCTCCCTTGGACTCCCTCATGTAGATCCCTGTCCCCTCGGTTGTGATATGGTTTGGACTTGATGACCTTAAGGTCTTTTCCAACCAGGTGCTTCTACGATTCTGTGCTTTATGGCTGCAAGGAGATGACAGCTTTGAGTTTCCAACACTCTGGAGACCTGTTTACTGTACCCCATAGGTCAGGGCCAGTACCATTTGTCCTGATGAGCCAACCTTGGCCACCTCTAGCTCCATCCACGTGCAGAGGTAGTTGCACCCCGAGTTGGGGGAGCGTGGCAGTGCCAACTCTATCAGAATGGAAGGTCCTAAGGGCAAATCCCACCCCCCAAGCCTCCCAGCCCCACTGCTCAGGCTGGGAAATCAGAGTCTCTTCCAGGTTGCCAAGGATTCATATGCAAATGTTGGGAGCAAGCAGGATGCCAGCTTGTGCCCTGCGTCCCCGAGATGGCAGAGGAGCAGACAGCACAACTTGTTCAAAGAGATGCTGAGCGAGGGGAGCTGAAGCTGCTTGCACACTGGAAGGCTTTCAGAGTCTTCAGCACAAAGCTGACCTCAGGGAGCTTCCCCAGGGCTGCTTGGATTTGGGGTGTTTAAAAACCCAGGCAACAATCAGGATGGGAGTTAGAGGGGAGGGTGGGAAAAAAGCCACGCGGGAGCAAACCTCCCCTTCTGTCCTCCTCATCCTTACGGACCTAATTACCTAATTATCCCACGTTAATGAGGGGGACTCCGGCTTCTCCCTGACCCAATCCATTGCTGCTCTGGGTGTCTTTTTTTCCCCTCTGCTTTGCTGCTCACAGAGCTGCTATTTTCTAGGCATTAGTGTGGTTTCCAGCGAGACAGCGGCGCCTCTAACAAACGAATCCTTCCACCTGGACCCCAATTTGCTCTCCAGATGGCTGGACCCTCTTAAAGCTGCCCTGGTGTGATAGATGTGGTTGTTGGCCGGGTTTTTTTTCCCCTTTCCCTGAGCTGTGATGGGTTTTCCCTTGCTCCTGGCTCCTCCCTGGTTGGTTGTTATTGACAGCTGCATGGCTAATGCCCTGTAGCTCTCTGGCATTCAGGACAAACAAAAGCAGATTTCTCTGCCCCCACCCCCCTTCATCCTCTCCCCCCCCACCTCTCAGGCAGTGAGGATAAAGGGGATGCTTTTGTGCTTCCCCAAGCATTGCAGCAGAAGGGCTGAGCCGTAGTGCTGCCTGGGGGTGACCTGGCTCTGTGGTGCATGTTGTTGTTGGACGGGAGGTCTCCGAGAGGGAAGCTGAGTTTTATGCTAGGTCCCACCTGGAGAAGACAACTTGTGGGCCAGGTAACGTTGGGACTTCTGGCACTAGCAGCTGGGGAGGCTTCTTTTTAAAGACATTTGCTGGTGGTGTGGCTCTTGGATGGAGAAGGTGAGCCCCCAAAGAGGAGGGTGCATGGGTGAGGGCAATGGGGCAAACCTATTCTTTCTTTGGCACTGGCAAAGTGCCCTTTGGGCAGGGGAGAGATGTGTGCTGGGGAAGGACATTTGGATTCCTTGGGGAGGGAGGAGAGGTGTCTCTTTGTAACACGGGGAGTCAGCCTGAGCTGTTTCTTCCCAGCTCTGTGCATGACCCTAATGGCTTGAAAATGTGTGTGGAGCATGGAGAGAAGTGGGGGAATAAAGACCTGTCTTCCTTTCTTGGCTGGAGCATGTGTCAGCAGAATGTGGAGTCTCTAGAGCGCTGCCTTTGTTGTAACTTCTCTGAACCACTTTAAACTGAATGACAGCAAGTCCCTTCTCATCCCTCAACACCTGCCGGGCACGTTTGGAGTGTTCAGGACCTTCACCCCAGGATTTCTTGTTTAGCTGGGGCTTCTCGTGCTGCTTCACTGCTCTTTAGGTCTTTGCAGCCCTCACTGATGGGGACTGACCTTGCTCATGTTGATAGAGATGTGCAGGGCAAGTCCCAAGAGGCTGGAGCCAGGCTCTGCTGGGTGATGCCCAGTGACAGCACAAGGGGCACTGGGTGCAGGCTGAGGCATAGGAGGTTCTGGAAACAGAAGGAAGAATTTTTTTTCCCCTGTGAGGGTGACAGAAGACTGGAACAGGCTGCCCAGGGGGGTTGTGGAGTCTCCCTCTCTGGAGATATTCAAGACCCACCTGGATGTGTCTTGTGTGATCTGCCCTAGGTGATGCTGCTCTGGCAAGGGGGGGAGGTTGGACTGGATGATCTTTGGAGGCCCCTTCCAGCCCCTAACACTCTGTGATTCTTGAGGCATGGGTGATGCTTTCTTGGGGTGGTGGGGTGAAGATCCTCTTGGTTATTCTGCAGACAACCTGGTGCAGGTGAAGCCAGGAGGTGTGTTCTAGAGCATAGGAGAATCCAAACAACTTTTGGCTCTGTGGACAAGAGTGGTGGCCCACTGAGAGATGCAAGTGTAGGAAGATTGATGAAGGACTAGAGTTAAAACAGGGCTTCTGACTCAGGACAAGTTCAAGGTAATCTTCTCTGCCTGCCTGCCTGCAGAGGAGTGTGTGAGCACCACAGAGCCACTCATGGCTAGAGTGTTCAGTGGGTGAGGAATTGGCTGCATGGTCACATCCAGATGGTAATACCCAATGGCTCAAAGTTCAGATAGAAGCAGTGAGAGTGGTGTCCCTCAGGGGTCTGTGCTGGTTAATATTTGTATCAATGCTAGAGACAGCAGGATCCAGGCACCATCAGCAGTGTGCAGGTGGCACCAAGCTGAGTGGTGCTGTGGAAATGCTAGAGGGACAGGATGGCAGCCAGAGGGACCTGGAGGGGTGAAGCCCATTAGGCTATTCAATGTGAGGCTGGACAGGGCTCTGGGCAAGCTGACCTAGTTGAGGATGTCCCTGCTGAGTGCAGAGGGGTTGGACTGCATGACCTTTGGAGGAGGTCCCTCCTAACCTAGACCACTCTATAACTCTGTGATTCTATGATATTTGGGCTGGAGTCTGTGCTTCCTCGTGGCACAGGGGTTGGACCTTTCACTGAGTTGCTCTCCTGCTTTGCTCTTCTCTCCTTCGCTGCTTCCCGGCCAGGATGCACCGAATGATGAAAGAAGAGTCAAGCTTCGGGCCCAGCAGCCTGGAGGAGGTGAGGAGGGACTCCAGCAAGGAAAAGCTGCAGGTGAAGCTCTGCAGCGGCTCCTGCCACGCCGAGCAGATCCTCCAGACCCTCAACGCCTACCGCCGGAGCGGCACCTTCACCGACGTGGTGCTGCTGATCGACGGGCAGGAGTTCCCCTGCCACCGCGCCACCCTGTCAGCCAACAGCACCTACTTCAGGGCCATGTTTGGTGGCAGCCTCAAGGAAGGCCACCAGGACGTCGTCAACCTCCAGAAGATCTCTGCTTCCGCCATGTCCCTCCTGCTTGACTACATGTACGGGGGGGACATCGTCCTCCAGGAGGACAACGTTGAAGGCATCCTGGAGCTGGCCGACCTGCTGCAGCTCTCCGAGCTGCGGGATGCCTGCGTCACCTTCCTGGAAGGCCAGCTCCACCCCTGCAACTGCTTGGGCATCATGAAGTTCGCCGACTCCTTCTCCATCGCCTCTCTGGCGGAAAAGAGCAAGAGGTTCCTGCTGGAGGGCTTTGTGGAGGTGTCTCAGCACGAGGAGTTCCTGGAGATGGGCGTGAAGGAGCTGGTGGAGTACCTGTCCGACGAGCAGCTGGTGGTGCCCAAGGAGGAGGTGGTCTTCGAAGCCGTCATGCGCTGGGTGCGCCACGACGAGCCTGGCAGGAAGGGAGCGCTGAAGGACCTCCTGGAGCACGTGAGGCTGCCCTTGCTCGACCCCACCTACTTCCTGGCAAAGGTGGAAATGGATGGGCTCATCCAGGACTCCAAGGAGTGCATTCCTCTGCTGCACGAGGCTCGCAAGTACTACATCCTTGGGGATGAGGTCAGCTCTTTGAGGTCCAGACCCAGAAGGTAAACTGCAGCCTGTTGGCAAGTTTGCTGGTGACACCGAGCTGGGTGGAGTGGCTGACACACCAGAGGGCTCTGCTGCTGTTCAGAGGGACTTGGACAGGCTGGAGAGTTGGGCAGGGAGAAGTTGAATGATGTTCAACAAGGTCAAGGGGAGAGTCTTGCACCTGGGAAAGAACAACCCCAGGGAGCAGCACAGGTTGGGGACTGACCTGGTGGAGAGCAGTGAAGGGGGAAAGGGACCTGGGGGTCCTGGTGGTTGACCATGAGCCAACAATGTGCTCTTGTGGCCAAGAAGGTCAATGGTATCCTGGGGTGGATTAGAAGGGCTGTAGTCAGTGGGTCGAGGGAGGTTCTCCTCCCCCTCTACTCTGCCCTGCTGAGGCCATATCTGGAATATTGTGTCCAGTTCTGGGCCCCTCAGTTCAAGAAAGACCTCAGGGAACTGCTTGAGAGAGTCCAGCACAGAGCCACAAAGATGCTGAAGGCAGTGGAACATCTTCCTTCTGAGGAGAGCCTGAGGGAGCTGAGGGCTCTGTAGCTTGAAGAGGAGGAGCCTGAGAGGTGAGCTCATTGCTGTGGACAAAGATGTGCAGGGTGAGTGCCAAGAGGCTGGAGCCAGGCTCTGCTGGGTGATGCCCAGTGACAGCACAAGAGGCAATGGTGGAAGCTGAGGCATAGGAAGTTCCATGGAAACAGGAGGAAGGATGTTTTCCCTGTGAGGGTGACAGAAGACTGGAACAGGCTGCCCAGGGGGTTGTGGAGTCTCCTTCTGTGGAGATATTCAAGCCCCACCTGGATGTGTTCCTGTGTGATCTGCTCTAGGTGCTCCTGCTCCAGCATGGGGGTTGGACAGGATGATCTTTGGAGGTCCCTTCCAGCTCCTAACATTCTGTGGTTCTTCCCTAGGTCTTCCAGCTGATGGAGCTAAAATTTTGAGGGCAGTTCTTGAATTGCTTTTTTCCCTCTCTTTTTGGCCTCTCCAATTCCAAAATGAAAACACTGGAGATGTTTGCAGCCTGTGATAGGACAAGGGGCAATGGATATAAACTCCAGCACAGGAGATTCCACCTCAACATGAGGAAGAACTTCTTCACTGTGAGGGTCACAGAGCCCTGGAACAGGCTGCCCAGAGAGGTTGTGGAGTCTCCTTCTCTGGAGACTTTCAAGCCTCATCTGGATGTGTTCCTGTGTGACCTGTGCTGGATTCTATGGTCCTGCCCTGGTAGGGGGGTTGACTTGACAATTTCCAGAGGTCCTAAAATCCTGTGGTCCTGTGATCCTGTTGGCCTGGCTTAAAGGATTCTTGTGAGGTTGAACTCAATGACTGTAAACTGTCTTAAACGTGTTTAAGCGCAGGCTGGATGAGGCTCTGGCCAGCCTGATCTAGTGCAGGGTGTCCCTGCCCATGGCAGGGGGGTTGGAACTAGATGATCCTTGTGGTCCCTTCCAACCCTGACTGATACTATGATACTAAACTTCTATTCTGTGTAAACAATTCCATGATGACCAAGAAGGTCAGTGGCACCTTGGGATGCATTAAGAGGAGCATGGCCAGTAGGTTGAGGAAGGGTCTCCTCCCCCTCTACTCCACACTGGTGAGGCCTCACCTGGAGTACTGTGTCCAGTTCTGGGCTCCCCAGCTCAAGAAGGACAAAGAACTACCGGAGAGAGCCTAGTGCAGGGCCACTGAGGTGCTGAGGGGGCTGGAACCTCTCTGATCTGGAGAAAGGCTGAGTGAGCTGGGGCTGTTCAGCTTGGAGAAGAGGAGGCTCAGCAGGATCTTACTAATGCTTACAAATATCTAAAGGGTGGGTGTCAGAAGACGAGGCCAGGTTCTTCTCAGTGGTCCCCAGTGACAGGACAAGAGGTAATGGGCATAAACTTGAACACAGGAAGTTCCATCTAAGCATGAGAAGGAACTTTTGTGCTTTGAAAGTGGCAGAGCGCTGGAACAGGCTGCCCAGGGAGGCTGTGGAGACTTCATCTCTGTAGGCTTTCAAGGTCTGCCTGGACATGTTCCTATGTGATCTGCTTTGGGTGATCCTGCTGTGGCAGGGGGGTTGGACTGGATGATCTTCAGAGGTCCCTTCCAAGCTCTCTAAGTTCTGTGATTCTACTGCACATGACAGTTTTTCTGTCATTGGCAAGAATGTCCTGGTCACTGCTCTGGGTGTGCAGTGATGTTGTCCAGAGATGTGTCCAGGCTATGGTCACAAAGGGCTGTTTGCAGCTCTTCATTTCTGCTTTCACCAAGGATCTGATCAGAGACTCACAGAATGCATCAGGTTG
Organism: Colaptes auratus; assembly: GCA_015227895.2. NCBI lineage: Eukaryota > Metazoa > Chordata > Aves > Piciformes > Picidae > Colaptes > Colaptes auratus. The sequence continues at coordinate 33,996,928 of CM037631.1, forward strand.
GAAGGGACCCTCAAAGGTCATCTTGCCCAGCCCTCCCCAGCAGTCAGCAGGGACACATTCAACTAGATCAAGTTTGACATTGAATGTCTCCAGGGATGAGGCCTCCACCACATCTCTGGGCAACCTGTTCCAGTGTCTCTCATTGGAAAGAGCTTCCTCCTAATGTGCCATGGGTTGAACACCTGATTGAGATCTCTTTTCCTTTCACAGCTCTGCCACTGCTCTGCTCTCATTTCACCTCTTTTGGTCTTTCTCCCACCTTCTCCAGGCTGTTAGAGCAGCTTGGAGGAAAGATTGGATCAGTTTCAGTTCCCCAGGCCATCAGTGTGGTGCCTAGCTCCAAGGCATTGCTGCAGGGTCAGGAGTTAATGTCCAGGGCAAAACAAACCCCCCAAAACCCCAACATTGCTTGCCAGGTAGCTACCTAAACATCTTCATAGTATCAGTCAGGGTTGGAAGGGACCACAAGGATCATCTAGTTCCAACCCCCCTGCCATGGGCAGGGACACCCTGCACTAGATCAGGCTGGCCAGAGCCTCATCCAGCCTGGGCTTAAACACCTCCAGGGACAGGGCCTCAACCACCTCCCTGGACAACCCATTCCAGGGCCTCACCACTCTCATGGTGAAGAACTTCCTCCTCACATCTAGCCTGAATCTCCCCACCTCCAGCTTCATTCCATTCCCACTAGTCCTATCACTAGCTGATATCTTGATGAGCATCAAGAAGATAGAGAGGTCCTGGCCTAGGCAACTGCCAGCAAAGTGGAGGAGCAGAAAAAAAAGTGATTTCAAGGGTTGGGTGTATGGAGGAATCTGCAGCTCTCTGACTGTGAAGGCTGGATTTGACCAGCCATGTTTTAAGCCTCTGCTGTTTTTCCAGTGTGCCACAAGTCCCTTAGGGTGTGTTTGGTGAGTAGGAGTGCTGATGGCTGCCTCTGCTCTGGGCTGGGTTGTCATATCGAACCAAGTTAGCTTCCAGGTCTCCCCGTTCTTTTGCAGAGCTTCAAAACCCACCTAGAAGTGGTCCTGTGCCACCTAATCTAGGTGACCCTGCTTTAACAGCGAGGGTTGAACTAGATGATCCCCAGGGGCCCCTTCCAACACCCCCCAGCCTGTGATTCTGTGAATGAAGATTTTTTCTATGCTGCTGGGTGGAGCATCATAAAATCATAGAACCACAGAATTGTCAGGGTTGGAAGGGACCTCAAGGATCACCCAGTTCCAACCCCCCTGCCATGGGCAGGGACACCTCACACCAGAGCAGGTTGCTCACAGCCACCTCCAGCCTGGCCTTCAAAACCTCCAGGGATGAGGCTTCCACCACCTCCCTGGGCAACCTGTGCCAGTGTCTCACCACCCTCATGGGGAAGAACTTCTTCCTAACACCCAATCTGAATCTACCCACTTCCAGTTTTGCTCCATCCCCCCAGTCCTATCACTCCCTGACACCCTCAGAAGTCCCTCCCCAGCTTTCCTGTAGCCCCCTGCAGATACTGGAAGGCCACAAAAAGGTCTCCTTGGAGCCTTCTCTTCTCCAGGCTGAACAACCTTGACTCTCTCAGTCTGTCCTCACAGGAGAGCAGCTCCAGCCCTCTGCTCATGCTCGTGGCCCTGCTCTGGACACCTTCCAGCACCTCCAGATCCTTCCTGTACTAGGGGCTCCAGGCCTGGATGCAGTACTCCACTAGAGAGTACTATTCCTAGAGAGAAGGCTGGAGTTTGCCCCAGTGCCTCTCAGAAGTCCCAGTCTGACAGTTAGGACATGTTTCTGTCGGGTGATGGAGATGGTTTGACACAATTCACTGTGCTGGATGCCACAACAGGCTCTTCTATACAGAACTTCTCAAAGACAGGGTCTGTGGTGAGCTCCTCAAAGATGCAAACAGCTAAAATTCTCTGGGGATAAATCCCACCCTCCAAGATCCATGTTTTGCCTCCTCCTTTTTATGGCTTTGGTCTTAACTGAGTTGTCTGCAAAAAGTATGGCAGAGCTGGTGATAGATCAGTTGAGGGAGCTGGGATTGTTTAGAGGAGGCTGAGAGAAGACCTTATTGCTCTCTACAGCTACCTGACAGGAGGTTGGATTGAGGTGGAGGTTGGCCTCTTCTCCCAAGTAACTAGTGACAAGAGATAATGGCCTGAAGTTGTACCAGGGGAGGCTTAGGTTGGGTATTAGGAAGAATTTAATTAGCTCAAAAGTGCTCAGATGTTGGAGCAGGCTGCCCAGGGAGGTGGTGGCGTCACCATCCCTGGAGGTGTTCAAAACCAAGTGGTTGTGGCCCTCTGGGACATGGTCTGGTGGTTGTAGAGCTGTTGGGTAGAAGGTTGGACTTGCTGATCTTGGAGATCTTTTCCAACCTTAATGATTCTGAGATGTTATGATACTAAGGCTTTCACCTTCTTCCTTCTTCTCCCTTCCCCTCCTCCAGAGCTGTTTCTCTCTTGCCACCTACTAGCTTGGAGCATTCTGCTTCCCCTGCTGTCTCGTCTGCTCGTCGCTATTAAGGCTGGAGAGAGAGAGACGTTTCCTGGAAGCCCTTCTCCCTCCAGGCAGAGAGCTTGCTGCAGGCAGGCTGCCAGGAGCAGCTTTCCATGCTTGTGGCAGTGCCTTGAGAATTCTGGGGTTTGAATGTGCTGGAAGGGGGAGGGTTGAGTGGCAGGAGGCAATCTCACTTTTAAAGGTCGTTGCCTTTTCTCTTGGACCCCTTCCCAGCCAAGCTGGGAGGTGGCATTTGGCTTGACTGTGCAGACAGAAGGGAAGGGGGCAATCATTTGCCCAGGAAATCAGTAACTGAGGCAGGAGAGGACATTGTCCTGGCTGCCAACATCCTAACTAGGATGGGAGGGATGATGGAAGGGAGCAGCCAGGCCAGAGGACTGACCCATGTTGTTCATGGTTTAGGTTCATGGAGCTGGCAGAAGTCATCATTGTCATCGGGGGCTGCGACAAGAAAGGCCTTCTGAAGCTGCCTTTTACTGACCTCTACCACCCAAAGAGCAGGCAGTGGACAGCCCTCTCCAGCCTGCCTGGCTACACCCAAGTCAGAGTTTGCTGCCTGCACGCTGAAGAACGATGTGTACATATCAGGTGAGAGACCCTGCGCCAGACGATCCCTTCCTGGTTCACCTCGGCGTGGACAGCCAATCCTGAGGTCTGCCCAGCAGGACTCCTTCACATGCATCCCAGCTTTGGAGCAGAGCCACCTCATGATGGAGTCTCTCCTTACATGATTTGGCTGTCCTGAGGAACAATTTCACTGTTAAAGGGGAAGGTGCCAGTATCAAAAACCCTTTCCTTTCTGCTGGACATCTGTCAAAAGTATCCAGCTGTGGAGCTGGTTTTGGTGTGGGACCTACAAGAAGGATGGAGGGAGACCGTTTACAAAGTCCTGCAGGGACAGGACAAGAGGCTTCAAACTAGAGCACAGCAGATTTAGATTGGATGTTAGGAACAAGTCCTGCACCATGAGGATGGTGGAACAGGTTGCCCAGGGAGGTGGTTGAGGCCTCATCCCTGGAGATATTGAAGGTGAGGCTGGAGAGGGCTGTGGGCAACCTGCTCTAGTTGAGGATGTCCCTGCTGAGTGCAGAGGGGGCTGGACTGGATGCCCTTTGGAGGTCCCTTTCAACCCAGACCATTCTATGATTCTATTAGACAGGTACTCCTAAAACAGCATAGCCTCACTTGAGATATAATTCCTGTCAGCTGAAGTCCATACAAGGGATGGAGCAATGTGGCAAGTCCAGATGGTATCTCCATTGGGAAGCTGAGCTTGCACCACCCTAACCCTCTGACCATACTCTGGCCTAAGTTGTTCCACTGTATGGAAGAAGCAGGCAACATTGTGGTGTAGTGAGGTGATGGTGTTGTTCTCGGGATCACACCAGCCACCAGCCCTCTGTTTTTCAGGAGGACACATCAGCAGCAATGATGTCTGGGTGCTGAGCTCCCAGCTGAACGTCTGGATCAAGGTTGCTTGCCTGCAGAAAGGCCGATGGAGGCACAAGATGGCAACGCTTCAGGGCAAGGTAAGCAGTGCACCACACTTTGGGGCAAGCCCCATGGATCATTGCCCCTCCCTCCTGCTGCCCTGTACAATGAGAAGCTGTCAGTGTGTTCTCTGGGTCGTTTAGAGACAGCTTTGATGGGATAACAAGTAGAACATGACTGAGAACATGCTGGAAGGTGTCCAGAGAAGGGCCATGAGGATGAGCAGAGGGCTGGAGCTGCTCTGCTATGAGGACAGACTGAGAGAGTTGGGGTTGTGCAGTCTGGAGAAGAGAAGGCTCTGATGAGACCTAATTGTGGCCTTCCAGTATCTGAAGGGGGCTACAGAAAGCTGGGGAGGGACTTTTGAGGGTGTCAGGGAGTGATAGGACTGGGGGGGATGGAGCAAAACTAGAAATGAGGAGACTCAGATTGGATGTGTAGGAAGAAGTTCTTCCCCATGAGGGTGGCGAGACACTGGCACAGGTTGCTCAGGGAGGTGGTGGAAGCCTCATCCCTGGAGGTTTTGAAGGCCAGGCTGGATGTGGCTGTGAGCAACCTGCTGTAGTGTGAGGTGTCCCTGCCCATGGCAGGGGGGTTGGAAGTGGATGATCCTTGAGGTCCCTTCCAAGCCTAACTATTCCATGATTCTATGATGTCATTGTTTCAGCTGGCTGTGTGTTGTCGCCTGAAGCAGCCACAAGTGAAGTTGTAGCCACAAGATGTATCATGGGAATGCTGCAAGACTCCTTCAGAGGGAGTTAAGCCATGGGGTGAAAGATGGAAGGTGTGGGGTGCTTCATTGAATGGTTTGGGTTAGAAGGGACCTCTAAATCTCATCTAGTCCAACCCCAGTGTCATAGTGTGGCTTGCTGCCTGTCTTTGTCTCTGTCTTGGGTTGAGTGGATAGAAAGTAAGAAGGCAGAACAGACAGTGATAACAGGATGGCAGGTGTTGGAAGGGACCTCCAGAGAGATCATTGAGTCCAACCCCCCTGCCAGAGCAGGACCATGGAATCCAGCACAGGTCACACAGGAACACATCCAGATGGGGATTGAAAGTTTTCAGAGAAGGAGACTCCACAACCTCTCTGGGCAGCCTGTTTCAGGGCTCTGTGACTCTCTCAGTGAAGAAGTTCCTCCTCATGCTGAGGTGGAACCTCCTGTGCTGGAGTTATATCCGTTGCCCCTTGTCCTACCCCAGGGTGCAGCTGAGCAGAGCCTGTCCCTGTCCCCTCCCTCCTGACCCCCAGCCCTCAGATATTGATGAATTTATTAAATCCCCTCTCAGTCTTCTCCTCTCCAGACTAACCAGCCCCAGGGCTCTCAGCCTCTCCTCACCAGGCAGTGCTCCAGGTCCCTTCAGCATCCTGGTAGCCTTCTCTTGGACTCTCTCCAGCAGATCCCTGTCCCTCCTGAACTGGGGAGCCCAGAACTGGATGCATTATTCCAGATGAGGTCTCCCCAAGGCAGAGGGGGAGGAGAACCTCCCTTGATCTGCTAGCCACACTCTGTTGAATGCAGCCCAGGATTCCATTTGGCTTCTTGGCCACCAGGGCACGTTGCTGGCCCTTGCAGAACCTGCTGCCCACCAGGACTCCCAGGTCCTTCTCCACAGGGCTGCTCTCCAGCAGATCACCTCCCAGCCTGTCCTGCTGCAGTTTCTTCTTCCTTCCCAGGTGAAGGACTCTGCACTTGTTGAACCTCAATAGGTTCCCCTTTGCCCAGCTCTCAGTCTGTCCAAGTCTCACTGAATGGCCTCACAGCCTTCATGCATCTCAAGCCAAGCCTCCCATCCCATTTATATAGGGCTGCAGGCTGATGGGAAGGCAATAACAAAGATTACACTTTCCAGTGTCCACCCCTTGGACCATCTAGTCCTTCTGAACACCTTAAGAACCTCTCTGGTTCTTAAACCCATAACATTGGCCAGGTCCTAGCCTCTTCTCATGTACAGGGGTAGCCCATTAAGGTGAGCCCAGCAGATTCTAATCCACTTCCTTTGCTCCCTCTGTGGCAGATCTACGCCGTGGGAGGCTTTGATGGGTTTTATCGCCTCTCCAGCATGGAGTGCTACGACACCTTCTCCAACAGCTGGGCAACCTTGGCCCCACTGCCTCAAGCTGTGAGCTCAGCTGCTGTGGTCTCCTGCCTGAACAAGCTCTACGTGCTGGGGGGTGCTGTGGATGACACCACTAACACTGACAAGGTATTAGCTGGCGGGGGGAGCATCAAGAATGGATGAAGACCTAAAAGTCAAGGAGGTTTGACAAGGAATGTGGAGAGCAATGGGGTTGTCCTTAAATCACAGAATGTCAGGGGCTGGAAGAGACCTTGAGAGATCATCCAGTCCAACCGCCCTGCCCAAGCAGGATCACCCAGAGCAGGTCACACAGGAACTCCTCCAGGAGGGTCTTGAATAACTTCAGCTGTAAGGAGGTCTTAAACTTGAAGCCTAATGAAGGATCCCTTATAATATTAGAAGTCATGAGTAAAATAATAGAAATATTCAGGTTGGAAAAGACTCTTAGGGTCACCAAGTCCAACCCAGCACCCTACTCTACAAGGCTCACCCTCAAACCATAGCCCCAAGCACCACAGCCAAACCACCTTGAAACACATCCAGGCCTGGGGACTCAACCACCTCCCTGCCCATCACATTCCAGTGCCTGACCACTCTTGATGGGAAAATCTTTTCCTACTGTCCAGTCTAAACCTACCCAGTCATAGCTTGAGGCCACTCCCTCTTGCTCTATCACTAATTACCTGTGAGAAGAGACCAGCAGCAGCTTCTCCGCAATGTTCTTTCAGGTAGTTGTAGACAGCAATGAGGTCTCCCCTCAGCCTCCTCTCCTCCAAACTAACCATCCCCAGCTCCTTCAGTTGCTCTCCATCACATTTATTCTCCAGGCCCTTCACAGCTTCCTTGCCCTCCTCTGCACTGGCTCCAGCACCTCCACATCTCTCCTGTATTGAGGTGCCCCAAGCTGGACACAGCACTGGAGGTGTGGCCTGACCAGAGCTGAGTGCCAGGGGACAATCCCCTCCCTGCTCCTGCTGGCCACAGCATTGCTGATGCCAGCCAGGAGGCCTTTGGCTTTCTTGGCCACCTGGGCACACTGCTGGCTCCTCTTCATTTGCCTGTTGATTAGCACCCCCAGGTCCCTTCCTGCCAGACAGCTGAAAGAGACAGAGAAGTTATGAGTAAGATGAGAAGCCAATGAGACTTAGGGAGCAGAGAGAGAAAAGGTGCCTGGAGCTGTCATGGTTTCAGTAGAGCTGGTTGTGCTCTGAAACCTGGTCAGCCCTGAGACCCCACAGGAACAAAGACCTGTGGCATTCACCAGCAGGACTGCCAGGAAGAGGCCTCTGTAAGTCAAGCAAGATGCTTCTGGCCTCCTGAGCTGCATGGAGAACCACTCAGCTCCATCTCTGAACATCCCACCACATGCTGTCTGGGTCAAGGACAGCCACCCTGGGGGCTTCTGTGTTCGTCTGGGGGACTTGAATGTGAGAGGGAATGCTAGAACTCATCATCCCATCACTCCCTGCACTGGTCTCTGAAGCTCCCATCCATGCTTCTGCCCCTATGTGCTTTTGTTTCTAGTGAGCAGCAGCTTCATCCAAGCAAGGGTGAGGTAAATTCACCTTCTGATCGCTGTTTCCCCTCCCAGGTCCAGTGCTATGATCCAGAGGACAACAAGTGGACACTCTTGTCTCCCACCCCTTTTTACCAGAGGTGCATCAGTGCTGTCTGCTTGGACAACATCATTTATGTAGTAGGTGGACTCCTCAGTAAAATCTTCAGCTATGATCCAAGGAATGACAGCTGGCAAGAAGTAGCCATCCTCCCTGGACCTCTGGTAAGGAAGAGGTTTAGGAAAGAAGCTCTGAGTCTTCTGTCTGTAGAACAGGAACCACCTGTGCTTTGCTGAGACTGAAGGCAAGGAAAATACATCATGGGTTTGGCTGTGAGCATCTGACCATGACCTCTGCAGAGCAACTCAGACATGTCCATGCTGCTTGGAGGATGTCTCTCCCAGGGCAAACCCAAGTTTTCTTGCTCAGGCTGAGGCTACACTAGCGAGTAATGCTAGAGGAGGGGATCTGGAGGGTGGAACTACTGGTCTGGAGGAACTGTTCTCCATGCTCTATGTTTCAGTCTCTAGCATGGTCTGGGGACTGGAGGTAGTAGAAGCCACATCCCTGGAGGTTTTTAAGGCCAGGCTGTGAGCAACCTGCTCTAGTGTGAGGTGTCCCTGCCCATGGCAGGGGGGGTTGGAACTGGAGGATCCTTGAGGTCCCTTCCAACCCTGACAAATCTATGGTTCTATGAATGTGGACTAGTGGTGGTTGTCTATCTTGGTTTAGTGTCACCACAGTTCTGCACTCCAGAGCCATTCTGCAATGTGAGCTGTGGTGCAGGGTAGAGGAATGATGGCACACAGCTCATCCAGATGTGAATTGTGCCCTTGTCAGTGGCTTTTGCAAGGAGGTGCTGGCTGGGTGTCTGGTCTTTTGGTGTGCTTGGGAGTCTGGTGGACTGCTGGAAACAGCCATGGCCCCATTACTTGTGTGAAGCATTTCTAGTGTCTAAGCTTGGTGAAACAGTGAGATTGCAGCACTTCAAGAGCCACACATCACTCACCTACTTCTGCTCCTTTCTGCTAGATGGGTGAGAGCTGAGCCTGTTGAATTGACTCAATCTCTTGCTCATCCCCATTGCCTGAAGCTGGAGGCTTGCTCCTCAGCTCTTGTGCTTTGAGCCTGTTGGGTTGAGCCAATCTCTTGCTCATCCCCATCGCCTGAAGCCGGAGGCTTGCTCCTCAGCTCTTGTGCTTTGAGCCTGTTGGGTTGAGTCAATCTCTTGCTCATCCCCATTGCCTAAAGCTGGAGGCTTGCTCCTCAGCTCTTGTGCTTTCCTTCTGCTTTCCAGGAGAGCTGTGGCCTGACGGTGTGTGGAGGGAAGATTTACATCCTGGGGGGCCGAGATGAGAACGGGGAAGGCACGGACAAGGCCTTCACCTTCGACCCTGTGACGGGGAGCCTGGAGCAGCAGCCACCGCTGCAGCGCTGCACCAGCTACCACGGCTGCGTCACCATCCTCCAGCGCACCAACAGATGACCTCTGGGCTCTAGCTGTGTCCTCCTCACACCTAGAGCCTCCCATTCAGACCCTGGCCATGTGGGCAGGCATCTCACCTTCTTGTGGGGAAGGATAACACAAGCTACTGAAGACAATGTCCTCCAACCAGCCCCAGAGCAGCCTCTGGTTTGTTTTCTCCTGGCTGGGTGGTGCCAGTGGCTTTGGTGCTGATCTAGCTGAGAGGAGGAAAGGGTGCTTGGCTGTGTGAAGCTGCATCACAGACCTTGCCACAGTAGGATTTCAGTATCCATGCAGCCTCTGGAACTGCTGAATTTGACTTTTACTTGGCTTTTCCTGGTTCTGGATCTGAGTTGTCTGTTATGTTGGCAGCAGAAGCTCTCTGTCCTACAAGGACAAGCATTTGCTGCTTTGACAGAATCATGGAACTGGTTTGGTTGGAAAAGACCTCTAAGGTCATCAGGTCCAACCATCAACCCACCATGGCCATTAAACCATGTGTGACACCCAAGACTGTTGCAGTAAGAAACACATCTGCAGGATCCAATTCTTTAGCTGGAGTCATCAGGTATTTGTGCATTCAGCTGGGTAGAAGCTTGTGTCAAACCATGGTGATGACCTCAAGGGTCACTGACATCCACTGTTAGTCCCATTACAGCACAGAGCTGAGGTTGAGGCTTCAAAGCTGATATCCCAAACCAATTTCTCCACTAAATCCCCACAAGCCTGGCTCAATAGTCTGGATTCTGACTCTAAGAAGAGTCTGTCCCCCTAAAGCACCGGGTGCTGTCTCTATCCAGATGTGCTTTGTGGTTGGACTGCTGTCCCACTGTCATTGGGAAGACAAATCACGGAGCCTAGAGTTCCTTCTTCAGAGAGCAGAGGTGGGGAGAGTGTTCTGTAGGAATTAAGCATGCAGACCTGAGGCAGGGTAGTCATGGAATCACACCTGGCTCATTTTGACTCTGGAGTAGGCTAGCAACTATGAAAATAACCCCAGTGTTGAAGAGATTTGATGCAGGATCCATGGGAACCTTGATGTGCAGCTCATTTGGCGGCAAATGTTTGAGCTCGTGGCCTGCATTGCTCCAAGCCTCTTGGTGTCAGGTCTGGAAGAGACCCTAAGCACATTTCATAGAATGCTTTGGGTTGGAAGGGACCTTTAAAGGCCTTCTGCTTATGTGATGGCCACCTTTGATTTGGTAGAATAGTTTTTGGTGTCAGTGTCTTTAGTCCATGACTGGAACTGAGAGTTTCTGACGGCTCCTTGGAAATGTCCATGGTGTTCAGTTAGGGGCTTAGAAGTTGCCTAATGTAGAGTGGGGTCTCTTAAAACTCCCATGACTTGTGTGTTGCATGGTGCACCCCTCTACAGCAGGCTGCTGGCTGGCTGCTGTTTGCCCTGCACCTTCTTTTCCTCACCCCCATGATGATTTCTTCCTGAAGTAGAGGGAATTGCTGGTCCAGACATTTCCCTTGCCTTAACCCTCTTGGTTGTTGCCTGCTCCCTCATACAGCTGGGTTTCATGTGGTCCTCTTTAGTACTTCTAATTTTCTGGTGGCTCTGAGAAGTTAACCCTTCTTTGTCCTTTTGGAGAAAGACCTTGGAGTCCTAGTGGACAGCAAGTGGGACAGCAGTGTGCCCTTTTGGCCAAGAGAGCCAATGGCATCCTGGGCTGCAGCAAGAGAAGTGTGCCCAGCAGGGCCAGGGAGGTTCTTCTGCCCCTCTGCTCTGCCCTGGGGAGACCACAGCTGCAATCCTGTGTCCAGTTCTGGGCTCCCCAGTTCAAGAGAGACAGAGACCTGATGGAGAGAGTCCAAGGGAGAGCCAGGAGGATGCTTAGGGGACTTGAGCATCTGCCCTGTGAAGAGAGACGGGAGCCCTGGGCTGTTTAGTGGTGGAGAAGAGAAGGCTGAGAGGGATCTGATCAATGCTCTCAATCTCTGAGGGTGTGTGTCAAGTGGAGGGGGTCAAGCTCTTTTGGGTGGTGTGCAATAGTAATATAAGGAACCACAGGTACAAGCTTGAATGTAGATTTCACCTCAACCTGAGGAGAAACTTCTTTCAAGTGAGGGTGCCAGAGGCCTGGAGCAGGCTGCCCAGAGAGGTTGTGGAGTCTCCTTCTCTGGAGCCTTTCCAAACCCACCCGGATGCAAGATGCAAAGCCCCTGCCAATGCAGCATCACCCAGGGCAGTCTGCACAGGAAGGCATCCAGGTGGGTTTTGAAAGGCTCCAGAGAAGGAGACTCCACAACCTCTCTGGGCAGCCTGCTCCAGGGCTCTGGCACCCTCACAACAGAGTTGTTCTTCCTCATGTCAAGATGGAACTTCCTGTGCTGTAGTTCACATTCATTACCTCTTGCCCTATCACAGGGCACAACTGAGTAGAGGCTGTCCCTGCCCCTTCCTTCTTGAACCCCAACCCTCAGATATTTATAAACATTAATGAAAACCCCTCTCCAGACTAACTACCCCCAGGGCTCTCAGCCTTTCCTAGCCAGGCAGTGCTCCAGTCCCTTAATCATCCTTGTAGCCCTCCCTTGGACTCTCTCCAGCAGTTCCCTGTCCCTTCTGAACTGGGGAGCCCAGAACTGGATGCAATGTTCCAGGTGAGGTCTCCCCAGGGCAGAGTAGAGGGGGAGAAGAACCTCCCTCCATCTGCTGGCCACACCCTTCACAGATTCACCAAAACATTCAGGTTGGGCAAGACCCTCAGGATCACTAGTCCAACCAGAACCCTACCCTACTCTGCAAGGCTCACCCCTAAACCATAGCCCCAAGCACCGCATCCAAACTACCTTTAAACACATCCAGGCTTGGGTCTCAACCACTTCCCTGCCCAGCACATTCCAATGCTCTTACAGCACTCCAGGATCCCATTGGCCTTCTTGGCCACCAGGGCACATTGCTGTCCCATTCAAGAACCTGTTTGTCCACCAGGACTCCCAGGTCCTTCTCCACTGGGCTGGTCCAAAGGGTAGAAGTGTCTCTCCACATGCTTTTTGTGTTGTAATAGGGGTCAGCTGGTGGTGGAAGTTGTGGCATTAGACACTAAAACCTTTGCTTTGCTCTTGGTCCTGGTATTCACTGTGCCACTGAAATGTGTTTGGATTTTGAAAGGGCTGTGGGCATGCAGGGGAGGGTCAGAGGCAGGATTGAACTTGGTCTTTTATCTAGAAGTAAATATCCACCTCGATTCCTGAGGGCTTTTCCTGCAGGAATTTCATTTGTATATACTGCTTGATGGCATTCCAAAAATTCATTGCTGATGGAGCATCAGAGGAGCTCTGGGAGCACCGTCCTGAGGTGCCCCAAAGTCTGAATTCTCAGTCTAAGCAAGCAGAAGGCTCAAGGGATTGCTCTTCATTTGTCTGCAGGGAATGATACCTTCAACTACTCTATGGCATCAGGGCCAAGTCAGTGGAGAGGAGAGGAGGAGTTTGGATCAGTGAGACTCAGCTGAAGGGTGGAGACTATTTCTATTTTGGTGTGATGGAAAGAATATTTCCAGAGAAAGTGTAAAACTCTCTGTCCTGACTGATTCTTGCTCTTCCTGGGTGTGGCAGGAGGGCACAAAGCAGGACACTGTTTGCCACCACAACCTGCTTCAGTTTCTCAGAAGACATTTCCCAGTCCACGCTCAAAGCACCTCCTTGCTGCCTTGAGAGGGATGCACAGACCTGCTGTGGGAGCTCTGTACAGTAAGAGATGTAGAAGGGGGAGTAGTGCTCAGCTGCAAAGCATGTGAGGGAGCTTCAGCTTCATGTATTTAAGCTTTCAAGAACAAAATAAATGACTTCTGTTTTGCACTCCAAGACACTGACTCTCAATCACTTCCAAGTAGCACTTCAACCACTCCTGCCTTCTCCCAGCCTTTTGGTTTTCTTGCTACCTCTCTTTCCACAGCACAGTTGTGGTGTTTTGGAGGATGTTTGGATTGTGGATGGAGCTCATTGTGAATCACCGTCACAGAATGTTAGGGGTTGGAAGGGTCAGCTGGAGATCATCCAGTCCAACCCCCCTGCCAGAGCAGGAGCACCTAGGGCAGGTCACACAGGAACACACTCAGGTTTTGAATGTCTCCAGAGAAGGAGGCTCCACAACTTCTCTGGGCAGCCTGCTTCAGGGCTCTGTCACCCTCACGGTGAAAAAGTTTCTCCTTATGTTCACAGTATCACCAAGGTTGGAAGAGACCTCAAGGATCATCGAGTCCACCTGTCACCACAGACCTCAGGACTCGACCATGGCACCAAGTGCCACGTCCAGTCCCCTCTGAACCCCTCCAGGGACGGTGACTCCACCACCTCCCTGGGCAGCACATCCCAATGGCGAATGACTCTCTCAGTGAAGAACTTTCTCCTCACCTCCAGCCTAAACTTCCCCTGGCGCAGCTTGAGACTGTGTCCTCTTGTTCTGGTGCTGGTTGCTAGAGAGAAGAGACCAATGGAATGGTTCATATGGAACCTCCTCTGCTCCGGCTTGTCCCCATTGCCCCTTGTCCTGTCCTTGGACATCCCTGAGCAGAGCCTGGCTCTGTCCTCCCCACACTGCCCTGCACATCTTTATCAACAGCAATGAGGTCATCCCTCAGGCTCCTCTGCTCCAAGCTGCAGAGCCCCAGCTCCCTCAGCCTGTCCTCACAGGGAGATGTTCCACTGCCTTCAGCATCTTTGTGGCTCTGTGCTGGACTCTTTCAAGCAGTTCCCTGAGGTCCTTCTTGAACTGGACACAATATTCCAGATGCAGCCTCAGCAGGGCAGAGTAGAGGGGGATAAGAACCTCTCCCAACCTACTAACCACTTCCCTTCTGTTACACCCCAGGGTGCCACTGGCCTTCTTGGCCACAAGGGCACATTGCTGGCTCATGGATAAGTGATATGGATTAAGCAGACAGTGAGATCTTCAGAGATTGGCCACATTGGTCCATGACTGGAAGACAGAGCTGCTGTGGAAAGCAAACTGAACTACTTGGCAGCCTTAGCTAAAAACCAGGTTTAAAAGACCATTTTTTCATTAAGCCAAATGTGTTGTAACTGGAGAAGAGGTAGAGAAGTGTCTTGTGGAGCATCATCACTGCAGGCTAGGGTTTGGAAAGGACCTCAAAAGATCATAGACTCCAAACCCCTCAGACAGAGAAGGATCACTTAGGGTAGGCCATAGAAGTGTATCCAGGTGGGTTTGGAAAGCATCCCAAGAAGGAGACCCCACAACCTCTCTGGGCAGCCTGCTCCAGTGTTCTGTGGAGGGTTGAGTGGAGAGCAGCTGGAATAGTTTCTACTACAACACTGGCAACAGTGCTGTGATTCTGAGTAGAGCAATGACACAAAGGACTGCACTGGCTCACTGCTGCCAGGCAGTGGAGAAGGGACCATAGCAGCAGACCTGCTTGGTGGAGCCTGTGAAAATCCTGAGGAGCAGAGCCATCAAAATCATTCAGGAGTTGGGTAAGAACTGTGCTCAGTCTGTGATATTTAGCAGGAAGAAGGCACAGACACTTTTGATATTGAGTCTTGATGACCTGAGTATCATGTAGGAACCTAGAATCCTAAAAGGGTCTGGGCTGGAAGGGACCTCCAAAGGTCATCCTGTCCAACCCCCTCTGCAGTCAGCAGGGACATCCTCAACTGGCTCAGGCTGCCCAGAGCCATCTTGAGCCTCACCTTGAATATCTCACTGGTCTATGCTTTAGCAGGTTTCACAGCAGACATCTCAGGGAAGGTTTTTCACCACCTAATGCTCCCTGCTTAATGCAAGGCTGAGAGAGCTGCACTCAGGCAAAGCTTTCTCACAGGTTTATTCAAGGCTTGCTCATGGGAGATGACAGAATACAGAATTAACCAGGTTGGAAAAGACCTCACTCCAGGAAGGTCATTGAGGGGCTGGAGCATGTGCAGAGAAGGACAACAAAGCTATTGAAGGGTCTGGAGAGCAGGGCTGCAGAGGAGCAGCTGAGGGAACTGGGGGGGTTGAGCCTGGAGAAGAGGAGGCTCAGGGAAGGCCACCTCTTTCTCTACAGCTCCCTGAAAGGGGCTGTAATGAGGTGGGGGTCGCTCCTTTCTCCCAAGTAGCAACCAACAGGACAAGAGGAAATGGCCTCGAGTTGCACCAGGGGAGGTTTAGCTTAGGTATGGGAAGAAATTTCTTCACTGGAAGGGTTGTCAAGGCCTGGAACATGCTGCCCACAGAAGAGGTGGAGTATCCATCCCTGGTGGGATTTGAGAGACGTGTAGATGTGGTGCTGAGGGACATGGTTTATGGTGACCTGGCAGTGCTGGGGTAAACACTGGGCATGATAATCCTGAAGTTCTCTTCCAGGCAAAACAATTCTGTGGTTCTATGATCAATTCTCTGAATCCTTTCCTTGAATTCAGGCACAATAGAATACAGAATTAAGCAGGTTGGAAAAGACCTTTGAGATCATCCAGTCCAACCTATCACCCAACACCAGCTACTCATTAAACCATGGCATCAAGTGCCTCATCCAGGCTCTTTTTAAACACCTCCAAGGATGGTGACTCCACCACCTCCCTGGGCAGCACTTTCCCATCTCTAATCTCTCTTTCTGGGAAGCATTTCTTCCTCACCTCCAGCCCAAACCTCCCCTGGCACAGCTTGAGACTGTGTCCTCTTGTTCTGTCACAGGTTGCCTGGGAGAAGAGACCAACCCTCACCTGTCTACAACCTCCCTTCTGGTAGTTGTAGAGAGCAATAAG
>CM037631.1:34012744-34047652 GCA_015227895.2 Colaptes auratus
GTCCTCTTGTTCTGGTGTTGGTTGCTAGAGAGAAGAGACTAACCCTTCCGGCTACAACCACCTTTCAGGTAGTTGTAGAGAGCAATGAGGTCCCTCTGAGCCTCCTCTTCTCCAGGCTAAACAACCCCAGCTCCCTCAGCCTCTCCTCACAGGGCTGTGCTCCAGGCCTCTCCCCAGCCTTGTTGCCCTTCTCTGGACACATTCAAGTGTCTCAATGTCCTTAAACTGAGGGGCCCAGAACTGGACACAGGACTCAAGGTGTGGCCTAACCAGTGCAGAGTACAGGGGCACAATGACTTCCCTGCTCCTGCTGGCCACACCATTCCTAATGCAGGCCAGGATGCCATTGGCCTTCTTGGCCACCTGGGCACACCGCTGGCTCATGTTAGCAGCTGTCAATCAGCACCCCAGGTCCCTCTCTGTTTGGCAGCTCTCCAGCCACTCTGACCCCAGCCTGTAGCTCTGCATGGGGTTGCTGTGGCCAAAGTGCAGCACCTGGCACTTGGACTTGTTGAATGCCATCCTGTTGACTCTGCCCATCTGTCCAGCCTGTCAAGGTCCCTCTGCAGAGCCTTCTGGCCTCTAACTGACAACATGTCCCAACTTGGTGTCATCTGCAAATTTGCTGATGACTGAATCAATCCCTCATCCAGATCATCAATGAAGATATTAAAGAGGATGGGGCCCAGCACTGATCCCTGGGGGACGCCACTGGTGTCTGACCTCCAGCTGGCTGTGGCACCATTCACCACCACTCTCTGGGCTCAGCCCTCCAGCCAGTTCCTAACCCAGCACAGAGTGCTGCTGTCCAACCACGAGCTGACAGCTTAGCCAGCAGTTTGCTGTGGGGGACAGTGTCAAAGGCCTTGCTGAAGTCCAGATAGACCACATCCACAGGCCTCCCCACATCCACTAGGCAGGTCACCTGATCATAGAAGGAGATCAGGTTGGAGAGGCAGGATGTCAGAAGAGAACTCAAGAATTGTGTCTTCAGCCACCTCATGGATCTCTTCTGCTGCTTTATGTCAGAAGAGGACTCAGTCAGAAGTATGAGATGCAAATGCAATATTTGGGATGTTGTCCTGCCAGACAGGCAAGCAGCTATCAGGTTCTGACAGGGAACATGTTGTCTGCCCAGCAAATCAACATTTCTCTCCTTCAGGAGATCTGAAGGCAAATATTACGTCATTTCTTTATCATCTCCACTCCTACTAGATCCAGTTTCATCTCAGGTCCCAAGCTCCCAGGCTCTGGAGACTTTTGATCTTGATATTGCCCAAGGGAAGATGTCTATGTCCTACAGCCCTGTCTCCAGGTATTTCCTGAGGGGAACTTCTGATCTAGTGTGAGGGGTTCCTGCCCATTTCAGTGGGGATTGCA
Source organism: Colaptes auratus (assembly GCA_015227895.2). Taxonomy (NCBI): domain Eukaryota; kingdom Metazoa; phylum Chordata; class Aves; order Piciformes; family Picidae; genus Colaptes; species Colaptes auratus. Next base: position 34,014,125 of record CM037631.1, read on the forward strand.
ACTGGATGATCCTTGAAGCCCCTTCCAACCCTGACAATTCTATGATTCCATGATTCTTCCTCTCCAGTTCCACATGGCCATTTCTCCAAAATAAGTCTTAACAGCATAAGTGTAGCAAGGAGCTGTGTGACAAATAAGATCAAAATGGCAGAAAAGCCTTTTGGCAAAGCTAGTAGGTAAAGAGAGGTTCTTCCCCCCCTCTACTCTGCCCTGCTGAGGCTACATCTGGAGTATTGTGTCCAGTTCTGGGCCCCCCAGTTCAAGAAGAACCTCAGGGAGTGGCTTAAAAGAGTCCAGTGAAGAGCCACAGAGATGCTGAAGGCAGTGGAACAATCCTTATGAGGAGAGCTTGAGGGAGCTGAGGGCTCTGTAGCTTGGAGAGGAGGAGCCTGAGAGGTGACCTCATTGATGTTGATAAAGATGTGCAGGGTGAGTGCCAAGAGGCTGGAGCCAAGTTCTGCTGGGTGATGCCCAATGACAGCACAAGGGGAAATAGGAAGTTCCATGGAAACAGGAGGAAAGATCTATTTAACTGTGAGGGTGACAGAACAGTGAAACAGGCTGCCCAGAGGGGATGTGAAGTTTCCCACTCTGGAGACATTCATAAGCTCACCTGAATGCATTCCTGTGTGATCTGCTCTGGCAGGGGGGTTGGACTGGGTGATCTCTCAAGGTCCCTTCCAACCCCTAACATTCTGTAATTCTGTGAAAATTAACCAGCAACTGTGACTTAGTACAACCTGAGGACTTGCATGGTAGGTGGAGCTCTCCAAACTCAGTTTGCCTGTTGATATTGTGAAAAGATCAGCATCCAGAGGGCAAGTCAGAGGGCTGGAGCACCTCTCCTACAGACACATTCTGAGAGAGTTGAGGTTGTGCAGTTTGGAGAGCAGAAGGCTCTGAGGAGACCAACCCCTTCCTGGCTACAACCACCTTTCAGGTAGTTGTAGAGAGCAATGAGGTCTCCCCTGAGCCTCCTCTTCTCCAGGCTAAGCAACCCCAGCTCCCTCAGCCTCTCCTCACAGGGCTGTGCTCAAGGCCTCTCCCCAGCCTTGTTGCCCTTCTCTGGACACCTTCAAGTGTCTCGATGTCCTTCCTAAACTGAGGGGCCCAGAACTGGACACAGGACTCAAGGTGTGGCCTAACCAATGCAGAGTACAGGGCACAATGACCTCCCTGCTCCTGCTGGCCACACTATTCCTAATGCAGGCCAGGATGCCATTGGCCTTCTTGGCCACCTGGCACACTGCTGGCTCATGTTAGGCGGCTGTCAATCAGCACCCCAGGTCCCTCTCTGTTTGGCAGCTCTCCAGCCACTCTGACCCCAGCCTGTAGCTCTGCATGGGGTTGCTGTGGCCAAAGTGCAGCACCTGGCACTTGGACTTGTTGAATGCCATCCTGTTGGTCTCTGCCCATCTGTCCAGCTGATCGAGGTCCCTCTGCAGAGCCCTTCTGCCCTCTAACTGACCAACATCTGCTCCCAACTTGGTGTCATCTGCAAATTTGCTGATGGCTGTCTCAATCCCCTCCTCCAGATCATCAATGAAGATATTAAAGAGGATGGGGCCCAGCACTGATCCCTGGGGGACGCCACTGGTGTCTGACCTCCAGCTGGCTGTGGCACCATTCACCACCACTCTCTGGGCCCTGCCCTCCAGCCAGTTCCTAACCCAGCACAGAGTTAGACAGAAGACAGAAGGTGGCTGTCTACTGTTCAGTTTCTTTAGAAGCCTCTGGGCCCACATGGGCCTGGAAACCCCACAAGAACAACATCTAACAGGCTTTATGATCCCCTGCCATGTGGAAAGCATGCAGAGAACAGGTTCTCCCTTGGCTTCTTCTTGCCTTTGTGGTTGGTATAAACTCAGTGGGACAGGGAAATGCATTTATCACACCCAGAACTTCATTCCACCGCCCACAGATGGGACAGAATTAAAAGGAATGATGCAAATACAAGCTGCAGTTTCAAGAGATTGCTTAAAAGAAAAAAAAAGAAAGAGAACTGAACTGAAATACTTCTGTGCCATGAGAGCTGTGTATTTCACCTAGCAAAATCCTAGGGTGCACTGTTGGACTTGGAGAAGAGCTCAAGCAGGCTCCAGCTTGCCAAATGTATTTGACAGCCTCTCCAAAAATATTTGTGACTTAAAATGTCAGCACAATGTTAGTTGCATGCTTAAACGTGTCCAGAAAAGGGCCACAAGGATAAGCAGAGGGCTGGAGCTCTTCTCCTATGAGGACAGGCTGAGAGCATTGGGGTTGTCCAGTTTGAAGAGGAGAAGGCTCTGAGGAGACCTTCTTGTGGCCTTCCAGGATCTGAAGGGGGCTACAGGAAAGCTGGGGAGGGACTTTTGAGGTGTCAGGGAGTGATAGGACTGGGGGGGATGGAGCAAAAATAGAAATGGGGGGATTCAAATTGGATGTTGGGAAGAAGTTCTTCCCTATGAGGGTGGTGAGAGCCTGGCACAGGCTGCCCAGGGAGGTGGTGGAAGCCTCATCCCTGGAGGTTTTGAAGGCCAGGCTGGAGGTGGCTGTGAGCAACCTGCTGTAGTGTGAGGTGTCCCTGCCCATGGCAGGGGGGTTGGAACTGGCTGATCCTTGAGATCCCTTCCAACCCTAACAATTCTATGATTCTGTGATTTCATTTCTGCTATGTTTTTTTCTCTCCCCAGGAGGCAGCCAAGCAACCAAAGCAAAGCTCCAGGCTCTGAAGAATTCCCTTATTAAAGATCCCCCAGCTCCATTACTGCTCTCCTGGGAGCTGCTCACTTCACACAGATGATTTTTGCTTTGTGTAAATGAACTTTGCTCTGTTGTTTTGCTGGTTTTGCTTTGCTTTGGCTTGAATTGAAAAACATCTTTCCCCTTCCCTCCCATCTCTCCTGGCTGGATAGATGGTGCTTGAACATAAAAAGGACTCACCATTGGTGCTCCACGGTGTCCTATGATGGCTGGCTTTGGTCCCAGTGCCTTCTTCTCCATGATACAAGGGGATGAGATGGTGAGTGGGACAAGGTAAAGTGCAATTACCACTGCAAGGTATGCAGTGAACATGAGCATCTGAGAAGCTGGCATGGGAAGAGAGAGAGAGAGGGAAAGAGGTGCTGAAAATACAGAATACAGAATTGACCAGGTTGGAAGAGACCTTCAAGATCATCCAGTCCAACCTACCAACACCATCTCATCAACCAAACCATGGCACCAAGTGCCTCACCCAGGCTCTTCCTAAGCACCTCCAGTGATGGTGACTCCACCACCTCCCTGGGCAGCACATTCCAACGGCCAATCTCTCTTTCTGGGAAGAGTTTCTTCCTCACCTCCTGCCTAAACCTCCTCTGGTGCAGCTTGAGACTATGTCCTCTTGTTCTGGTGCTGGGTGCCTGGGAGAAGAGACCAACCCCCACCTGGCTACAAAACCTCCCTTCAAGTAATTGTAGAGAGCAATAAGGTCTCCCCTGAGCCTCCTCTTCTGCAGGCTAAGCAACCCCAGCTCTCTCAGCATCTCCTCACAGGGCTGTGCTCCAGACCCCTCCCCAGCCTTGTTGCCCTTCTCTGGACACATTCCAGCAAGTCAACATCCTTCCTAAACTGAGGGGCCCAGAGCTGGGCACAGGACTCAAGGTGTGGCGTAAGCAGTGCTGAGTACAGGGGCAGAATGACCTCCCTGCTCCTGCTGGCCACACTATTCCTGATGCAGGCCAGGATGCCACTGGCCTTCTTGGTTACCTGGCCACACTGCTGGCTCATGTCCATATTGGTCCTGACCTCTTCACACCACAGAGTCAGGCCACCTTCACCTTCCTCCAGAGGAGAGACTGGTCTACAGATGTTGCTCCCAGTACAAGGGCAAGGCTCTGTGCTTAGGGATGTGCTGCCCAGGGAGGTGGCTGTGTCCCCAGCCCTGGATGTGTGGTGTGGATGTGGTGCTTGGGGCCATGGTTTAAGGGTGAACCTTGCAGAGTAGGGTTCTGGGTTGGATTTGGTTATCCTGAGGGTCTTTTCCAACCTGAATGTTTCTGTGATTTCTGTGATTCTCTTCACCAGGCTGAACAGCTCCAACTCTCACAGCCTGTCCCCACTGTCCCAGCCATGTGGTCCAAACCACTGCTGATTTCCATCCAGCCCCAAATGTTGACAGCACAAATAGATCTGCAGTCAATGTACCTACAAATCAGTCATGGCACCACGTTGGTGCATGCAATGTCACCTTGGTTTGCATCTCCTTAGTGCCTCACCACCTCCACCCCGTTTCAGCCAGGGGAACACCACTTCAGCTGCTTCTGCATTTGGATCTGTGCCAACCAAGACTTGAGTCAATTCACAGTAAAGTTTTCCTGATTAAGTTGGATGTGGTTAATTAAATCCTTGGGTTGTGATAATGCTGCATCCCCCAAGGTCTCTGCAAGTAGCAGTATTCCAGGACCAGCAAACATCTGAGGGGTTTAGATCAGAGGTCAGGCATTGGAACAGCCTGGCCAGGGAAGTGGTGGAGTCACTGTTGGTATGGATTTAAGAAACTGGGATGTCTTAAACCATAGAGTACAGACCTCCAGAGGCTAGATAGGTCCAGGGGTGGACCAGAAAGTGTAATCTTTTGTTATTTCATTCCCAGAATGCCTGCATTCTCCACCCTATTACCTGCCTTAGGTTTATGGAGTAAGACAGATGGTCGTCACCCCTTCCCCAAGGAGTGCAGCAAATGCTCCACAGAGGATTGGAAAGAAATAGAAGTTGAAATGGAAGGATTGTTTGTAACTACATACAAAAGTGCCAAAACATGCCAAAAATACCAAACAATTCATATTCAGCCCAGCTCTCCAGCCTGGGCTTCTCCAAAAACCTCACTAGACCATCACCTTCCCAAAAACTTCCCCGCACCAGGCCTCATACCCTCGCTCATACCTCAAAGTTCCCATGGTCTTTTCCAACCTTAATGATTCTACAGCACATGAGGTGCTGGCTGCAGCTTCCCCCACCAGGCCTCATACCCAAGGCTTCCAATGCCCCCCCCCCCAACTTCCCTACCCAGGCCCCCAGTGATGCAGTTAAAATTAGCTTGGCCAAGGCCAAAGCCAGGCTGCAAACCTCCTCCACAGAGCAGAGACAAGGTCTATGCCAAAGGCGGAGCGTGAGGGAGAAGAAGGTGGGAGTTGGTCTCTTCTCCCAAGCAACCATAGAATCATAGAATCAATAAGGTTGGGAAAGACCTCAAAGATCATCAAGTCCAACCTGTCACCCAACACCTCATGACTAGACCATGGCACCAAGTGCCACATCCCAACCCCTCTTGAACACCTCCAGGGATGGTGACTCCACCGCCTCCCTGGGCAGCACATTCCAACCAGTAACAGAACGAGGGAACACAGTCTCAAGCTGTGCCAGGGGAGGTTCAGGCTGGGGGTTAGGAAGAAGTTCCTCACAGAGAGAGTGATTGCCCATTGGAATGCCCAGGGAGGTGGTGGAGTTGGCATCCCTGGAGATCACAAAATCACCAAGGCTGGAAGAGACCTCAAAGATCACCAAGTCCAGATCTTCAAGAAAAGACTGGATAAGGCACTTTGTTGCCATGGTCTAGTTGACTGGATAGGGGCTGGGTGATAGGTTGGACTAGATGATCTTGGAGGTCCTTTCCAACCTGGCTGATTCTATGATTCTAAGAAGCAGGGAGAACAGCTTGTGCTGTTCCCTTATAAAAAGGAGATGCAGGCATTCTGGGAATGAAATAACAAAAGACTACATACTCCAGGCCACCCCTGGAGCTCTCTAGCCTCTGGAGGTCTGTACTCTAAGTCATCACAGTTTCTTAAACCCATAACAAGCATCTTTGAAGATGTTCAAAAAAACATGTAGACTTGGCACTTCAAGGCATGGTTTAGTGGGCATGGTTGTGCTGGGTTGATAGTTGGGCTCAATGATCTCAGAGGTCTTTTCCAACACAATGATTCTGTAGCAAAGGACGTACTGGCTGCAGCTCATGGGCCTGGATAAGCAGTCCTGCCTCCCACACCATCCCTCAGACACCCACCTCAGGCCATCCCTGACTTCTCACAAAGTCCAAAGCATAGGAAGTTCCATGGAAACATGAGGAAACTGTGAGGTGACACGGAACAGGCTGCTCAGGGGGGTTGTGGAGTCTCCTTCTCTGGAGATATTCAAAAGCACCTGGATGCATTTCAGTGTGATCTACTTCATTCTGGTGAGACCCCACCTAGAGTAATGTGTTCAGTTCTGAAGCCCCTGTTACAGGAAGGATCTGGGGATGCTACAAGTTGTCCAGAGAAGGGCCATGAGGATGAGCAGAGGGCTGGAGTTGCTCTCCTATGAGGACAAACTAAGAGAGTTCAGTCTGGAGAAGGCTCTGAGGAGACCTTCTTGTAGCCTTCCAGTATCTGAAGTGGGCTACAGGAAAGCTGGGGAGGGACTTTTGAGGGTGTCAGGGAGTGACAGGACTGGAGGAATGGAACAAAACTAGAAGTGGATAGATTCAGATTGGATGTTAGGAGGAAGTTCTTCCCCATGAGGGTGGTGAGAGACTGGAACAAGTTGCCCAGGGAGGTGGTGGAAGCCTCATGCCTGGAGGTTTTGAAGGCCAGGCTGGATGTGGCTGTGAGCAGCCTGCTCTGGTGTGAGGTGTCCCTGCCCATGGCAGGGGGTTGGAACTAGATGATCCTTAAGGTCCCTTCCAACCCTGACAATTCTGTAATTCCATGATCTGCTCTAGGTGCTCCTGCTCTGGCAAGGGGGATGGCCTGGATGATCTTTCGAGTTCCCTTCCAGCCCCTCACCTTCTGTGATTCTGTGATCTGGGAGTCTTCTGAAGGTGCTGACAGCACAACAGAAACAGCAACTTGTTCCCAACAGCCTCCTATACCTCATAAAGCACAAGAGGCACCTTTGAACTCCTGAGCTGTTTGGAGTCACTTGAAACTGCAGATATGAAAGCATAAAGGCTTCACTTGTGATTTACTTTTTTAAATAATTATTTCTTTTCAATCTCCTTAAGGCTTGGGAAACCAAGGGACAACTTCCAAAACCCCTCCTTTAAAAGCAAATATTTGCCATGGAGGCAAGATGAAGGTGGGGCTTTGTTTTTTTAGCTCTCATCCCGACCACAACTGATCTGGTTTCACACAAGCTGCTGTTTGCTTCCAGCATTTAATAGCCTCATTCAAACATGTCCCTAACAGGCCAGAAAGTAATATTAGTAGCTCTGCCAGCTAACTTTTCCTTCTTTCTGGAGGAGATGACAGTCACCTCTAGAACACTCCAGGAACTCATAGAATGGTTTAGGTTGGAGGTCCCTTCCAACCCAGACCATTCCATGATTCTGTGAACTCAGTGGCATCGTGCAGCTCACACTCTGTTCTGCACCATAAAGGTATGATTCCCTGGAGTTGTGTGTCACCAGCATCCAAACCTCCAGATGGACACAGGACATGGTCCTGACCCAATTTTGGCTCACTCTACAATCACCACATACCAACCAGGCTTTGAAAAATCAGCTTCTTTGCCAGCAAAGTCTCAGGCTGGACCTTCCTTCCTGGTACTGCAGGTCGTAGAATCATGGATTCATTAAGGCTGGAAAAGACCTCTAAGGTCATCATTGAATCATTAAGGTTGGAAATGACCTCTAAGATCATCACTGAATCATTAAGGTTGGAAATGGCCTCTAAGATTATCATTGAATCATTAAGGCTGGAAAAGACCTCTAAGATCATCATTGAATCATTAAGGTTGGAAAAGACCTCTAAGATCATCATTGAATCATTAAGGTTGGAAAAGACCTCTAAGATCATCATTGAATCATTAAGGTTGGAAAAGACCTCCAAGATCATAATGAATCCTTAGGGGGAAAAGACTCTAAGATCATCACTGATCATTAAGGTGGAAAAGACCTCTAAGACCATCATTGAATCATTAGGGTTGGAAAAGACCTCTAAGACTATATTATTGAATCATTAGGGTTGGAAAAGACCTCTAAGATCATCATTGAACCATTAAGGTTGGAAAAGACCTCTAAGATCATCATTGAATCATTAAGGTTGGAAATTTCCTCTAAGATCATCATTGAATCATTAGGGTTGGAAAAGACCTCCAAGATCATCATTGAATCATTCAGGTTGGAAATGACCTCCAAGATCATCATTGAATCCTTAGGGCTGGAAAAGACCTCTAAGATCATCACTGAATCATTAAGGTTGGAAAAGACCTCTAAGACCATCATTGAATCATTAGGGTTGGAAAAGACCTCTAAGATCATCATTGAACCATTAAGGTTGGAAATGACCTCTAAGATCATCATTAAGGTTGGAAAAGACCTCTAAGACCATCACTGAATCATTAGGGTTGGAAAAGACCTCTAAGATCATCATTGAATCATTAAGGTTGGAAAAGACCTCTAAGATCATCATTGAATCATCAAGGTTGGAAATGACCTCTAAGATCATCATTGAATCATCAAGGTTGGAAATGACCTCTAAGATCATAATTGAACCATCAAGGTTGGAAATGACCTCTAAGATCATCATTAAGGTTGGAAAAGAACTCTAAGACCATCACTGAATCATTAAGGTTGGAAATGACCTCTAAGATCATCATTGAGTAATTAAGATTGGAAAAGACCTATAAGATCATCAAGTCCAACCTTCTACCCAACATCTCCATGACCGCTACACCATGTCCTGATGTGCCACATCTTATTCTTCTTTGAACACCTGCAGGGTACCTCCCTGGGTGGCCTGTTTAGGGATTAAACAGCTCAGATATAGACTAAAGGTCAGAACCACCTGAAATTCATGGACTTCCAAATATGTGACTCATTGAACTGCACTCACAAGGAAAGGATGTCCCAGCACTGGTCACAAACCATGTTGAAGCTGAAGACTTCACCCAGCCACATGTGGGGGAACTAAGATCACTCACAACCCTTCCCCCTGCCCAAGACAAGGACATACTGTTCAATTTGAGATTGAATGGACTGTATGGAAGAAGTTTTCCTGGTGACCACCCAAGCCAAGCAAGGAGGACAGATAAATCTCTCACTTTCTACCTGACAACAGCAATAACAATGTTGAGATGCAAGCCTAGAAACAGTCTGGCCAACAGGACTAGGGATTTGATGGTCCCCCTGTACTCAGCACTGCTGAAGCCACACCTTGCGTCAGGTTTGGGCTCCTCACTCCAAGAAGGACATTGAGGGGTTGGAGCATGTCCATAGAAGGGCTACAAAGATGGTGAAGGATGTAGAGAACAAGTCCTGTGAGAAGCAGTTGAGGCAGCTGGAGAAAAGGAGGCTGAGGAGAGGCCTTCTACTGCTCCCTGAAAGGAGGTTGCAGTCAGGTGGGGGTTGGTCTCTTCTTCCAAGTAACAAGCAACAGGAAAAGAGGAAAGGGCCTCAAGTTGCACCAGGGGAGGCTCAGATTGGACATTAGAAGCAATCTCATCCCAAAAAAGGGTTTTCAAAGGTTTGAAGCAGGCTGCCCAGGGAAATGGTGGAGTCACCATTGCCTGGAGGCATCAAGATGTGTAAATGTGCTGGAGTCCCCACCGTCCCTGGGGGTCTTTCAGTACAGATGCAGCACTGAGGGACACGGTTTGGTGGTGGACTTGGCAGTGCTGAATCAATGGTCGGACCTGATGAGCTTAAAGATCTCTTCCAACTAGAATAATTCTAGGATTCTAAGCCTTCCTTCTCCATTTCTCCTGCTCTTAGTGATCACCTCAGCCTCATTTGGACTCCTGGAAGAACATATTTCTCACGCTGTCTTTTGCTACTCAGAGATTTCCAGAGCTACTTTGAATCCGGCATTTTCTACGTGACCTTCAGAAGCAAGCACTGAAAACAAGCTACCAACTTTGAAAGCACTCCAGCTAGTCAGGAAAATTCTGTCCTCCAGGTCTGGGGAGAAAAATAGCAGAGGGGAAAGAACAAAACTGAGGTGGTGGAGTCACCATCATTGGAGGTGTTCAGGAGAAGACTTGATAGGTGCTTGGTGCCATGGTTTAGTTGATTAGGTGGTGTTGATGAAGGTTGGACACAATGATCTTGAAGGTCTCTTCCAACCTGGTCTGGTCTGGTCTGGTCTGGTCTGGTCTGGTCTATTCTATTCTATTCTATTCTATTCTATTCTATTCCATTCCATTCCATTCCATTCCATTCCATTCCATTCCATTCTACTCTACTCTACTCTACTCTACTCTACTCTACTCTACTCTACTCTACTTTACTCTATTCTAAACCAAAAGGAAGTGTCAATTTGGTCAATAAAAAAAAAGAGGCAGCTGCTGAATCACAGAATTGTCAGGGTTGGAAGAGACCTCAAGGATCAGCCAGTTCCATGGGCAGGGACACCTCACACTACATCAGGTTGCTCAGAGCCACATCCAGCCTGGCCTTCCAAACCTCCAGGCATGAGGCTTCCACCACCTCCCTGGGCAACCTGTGCCAGTGTTCTCACCACCCTCATGGGGAAGAATTTCTTCCTAACACCCAATCTCAATCTCCCCATTTCTAGTTGTTTGGGTTTTTTCCATGCCCCCCCCAGTCCTATCATTCCCTGACACCCTAAAAAGTCTCTCCCCAGCTTTCTTGTAGCCCCCTTCAGATACTGGAAGGCCACAGTAAGACTGTCACATGGATCAGAAATGACAAGAGCAGATTGTTGCACCACTGACTGCAGCTGCACCACTTCTTTCCAGAAGGACTATTTTAGTGAGTGAAATCTGCTTGCATTCATAAGAGGCTGAAGGTTCAGAGATTCATTTTCTCTTCCATTTTAACACCACCAAGTCAAATGCACCTGCACCAAAAGAACACTCTCTAAACTGCTCAGGTCAAAGAACTTTCACAAGCAAAGTGATCCTGAAATACTTTTAAGATCCTGGAATTTTGATGTCAAGATCATTGAATCTTATTTTTAAGACCCCACCTCAAATACTGCCTCCAGTTCTGGTGTCCACAGCACAAGAAGGACACAGAGCTGCTGGAGGGAGTCCAGAGGAGGCCACAAGGAGGATCCAAGGGCTGGAGCACTTCTGCTCTGAGGACAGGCTGAGGGAGCTGGGGGTGTTCAGCCTGGGGAAGAGAAGACTCCAAGGGGACCTCAGAGCTGCCTTCCAACAGTGGAAGGGATCCATTGGGAAGGCTGCAGAGAGACTTTTCCTAAGGGTGCCCTAGAGAAGAGGTCAAGGGGAATGTTTTGAAGCTGTGGGAGAGCAGGGTTAGAACGGAGCTGAGAAAGTTCTTCAGTTTGAGGGTGATGAGACTCTGGAATAGGCTACCTAGGTAGATTATGGCTGCCTCCTCCCAGGAGGTGTTCAAGGCCAGGTTGGATAAGGCCATGAGCACCTGAGTCTAGTTGAGAGGTGTTCCTGCCCATGATGGGGGAGGTTGGAGTAGATAATCTCTGAGAAGCCTTCAATCCCAACCCAGTCTGTGATCTGTGTTTCTATGATCACAGATTCTTAATTTTAAGATGATGGCATCAGCTCTTTACTGTGAGGGTGGTGACATGCTGGAATGGGTTGCCCGGAGAAGCTGTGGATGCCTCATCCCTGGAAGTGTTTTAAGTCCAGGCTGGATGAGGCCTTGAGTGACCTGGTGTTGTGGAAAGTGTCCCTGCCCATACAGTGAGGTTGGAATTAGATGATCTTGCTGGGGTCAGAGTGGCTGGAGAGCAGCCAGGCAGAGAGGGACCTGGGGGTACTGGTCGATGGCAGGCTGAACATGAGCCTGCAGTGTGCCCAGGTAGCCAAGAGGGCCAATGGCATCCTGGCCTGCATCAGGAACAGTGTGGCCAGCAGGAGCAGGGAGGTCATTCTGCCCCTGTACACTGCACTGGTTAGGCCACACCTTGAGTGCTGTGCCCAGTTCTGGGCCCCTCAGTTTAGGAAGGATGTTGACTTGCGTGTCCAGAGAAGGGCAACAAGGTTGGTGAGGGGTTTGGAACACAGCCCTGTGAGGAGAGGCTGAGGGAGCTGGGGTTGTTTAGCCTGGAGAGGAGGAGACTCAGGGGTGACCTTATTGCTCTCTACAACTACCTGAAGGGAGGTTGTAGCCAGGCAGAGGTTGGTCTCTTCTCCCAGGCAGCCAGCAGCAGAACAAGAGGACACAGTCTCAAGCTGCACCAGGGGAGGTTTAGGCTGGAGGCTAGGAAGAAGTTCTTTACAGAGAGAGTGATTGCCCATTGGAATGGGCTGCCCGGGGAGGTGGTGGAGTCACCATCACTGGAGGTGTTCAGGAGGAGACTTGATGGGGTGCTTGGTGCCATGGTTTAGTTGATTAGGTGCTGTTGGATGATAGGTTGGACACAATGATCTCGAAGGTCTCTTCCAACCTGGTATATTCTATTCTATTCTATTCTATTCTATTCTATTCTATTCTATTCTATTCTATTCTATTCTATTCTATTTTAGTCCAGTCCAGTCCAGTCCATGCCATATTATTCTATTCTATTCTATTCTATTCTATTCTATTCTATTCTATTCTATTCTATTCTATTCTATTCTATTTAGTCCATCCAGTCCAGTCCAGTCCAGTCCAGTCCATGCCATATTATTCTATTCTATTCTATTCTATTCTATTCTATTCTATTCTATTCTATTCTATTCTATTCTATTCTAATCTTTACGGTCCCTTCCAACTCAAGCCATTCTACGATTATATCCTATAAATCAAAGAATCACCTGGTTGGAAGATACCTTAAGATGATTTAAGTCCAACCACAACCTAACACCTCCCCCCATACAACTGTAGACCACATCCTAAGCCCCAGTGGTACAAAAAGATGACAGTTTTTCCTTCACATCAAACAAACACCAGAAAAAAAACAACCCAGGAACAGAAAACAGAGAAGGAAAACAACTTCCTGGCTCATTCAAATAAACAAAACCATCCCAAAAATGTCATTTTCAGGGAACTCAGCTGCAAGAGAAGAAAAGCCGAGGAATGCAGAAGGAGCAGGAGCAGCCTCTGCTTCAGGCACAGCCACAAATCCTCCCTCAACTGGCAGCCTAATTACATGTTGGGACCTATTGAAGAGGAGCCAGGTAGAACCTTACTGGCATGTTTATAAATCATGTCAGAACAACCTTTTCCTTGAAAGGTCTCTCTGGATCTCAAAAGAAAATCTTTCCATCTTCAGGCATCATTTCCCCATTCTCACCTCCCACTTCTTGGAAGCCTTTTGCAATCCTTCCAGGGCTTGCATTTTGCTGCAGGTTAAATACCAATTCAAATATTTCTCTTTTATTATTATTATTATTATTATTTTGTTCCTGGAGTTGGCACAAAGGGCTGAGAACATCCATGGATGCCCTGAAGAAAAACACTTCTGAGGGTACAGAAGGACCAGATTGTTTCACACAGAGGAAAAAAACAAAACAGCAAAACAAAACCAAACCAAACCTGGAGGAACAGCTCAGGGTTGGGAGAGCCCCTGGCAAACAGGTGGGACAAGGGAGATGCACAGGAGAGTTTCTCATTGAATCATGGAGTTGTTTTGGTTGGAGGAGACCTCTAAGATCATTCAGTCCAAACATCAACCCTACACCACCGTGGCCATTAAACCATGTCTACACATTCTTGGACCACCTCCAGGGATGGTGACTCCAGCACCTCCCTGGGCAGCCTGCTGCAATCCCTGACCACCAGCTTTTGTTTCAGCTGACAAGGTCAACAACAAGAAGAGCTGGGTTCAGTCTGTCCTTCACCACTCTGCTCCCTTAGACCTCTGACCATGTGTCAACATGCCTTTAAGCAAGCACCTAGCCATCACAGGGGACCAGATCTCAACACAGACCTCTGGATGTTACTGCATCACAAGCAACAAACCCATGAAGGCTTTCAAAAACCAGATCCACCAGGAAATGGAGGCGAGACAAGGCGATGGGGGAAGGGAGAAGTGCTCATAAGATCCAGACAAGACCATGGCACATTAACTGTGGAGGCTGCATTCATGGTTTTTTTTAGAGCAGAGTGATAGAAATCTGGATGCTTCCCTTCAGTGCATCATTCAAAGCAGCCTTTTCACCTCTGGCCCTTGTGGGCTTCAGACCACAGAGCAGCAGTTGTGGGTTCTGGCTACATCTCCAGACTAGATTCACCCACTCCAGCTTCCTCTAATAGAGCATCCTGTGGTGGGTTGAAATTCCAACACCACATCACACCACACACACACCCAACACTTTCTGTTCAATACCTGTGAAAATCTTTTAAAGGCACAGCCTGAAACTACCACAGCATCCCCATTCCCAGCATGGTTGAGTTGGAGGCTGCTGATCCCAGGAAAGGAACCAACATCACCTCCTGCTATCTGGTTCCCAAGAAGAGGACCCAACACCCAGCAGCCCTGGCCCATCCAGCAAGGACAGGAGTGGTACTCACTGGCTTTCTCTGTCCGAGCAAACTGCCCAGCTACCAGCCACGACAGGGCTGTGACTGCTGCAAGTGCTCCTATGTGCAAGAAAGGGGCTGTGGCCTGCAGGACACAAGAACAGGAGAGAAAAACAAAAAACAATTATGATGAACACCCTAGGAGCTTGAAAATTCATTGATCTTGCAGGCTCCACAGTGCACCAGACCACTCCATTTCCAGCTGGATTTCCCTCCACCCCTACATCAGGCTCCTGCAGCTCTTTTGGGCATCACGTTTTCTAAACCCTGCCATTGCCTTGGGCATGCAGGTCACTAGGAGGACAAAGCAGGAGAGCTCTAAACAGAGAAGAGCTCCACCAAAACCACAGTTTCATAGTTTCATAGTTTCAGTCAGGGTTGGAAGGCACCACAAGGATCATCTAGTTCCAACCCCCCTGCCATGGGCAGGGACACCCCACACTAGATCAGGCTGCCCACAGCCTCATCCAGCCTGGTCTTAAACACCTCCAGGGATGGGGCCTCAACCACCTCCCTTGACAACCCATTCCAGGGCTTCACCACTCTCATGGGGAAGAACTTCCTCCTCACGTCCAGCCTGAATCTCCCCACCTCCAGCTTCATTCCATTCCCCCTAGTCCTATCACTCCCTGAGAGCCTGAAAAGTCCCTCCCCAGCCTTCTTGTAGGCCCCCTTCAGATCCTGGGAGGCCACAATGAGGTCATCTCGGAGCCTTCTCTTCTCCAGGCTGAACAGCCCCAACTCCTTCAGTCTGTCCTCATAGCAGAGCAGCTCCAGCCCTCTGATCATCCTCGTGGCCCTGCTCTGGACACCTTCCAGCACCTCCAGATCCCTCCTGTACTAGGGGCTCCAGAACTGGAGGCAGTACTCCAGGTGGGGTCTCACCAGAGCTGAGTAGAGGGGGAGAATCACCTCCCTTGACCTGCTGGCCACACTTCTCCTGATGCAGCTCAGGATCTGATTGGCTTTCCAGGCTGCAAGTGCACATTGAGAGCTCATGTTGAGCTTCTCGTCCACCAGCACCCCCAAGTCTCTCTCCTCTGGGCTGCTCCCCAGCCAGTCCCTGCCCAGCCTGGATTTGTGCCTGGGATTGCCTCGACCCAGATGCAGGACCCTGCACTTGGTCTTGTTGAAGCTCATGAGGTTGGCTTGTGCCCACCTCTCCAGCCTGTCCAGGTCCCTCTGGATGGCATCCCTCCCTCCAGCGTGTCTGCTGCACCACACAGCTTGGTGTCATCAGCAAACTTGCTGAGGGTGCACTCAATGCCACTGTCCATGGCACCCACAAAGATGTTGAACAAGCCTGGTCCCAGGACTGATCCCTGAGGGACTCCGCTTGTCCCTGGCCTCCACTGGGACCTGGACCCATTGACAGCCACTCTTTGGGTGCGGCCATCAAGCCAGTTCCTTATCCATCTGGTGGTCCATCCATCAAACCCGTGTGTCACCAGCTTGGAGACCAGGATGTGGTGTGGGCAGTGTCAAAGGCTTTGCTCAGGTCCAGGTAAATGACATCAGTTGCTCGCCCCTCATCTATTAATGCTGTCACCTGTTCATAGAAGGCCACCAGGTTTGTCAGGCAGGATTTGCCCTTGGCAAAGCCATGCTGACTGCTCCCAATCACCTCTTCACTACTCTTCTGAGTCAGCAGTGCCTCCAGGAGGATCTGCTCCATGATCTTTCCGGGCACAGAGGTGAGACTGACTGGCCTGTAGTTCCCTGGTTCCTCCTTCTTACCCTTTTTGCAAATGGGAGCAGTTACTTGGGAATTGTCTCCTCAGACACCATAGGAATTCAAGTGAGGCTCCTGGTGCCACCAAGATTCACGTTTTTCCTGGCCCAGTTGAACAGCGGTCGATGGCTCAAGGAAGAGCAATACAAGTAGTGTCCCTCAGGGGTTCATACTGGGATCTCCATCAATGACAGGCAACAGGATTGAGTGCACCCTCAGCAAGTTTGCAGGTGGCACCAAGCCGAGTGGACAGGAAGTCATCCAGAAGGACCTAGAAAACTGAAGGAGTGGACCCACCACACAAAGCTCAGGAGGTTCATCCAGGCCAAGTGCAAGGTCCTGTGTCTGGGTTGAGGCAACCCTCAATATCAACCCAGGCTGGGAGATGAAGAGCTGGAGAGCAGCCCGGTGGAGAAGGACTTGGGGGTGCCAGGGTTGGTGTGAAAAGCTGGAGATGAGCCAGCACTGAGCACTGCCAGCCCAGAGGCAGCCCTGTCCTGGGCTGATCCCCAGCAGTGTGGGCAGCAGGGGCAGGGAGGGGATTCTGCCCCTCTGCTGTGCTCTGCCGAGACCCCACCTGCAACTCTGGAGTCCTCAGGGACCTGTTGGAGCAGGGCCAGAGGAGGCCACAGCCATGCTGGGAGGGCTGGAAGCCCTCTGCTGTGAGGCCAGGCTGGGAGAGTTGGGGTTGTTCAGCCTGGAGAAGAGAAGGCTCCAGGGAGACCTTCTGGTGGTCTTGCAGGACTTAAAGAGGCTGATAAGGAAGCTGGGGACAGACTTTTGAGCAGGGCTTGTTATGACAGGAGAAGGGGTCATGGTTTAAAACTAGAAGAGGGAGATTCCAACTGGACACAAGGAAGGAATGTTTTTGACACTGAGGGTGGTGAAACACTTGCCCAGGTTTGTGCAGAGAGATGAGAGATGCTCCATTCCTGGAACCATTCCAGGTCAGGTTGTTTGGGGCTGTGAGCAACCTGCTCTAGTTGCAGAGGTCCCTGCTGACTGCAGTGGAGTTGGAATTGAAGTCCTTGGAACATCCTTCCCAACTCAAACTATTCTATGATTCTGTGACTACATTCATGGCATCAGCATGGCATGTTCACCACGAGAGAAAGTTGGAGATGGCTCCTCTGAGTCATGTTTCTCTCCTCCAATTGCCTGGCCAAATCTTTCAGAAAGAAGAAAAGGGAAGCACTCCTGAGAACCATTAGTCACTTGTGCAAATGCTGGGGGAGGGGGTGGTGTTTCTTCCTGTATCTGCATGAAGCAGCGATCCCAAATAAAACCTCTCAAGCCTTCCATGGGCAAAATCCTTTCTTTGGACTTCTTTATGAAGGAGAGGAGAGGAAAATGGAATGAGGACCAGATCTGTACTAAAATTCATAGAATTGCCTGAGTTGGAAGGGACCTTCAAAGTTCCTCTAGACCAACCTCCTCTGCAGTCAGCAGGGACATCCTCAACTAGCTCAGGTTGCCCAGAGCCCTGTCCAGCCTCACCTTGAATAACTCCAGGGATGGGGCCTCAACCACCTCCCTGGGCAACTTGTTCCAGTGTTCCACCACCCTCCTGGTAAAGAACCTGTTCTAACATCCAGTCTAAATCTGCTCTGCTCTAGTTTGAAGCCATTGCCTCTATTCTTGTCCCTGCAGGCCTTTGCAAACAGTCTCTCTCCATCCTTCTTGTAGCCTCCTTCAGGTACTGGCAGGTTGCTATTAGGTCTCCCTGGAGCCTTCTCTTCCCCAGGCTGAACACGCCTAGCTCCCTCAGTCTGTCCTCACAGGAGAGGAGCTCCAGCCCTCTGCTCATCCTCATGGCCCTACTCTGGACACCTTCCAGCACCTCCAGATCCTTCCTGGAACAGAGGCTCCAGAACTGGACACAGTGCTCCAGGAGTGGTCTCAGCAGAGTGGAGCAGAGGAGGAGAATCCCCTCCCTGGCCCTGCTGGCCACACTTCTCTTGCTGCAGCCCAGGCTGTGCTTGGCTCTCTGGGCTGCAAATGCTGACTGCTGGCTCCTGTTGAGCTTCTCCTCCACCAGCACCCCCAAGGCCTTTTCCTCAGGGCTGCTCTTCAGCCAGTCCCTGCCCAGCCTCTATCAGTGCCTGGGATTGCCCCAACCTAGCTGCAGGACCTTGCACTTGGTCTTGTAGAACCTCATGAGCTTGGCTTGGGCTCTCCTTTCCAGCCTGTTAAGGTCCTTCTGGCCCTTAGGACTCGATGGGACTTTGGGTGGATGTTTCCTCATTGCTAAGCTTTCTGAGGATGACAACCATCATGGCAGGGCTTTTGTAGAGTAGAGGGACACAAGATCCATGAGATGTAGCTGCACTGGCCCCTTTCTCCACCCAGAGAAGCATCCTTGGTGACAACTTACTTGCAGTGACATGAACACCATCTCCCATTCGTCATCCCAGAGCTGTGCTATCGATGACATGGTCACCATGGTGGTTATCAAGGTGGTCACCAGGCCAATCTGCAATCAAGAGGAGAATATTTACATGCTGGAGCCCAAACATTATCATGTGCTGGCTGGAAAAACCAGAGAGAATAAACTTCTTCATGTCATGAAAGGTCTCAATCAAGTAGCTTAGGATCCCCAAGAGGTTAGGTTTGTGTGCTGTCTCAGGAAAACCTCCCCTTTTCCTCCACTGGAAATACAACATGGAGCTAAATTGCTCCATAGAATGGCTTATGTTGGAAGGGACCTCAGAGCTCAGCTCCTCCAACCTCCCCACCATGCCCAGGGACACCTCTCAACTAGACTCAGCTGCTCAAGGCCTCATCCAACCTAGCTTTGAACACCCCCAGGGAGGAGGCATCCACAGCCTCCACATCTTGTGGATTATCTCTCAGTTTCTTCATACCAATGGCACAGATTCCAGGAACAACCCAGCTAAGGTTGACTTTAATCCATTTTATAGCCCCCAAAGCTAAACTGCCAAGTTCAGCAGCAGCAGCTGGGACAGCAACTTTTGCCAACTAGATTTCTTCAGTGCATCCCTAATCCCCCTTGATGAGGTGTCAGGACACACTTCTATCTCCATCATTAGCTTCTCTTCCCAGCAACTCTGATTGTATTGCTTCCTACCCTCCCCCCATCATGCATCACCAGCTTGGCTTCAAGTCTCCTTGTAGGATTAGGGAGAAAAGTGGAATGAATCACAGCATCACAGGATGTTAGGGGAATGCATCCAGAGGGATCTTGAAAGTCTCCAGAGAAGGAGACTCCACAACCTCTCTGGGCAGCCTGTTCCAGGGCTCTGTGACCCTCACAGTGAAGTTCCTCCTCATGTTGAGGTGGAACCTCCTGTGCTGTAGCTGATAGCCATTGCCCCTTGTCCTATCACAGGGAGCAAGTGAGCAGAGCCTGTCCCCTCCTTCCTTCCTGACCCCCAGCCCTCAGACATTTATAGACATTTATTCAATCCCCTCTCAGTATTTTCCTCTCCAGACTAAACAGCCCCAGGGCTCTAAGGCTTTCCTCATAGGAAAGCTCCAGTCCCTTAATCAGCATTGTAGCCCTCTGTTGGGCTCTCTCAAGTAGCTCCCTGTCCCTCCTGAACTGAGGGGCCAGGGCTTTGCACATAGCTACCTTCCTGCTTTCATCTATATTTGAAGGATATTAACTTCTTCCAGTCTCTGATCTCAACCTACTTACAAAGCTGAAGGAGGTATGAAGAAGGGAAGTGAGAGACAGAGGACCACAGCTAAGCTGTGCTGGAGAAGGTGGACTGGTTTTGGTGGGGAAAAAGAGAAAAAAGCAGAAGAGTGGATGTTCTGTAGGCAAGAGCTAGCTGATCTCCACAAACACCTTCCTTCATTCAAACCCACCAGCCACCTGGAGCATGCCTGAAAAAAATACCATTTCCCCTGATGGAGAAACATATTTTAGACTCAAGAACCAGCAGCTGATTTCCCAGCAGTACTCAGGCAGTCCCCACTCCCTCCTCCTGAGGAAAGAGAATTTAGAGACTCAGAGAATGGTCTGGGTTGGAAGGGACCTCCAGAGGTCATCCAGTCCAACCCTCCCTGCAGTCAGCAGGGACATCCTCGCCTAGATCAGGTTGCCCTGGGCCTTGTCTAGCCTCACCTTGAATATCTCCAGGGATGGGGCCTCAACCACCTCCCTGGGCAAACTCCTATTTTCCAGGCTGAACACCCCCAGCTCCCTCAGCCTGGCCTCACAGCAGAGCTGTTCCAACCCCCTGAGCATTTTCCTGGCCCTCCTCTGCACCTGCTCCAGCAGCTCCAGGTCCTTCCTGTGCTGAGGGCTCCAGACCTGCACCCAGCACTGCAGGTGAGGTCTCCCCAGAGCAGAGCAAAGTGGCAGAATCCCCTCTCTGGCTCTGCTGCCAACGCTGCTTTGGCTGCAGCCCAGGCTGCCCTTGGCCTTTGGGGGAATCCTTTGGATTCAGTGACTGATGAAGTCTGCTTTTGAGCATGAATTTTGTTAGAAGGAGAGAGTAATTGTTTGGTAGAGGAAGGAAGGAGAGAGGGAAGATATTGCTGCATTATTCCTATCTAGGAAAAATTAAAGGGGTGGGGAGGTCTGTGCTGTACTCTCCCTGTGGGGTTGCCCCTCCTCAACACAAGGAGGCCATGGACCTGATGGAGTGGGGCCAGAGAAGGGTCACAAAAATGATCAGAGGGTTGAAGCACCTCTCCTACCAAGACAGGCTGAGGGAGCTGGGGTTGTTCAGCCTGCAGAAGAGAAGGCTCTGGGGAGACCTTAGAGCAACCTTTCGGTACCTGAAGAGGGCTACAGGAGAGCTGGGGAGTGACATTTTACAAGAGTTTGTAGTGATAGAATGAGGGGAAATGGTTTTAAAGTAGAGAAGGGGAAATTTAGATTGGATGTTAGGAAGATGCCCTTGGTTCTGAGGGTGGTGGAATACTGGAACAGGTTGTCCAGGGAGGTGGTGGAGGCCCCCCCATGCCTGGGGACATTCAAACATAGGCTTGATGGAGCTGTGAGCAACCTGATCTGGTTGATGTCCCTGCTTACTGCAGGGGGGTTAGACTAGGTGACCATTAAAGATCCCTTCCAACTCAGTGCTTTCTATGATCTCTTCAGGCTGTGATCCTGCAAGACCATGTCACAATCAGACCAACCCATTTCAGGAGAAGCTGAGCACGGACAGACTCAGGACTGGCCCTTCAGCTCCCTGTTAGCAGACTGCCAACTCCTTCTCTTTGGCACTGTCTCTCCCCTCAGCTTGCTGCATACCCTTCCTCTCTCCTTCTGTGCTTCAAACTCTGGCTCTGCATCTTCTTTTTCCAGCAAACCACAACCTGCACATTGCATTCACTCCTTTACCACCTACATCTTCTCCCATGGCTTTCTCAGTCACTTCCTCCAAGCACATCTTTAGCAGCTGCACATCTGCACATCTGCTCAGCTCTGCTCAGCTCTGCTCTTGAGGGCTGGGTTCAGTACAGAAAGAAACCATAGAATGGTTTAGGTTGGAAGAGACTTTTCCAGGTCTTGCCCAACACCCTTGCCATGGGCAGAGACACCTTCAACTAGAGCAGGTTGCTCAGAGCCACGAACAACATGACCTGGAATGGTTCCAGGGATGGGGCCACACCTCTCTGGTCATTCTCAACACCCTTAGAGTCACAAACATCTTCCTTCCCTCTAGTCTGAGTTTCCCTCTTTTAGCATCAAACTACCACCCTTGTCCTGTCACAACAGGCCCTGATCAAAAGTCTGTCCCCAGCTTTTTTCTTGACCCTTTTAAGTACTGAAAGGCCACAAGAAGCTTTCCCCAGAGCCTTCTCTCTCCAAGCTGAGCAACTCCAATTCTCTCAGCCTGGTCTCATAGCAGAGGGCTTCCAGCCTTTGAATCATTTTTTGTGGTCTCCTCTGGACCTGCTCCAGCAGGTCCATGTCTTTCCAGCTCTGAGGGCTCCAGAGCTGGCCCCAACACTGCAGGTGGGGTCTCATCTGAGTAGAGTAGACAATCACCTGCATCATCCTGCTGGTTACACCAGAGGGGTTCATAGTGGAGGACCACACAGAGCAAAGACTAAAGCCAGGCTGCTTTAATGTCCCAGCATTTCTCAGGCTCCAGAAGTGGGCCCTCACAGGATTGTAAGATGTCAGGGGTTGGAAGGGACTCAAAGAGCTCATTGAGTCCAACCCCGCTGCCTTTGATCCCAGGCTTTGACTATCCCTGTGTCTGCAAAGGCTGGGCTTGCCCAAAAGATGATGACAGTGAGAGCCATACACACCACCTGCTCCTCAGACTTCTAGTTTATTGAGCTCCTGCTCACTTCCAAGCTGGGAAGAGCCATTTACCTTGTGAAGCCAGTGCAGGTTCATCTGCTGTCCCACAGCTATGTGACATAGTGCCAGTATCTGGGAGGAGAAATCAAGAGTCAGACATGGGCACATCACAACCTTAAAGTGTTTGAACATGCAGGAACACATCATCATCATCATCCAAAAAGACAACCAAAGAGGGCAGGGCAGAAAGCAGTCCTGGTGTGAGGTTGGTCCAGCAGAAACCTCCTAGCTCAGCTGTACAAGCAGATCTTCTCCACATCCTTCTCCACATCCAGTTCCATCCTAGGATGTGGAGAGAAAGATTTTGACCTCCAAGAAGCAAGAAGTTGAGAGTCTGCTCTGTGAGTGCACAGCTCTTGGGACTGCAGGAGCCAGTGCCTACACTGGGCTAGAAGCCAGCGGTCTTCCTGAATGGACACCACCTTGAAGGTCCCAGCATCCTGGGGTGAGGGGAAATAACTTGCATTCATGACTTGCAAATAGACTGAAGTGAAAGTTAGGGCATGCTAAGGAGAACAAGAGTTGTATTTCACCTCAGACCAAATGCATCACCACTACCAGAGTCTCTCTCTTTGCTCTCAGTCATTTGAGGTCAGGGGTGATATATTTTTCATTTATTTTGGACAACTTAAGGCTAAGACAAAGAGGAGAGAGAAATCATTCCTGAAAGGAAAATTGCTCAAGTCATAGAACCAGAGAATGGTTTGAGTTGGAAGGGACCTTAAAGATGTTCCTGTCCAACTATGGTCAAGGACATCTCCCCACCAGCCCAGGTTGCTCCAGACCTCATCCAACCTGGCCTTGAACACCTCCAGGAAGGTGTCATCCACAGCCTCCCTGGGCAGCTTCTTGCAGTGTCTCCCCACTTTCACTGTCAAGAATTTCTTCCTATTCTCCAGTCTAAATCCCCCCTCCTCAAGCTTAAATCACTTTCCTCTCACCCTATCACAGGTAGACTGAGAAGTTACAGAATACAGAATTAACCAGGTTGGAAAAGACCTTTGAGATCATCAAGTCCAACCTATCACCCAACACCATCTCATCAACTAAACCATGGCACCGAGTGCCTCATCCAGGCTCTTTTTAAACACCTCCAGTGATGGTGACTCCACCAGCTCCCTGGGCACCTCATTCCAATGGACAATCTCTCTTTCTGGAAAAAATTTCTACCTCACATCCAGCCTAAACCTCCCCCTGGTGCAGCTTGAGACTGTGTCCTCTTGTTCTGGTGCTGGTTGCCTGAAAGAAGAGACCAACCCCCACCTGGCTACAGTCTCCCTTCAGGTAGTTGTAGAGAGCCACAAGGTCTCTCCTGTGCCTCCTCAAACAAAGCTCTGACATTTTCTTCCACTCACCAGTAACACTGTGATGTAGGTAAAGCCAGCAGCAGTTGTTACCAGTATGGGGATGGACCAGTCACTCCAGTATCCCATTCGGTTATATAAGAACCTGGAAGATAAGGAGGAAGCAGAGAGGAGGAACAGATTCAACACCAGAGCATCATCACTAGGACCAGACAACCTTTTACAAAGTGAGGTTTTCTGTTCCCCACTGCAGGGATGACAGACAGGGTGCAACTGAGCAGAGCCTGTCCCCTCCCTCTTGACCCCCAGCCCTCAGATATTGATAAACATTGATTAAATCCCCTCTCAGCCTTCTCCTCTCCAGACTAACCACCCCCAGGGCTCTCAGCCTCTCCTCACCAGGCAGTGCTCCAGTCCCTTCAGCATCCTTGTAGCCCTCCCTTGGACTCTTCCCCCTCCTGAACTGGGGAGCCCAAAGCTGGATGCAATATTCCAGGTGTGGCCTCACCAGGCAGAGTACCTCCCTCCATCTGCTAGTCCCACAAGCCTTCCTCAGCCCTGCTCATCATCTCCTTCCATGAACTGGCCAAGGCAAGCACCTGGCTGCTTTGTTGCTTTGCTTTGGTTACCACAGGCATAAATGCTTCATGCAAGCAAGTCAAAGACTCAACCTCCTCCCCACCAGTCAAATCCAGCAGCATTCATCAGCCACAGACTGCTCTGGCAGAAGTCCCATTAAATCTGTCTGGGAGTAAAGCTCCATGGAGGAGCTGGAGAGCGAACTCTTGGGCTCAGCGAACGTGACTCATGTACAGGTTCTGCTCAGGGCTGCAAAGAGCCATAACAAAAGGGATCTGGAGGAATTCAGGCCTGCTGCTAGTGAACTGCTGAAGGAAGAAGGAAAACAGGGCTCCTCTGAAGCCTTTACTCATGCCACCATCAAGAGCTTCTTTAGGTCTGCTTCAGTACATTTAAGTTTTTGCTCTGATGTCCCTTCAAGTGGCCCTCTGATAGCGTCAGATCCTCACTTGATGTGTAAATGACTGCTTTAAAATGCTGTTTCCATGGTAGTCATGAGCCAGATGAGCCTTCTCCAGAGCTAAGGAAGAAAACATTTGGCTACACAGACTTGCATTTAAAGTCCTGTTGCAGAAGGAACACAGCCAGCTTCACAAATTACAGTATCTCCCACACCCTCCAGTAACCAGTGCTGAGCTTTCTCTGGCAGTACCTCACTTGCACACTGGAGATCTGAAGCAAGATGCAATTAAGGGTAGGCACCAAGGAGAGAAATGCCTGAAGAAATAAATTAAACCCTAATACTTAAATTTAAGAGGCACAAAGTCCTTTCACTGACAAGGGCCTCGCTGCAAATTCAGCCTCCCCGAGAAAGCTTAAAAGCCTGCAGCAAAAGGAATCGTGGAAATGTTTTGGTTGGAAGAGATCTTTAAGATCATCAAGTCCAACCACTGACCCAGCACTGCCAAGTCCACCACTAAACCATGTCCCTCAGCATCACATTGTCATGGCTTTTAAATATCTTCAGGGATGGGGACTCCACCGCTTCTCTGGGCAGCCTGGTCCAGGCCTTGACAACCCTATCTGTGAAGAAGTTGTTCCTAATGTCCAACCTAACCACTCCTGGCACAGCCTGAGGCCATTTCCTCTTCTCCTGTCACTTATTTGGGAGAAGAGACCAACCTCCATCTCACTCCAGTCTCCTTTCAGAGAGTTGTAGAGAGTCAAAAGGTCTCCCCTCAGCCTCCTTTTCTCCAGACTGAACAGCCCCAGTTCCCTCAGCTGCTCCTCACCAGACTTCTTCTCCAGACCCTTTACCAGCTTTGTCTGCCCTTCTCGGGGGGGGGGGTGGAATTTGCAACCCACCAAACTCCAGCACCTCAATGTCCTTCTTGTAGTGAAGGCCCCAAAATTGAACCCAGTACCCAAGATGTGGCCTCCTCAGTGCTGAGTACACTGCCCTGGTCCTGCTGGCCACACTGTTCCTGATACAGGACAGGATGCCGCTGGTCTTCTTGGCCACCTGAGCACATGTTTAGCCAGCATCCAGAGAGCCTCTTCCATCAGAGTTGTGCACAACAGAGCTTACTTTTCCAGTGCTGTCAATCCAGCAGTACTTCTAGCACACTGTGAAAATGGGTTGCATGGCTGGGGAATGTACTTTGGGCTTCAGGTAGCATGTGTGGGTATTTGTGGTGCTGAGGGACACGGTTCAGCCCCAGACTTTGCTAGAGTTAGATAATGGTTCACAGAATAGAATCACAGAATGGTCTGGGTTGAAAGGGACCTCCAAAAGTCATCCAGTCCAACCCCCTCTGCACTCAGCAGGGACATCCTCAACTACATCAGGTTGCCTAGAGCCCTGTCCAGCCTCACCTTCAATATCTCCAGGGATGGGGCCTCAACCACCTCCCAGGGCAACCTGTTCCAGTGTTCCACCACCCTCATGGTGCAGAACTTGTTCCCAGTATTCAAACTAAATCTGCTCTGCCCTAGTCTGAAGCCATTGCTGTCCTTGTCCCTGCAGGCCTTTGCAAACAGTCTCTCTCCATCCTTCTTGTAGCCTCCTTCAGGTACTGGAAGGCTATTATTCAGGCTCCCCAGAGCCTCCTCTGCTCCAGGCTGAACACCCCCAGTTCCCTCAGCCTGTCCTCTTGGCAGAGCTGCTCCAACCCCCTGATAATTTTTGTGGCACTCTTCTGGACCTGCTCCATCAGGTCCATGTCCTTCTTGTACCGAGGGCTCCACACATGTATGCAGTATGCAGGTGAGGTCTCAGCAGAGCAAAGTAAAAATGGCAGAATCACCTCTCCTGATGATCTTAAAGCTCTTCTCCAACCAAAACGATTCTATGATTCTATTTTAAAGCCCAAATAACTCTTGTATCCAGAGCAGATCTGCATATCTCCTCCCACTCCTGCATCAATATTTGGGAGCACAACATTTTACATCACTGCAGCTGCAGTGCCCATTTACAGCACTCCCAGACCTTTGCTTTCTCACTGCATGAATTTACTTTTTTAAGCCCTTCCTCAGCCTTGAGCTAAGAATGTTTTGGCTTTCTCTGGAACAGACTAGAAACCTTCACATCCTTCATTGGATGTTGGGGTGGAACAGACCTTTGAAGGCCATCTAGTTCAACCCCCTACAACAGGCAACAACATCTGCAACTAGAGCAGGTTGCTCAGAGCCACAAAAGACCTGACCTGGAATGGTTCCAGGGATGGGGCATCTCTCATCTCACTGGGCAATCTGAGACAGGGTCTCACCATCTTCAGTGTAAAGGATTTCTTCCTTCCCTTCAGTCTGAATCTCCCTCTGAGTTGAAAACCATCACCTCTTTTCCTGTCACAGTAGGTGCTGCTCAAAAGTCTTTCCCCATTTTCCTTCTAGGCTCCTTTATGTTCTGCAAGGCCACCAGCAATGTTCCCTGCAGCCTTCTCTTGTCCAGGCTGAACACCCCCAACTCTCCCAGCCTGGCCTCACAGCAGAGGGCTTCCAGACCTCCCACCATGGCTGTGGCCTCCTCTGGCCCTGCTCCAACAGGTCCCTGCCTGTGCTGTGCTGAGGCCTCCAGAGCTGCCCCAGCACTGCAGGTGGGGTCTCAGCAGAGCACAGCAGAGGGGTAGAATCCCCTCCTGCCCACACTGCTGGGGATCAGCCCAGCCAGGGCTGGCTCAGGGCTGGCTCAGGGCTGGCAGTGCACCCAGCAACACCCCCAAGTCCTTCTCCACAGGGCTACTCTCCATCCTTTCATCCCTGAGCCTTTATTCATGTTGGAGATTGCCTCAACCCCGCTGCAGGATTTGGCCCTGTTGAACTTCATGAGGCTCACATGTGCCCACTTCTGAAGTTTGTCCAGGTCCCTCTGGAAGAGCCCCTTGGCTGAAGGTATAAAACTAAAGAAGCAGGAGGTCTACAATACCCTTAAAAAAAAGTGTTATAAATAATTAAGAGCAGTGGTGATGGTTCCAGTCCTTCAGAGAAAAACCACACTCCTGGGAGAAGGCAGCTCATGTCCTGCAGTCAGTAAACATTCTCCCCTCACACAACTTCAGCATCTAAAGCAGGAGCTTTATTGAAGGGTCAGCTACCCACTGTGTTTTCAAGCCCACTTTTACAAATTATCCTGACAAGGAGATGATATCAAGCCATGTGGTTAGAAGAAAGCCCAAGGTGCTGTCAAAACCTCTTCAGATGCTGCGGAGATAGTAAAAGGGAGAATAATTTCCAGCACTGAAGGGAGGCGACCCCCCGAACGCCCTCCCAGTCATAGAATCATAGAACCAATAAGGTTGGAAAAGACCTCAGAGATCATCAAGTCCAACCTCTCACCTAACAACTCATGACTGACTAAACCATGACTTCAAATGCCACATACAATCCCCTCTTGAACACCTCCAGGGACAGTGACTCCACCACCTCCCTGGGCAGCACATCCCAATGGCCAATTACACTTTCTGGGAAGAACTTTCTCCTCACCTCCAGCCCAAACCTCCCCTGACACAGCTTGAGACTGTGTCCTCTTGTTCTGGTGCTGTTTGCCTGGGAGAAGAGACCAGGTATCACAGTATCACCAAGGTTGGAAGAGACCTCAAAGATCATTGAGTCCAACCTGTCACCACAGACCCCATGACTAGACCATGGCACCAAGTGCCACGTCCAGTCCCCTCTTGAACACCTCCAGGGATGGTGACTCCACCACCTCCCTGGGCAGCACATCCCAATGGTGAACACTCTCTCAGTGAAGAACTTTCTCCTCACCTCCAGCCTAAACTTCCCCTGGTGCAGCTTGAGACTGTGTCCCCTTGTTCTGGTGCTGGTTGCCTGGGTGAAGAGATCAAACCCTTCC
Source organism: Colaptes auratus (assembly GCA_015227895.2). NCBI lineage: Eukaryota > Metazoa > Chordata > Aves > Piciformes > Picidae > Colaptes > Colaptes auratus. Next base: position 34,042,712 of record CM037631.1, read on the forward strand.
TGGTTACAACCACTTTTCAGGTAGTTGTAGAGAGCAATAAGGTCTCCCCTCAGCCTCCTCTTCTCCAGGCTAAACAACCCCAGCTCCCTCAGCCTCTCCTCACAGGGCTGTGCTCAAGGCCTCTCCCCAGCCTTGTTGCCCTTCTCTGGACACATTCAAGTGTCTCAGTGTCCTTCTTAAACTGAGGGGCCCAGAACTGGACACAGACTCAAGGTGTGGCCTAACAATGAGAGTCCAGGGGCACAATGACCTCCCTGCTCCTGCTGGCCTCACTATTCCTGATGCAGGCCAGGATGCCATTGGCCTCCTTGGCCACCTGGGCACACTGCTGGCTCATGTTCAGGCAGCTGTCAATCAGCACCCCCAGGTCCCTCTCTGTTTGGCAGCTCTCCAGCCACTCTGACCCCAGCCTGTAGCTCTGCATGGGGTAGTTGTGCTTCAGACCTCTCCCCAGTCTCATTACCCTTCTCTGGACACATTCAAGTCCATCCCACTGGGAAGTTTGTTTTCAGCTCCATCCAGCTTTGCAAAATTTTCCACACCCAGTGCCTGCCTCAGGCAGTAATTTTGTCATCTGTGTTTTGTGGAAAGTTGCAGCCAAACTGCTCAGCCACTTCCCAAACCAGTCAGCCAGGGAAGCAAACAAGCAAGCAAGAAACAACCAAAGAAAGCTTCTCCATGATTTCAGCACCATCTTTGTTTTCTTGTGCTGTTCACCATGGTGGATGCCTACCCTGACCTCCATTCCAGCCACACACTGGATATGAGGACAACTTTACATCTATTGGTGAAGACAGGTAGAAGCAGGGTCTCCTTTTTTTTAGCCTGGAGAAGAGAAGGCTGAGAGGGCATCTGATCAATGTCTGTAAGTATTTGAGGGGTGGGGCTCAAGAGGAAAGGGCCAGGCTCTTTTTAGTGGCACCCAGTAATAGGACAAATAATGGATATAACCTGGAACACAGGAGGATCCACCTCAAGATGAGGAGAAACTTCATTACTGTAAGGGTCACAGAGCACTGGAGCAGGCTGCCCAGAGAGGTTGTGGAGTCTCCTTCTCTGGAGATTTCCAAAGCATTCCTGTGTGGCCTGCCCTAGGTGATCCTGCTCTGCCAGGGGGGTTGGACTGGATGATCTCTGGAAGTCCCTTCCAACCCCTAACATTCTGTGATTCTGCTTCACTTCCCACTTCACTTTCCCTTTACTGTCCATCTGAAGGACCCAAAGGCATCCAATCCAGTGACAAATAGCTTGTGAATGTGTCTGATTTAATCACAGAATCATAGAATGGTCCAGGCTGGAAGGGACCTCCAAAGGTCATCCAGTCCAAAGCCAGCAGGGACATCCTCAAGTAGGTCAGGCTGCCCAGGGCCACATTTGGCCTCACCTTGAATATCTCCAACCACCTCCCTGGACAACCTGCTCCAGTGTTCCACCACCTTCATGGTAAGGAACTTGTTTCTAACATCCAATCTGAATCTGCTCTAGTTTGAAGCCATTGCCCCACGTTCTGCCCCTGCAGGTCTTTGCAAAGTCTTTCTCCATCCTTCTTGTAGCCCCCTTCAGGTACTGGCAGGCTGCTATTAGGTCTCCCTGGAGCCTTCTCTTCTCCAGGCTGAACACCCCCAGCTCCCTCAGCCTGGCCTCACAGCAGAGCTGCTCCAGCCCCCTGAGCATTTTCATGGTTGGACTTGATGACCTTGAGGGTCTTTTCCACCCAAAGTGATTCCATGGTGGCAGCCACATTTGTCCTCCTGCAATGATTCAACTACTCACCAGTTGATTTCATTGTAGTCATTGTGAACTTCCCACCAGAAGTAAAACCAGACCAGGGTCAGGAAGAAGGATGAGGTGAGGATGAGGAACCAGAGGCGCTCCCACTGTGGATGGAATGAGAAGACAGTGTTAATACCATCTTGTTTCCAGGCCAATGTCCCATCTTGTCCTACATCTCATCTAGAAGCTGCTGAGATGGGATGGAGTAACTAGACATTGCCAAGGGAAGATTGAGACTTCTTTCCTGGGGAAGGTGGGAGATGCAACTCTGGTCCCTAACTCTAAGCATAGGGATCATTCCTGTTGACCCTTCTTATGCAGGGCTCAGACAGCATTTGTTCAGCTCTCAGGGCATGTGGAGCAGAACTTCCACCTAATGCCCAACCTAAATCTCCCCTGCTCTACTTTCAAGCCATTGCCCCTTGTCCTATCACTACAAGCACTTCTAAAGAGTCCTTCATTGGTTTTACTCTGCAGGCATTTAGCAGTCCTCACACACAATCACAGAATGGTTTGGGATCCAAGGGACCTTTCAATGTCATCTAGTCCAATCCCCCACAGTCTGCAGGAACATCATCAACTACATTAAGTTGCTCACAGCCCTGTCCAATCTGACCTGGAATGGTTCTAGGAATAGAGCATCTCACTCCTCTTTTGGGTAACCTGGACCAGGGTCTCACCAGCCCCACTGTAAAACATTTCTTCCTTCTCTCCAGTCTAAATCTCCCTCTTTTAGTTTCAAACCACCACTGCTCATCCTGTCACAACAAGCCCTGATAAAACTGTCCCCATCTTTCTTAGAGGTCTCACTTAAGTACTGAAAAACCACAAGAAGGTCTCCCTGGAGCCTTCTCCTCTCCAGTTTGAAGAACCCCAACTCATCCCTTTTTCACAGCTTCCATTTCAAATAGCATCTAGTCTGCTTGGAACAAATCACTGATAAATTCTTTGAGGAAAACCAGAGAATCATAGAATGGCTCAGAACTTCAGAGATCATCTACTCCAACCTCCTCCTCACCATAGGCAGGGATGCATCTCAACTAGACTCAGCTGCTCAAGGCCTCTTCCAGCCTGGCCTTCAACACCCCAGGCAGGAGGCAGCCACAGCCTCCCTGGGCAGCCTGTGCCAGACTCTCACCACCCTCACACTGAAGAACTTCTTCCTCAGCTCCAGTCTGACCCTGCTCTGCCTCAGCTTCAAACCATTCCCCCTTGGCCTGGCTCTAGACACCCTTAGCAAAAGTCCCTCTGCAGCCTTCCTGCAGGATCCCTTCAGCTGCAGCAAGGCAGCTCTGAGGTGCCCCTGGAGCCTTCTCTTCTCCAGGCTGAACCCCCCCAGCTCCCTCAGCCTGTCCTCAGAGCAGAGCTGCTGCAGCCCTTGGTTCATCTTTGTGGCCTCCTCTGGACTCTCTCCAGCAGCTCTGTGTCCTTCTGCTGGGGATAGCAGAACTGGGGTCTGAGCAGAGCAGAGCTGGGCTGCATGAGGGCACTGCTGGCTCCTGGGGAGCTTCTCAGCACCCAACAGCCCCAAGTCTCTTTCTTGAAGGCTGCTCTCAACCCACTCTGCACCCAGCCTGGATTTGTGCCTTTATTTAAATCAATCCTTTTGGTGGTTTTTTTTTTCCTTTCAGAACAAGGAGGAAGAGATGGAAATTAAAGCAGTCTAGGAGCCACCCTACCACTATCATTTCCTCCTAGACCCTGAGCACAGCATTAATCTCTTGAAAACATCCTTTTCTCCAGTCAGCTGTCTCATGGATTTTCCATTATGCAGAACAATGTGACCAATATAAACACAGTTTTGGTGATGTATAAGTGAAAAAAAAACCACCAAACCCATGACTATTCTTTGCCTCCCTTTTCCATCTTCAGGGCTGAAGTCATTTCATTAACAGTATTGACTGTTTTGCCTTGTGCATCACCCTAGCTACAATCTTCTGATGCAGCCCTTCCTCGTAGGCTCCATCTCAGAAAATGTGCCAGAAGACAAATGAAGCAATAAAAAGAGGTGTGGGAATATTTAAGGATTGCTGTTGTTGTGCCAAAAAAAAACCCCACCCCACAACCCTGGTGTTTTACTAGAAGTGCCCACTTCTTGGCTGGGGTTGTGGTTAAAACTGGTTTTCAGCTCAGCTAAAGTTAGCCCACCTAGAATCATAGAATTGCTTTGGTTGGAAAAGAGCTCTAAGATCATCCAATCCAACCAGCCATCAACCCAACCACCACCATGGCCATCAAACCATGTCCCCAAGGGCCATGTTCTGCAGGTTTCTCAAACACCTCCAGGGAAGTGACTCCACCACCCTCCCTGGGCAGCCTGTTCCAATCCCTGACCACTCTTGCAGCAAAGAAATTCTCCAACCTAAACCTCCCCGGGCACAATTTCAGGCCACTTACTCTCCTTCCCCACCAGAGACCAACCCCACCTCCTTTCAGGGAGTTGTAGAGATCAATGAGGTCTCCCCTCAGCCTCCTCTTCTCTAGACTAAACAACTCCAGCTCCCTCAGCCACACTTCTATCAGACCTCAGTCACAGCAGGGACCTAAGTCCCTTGGAATTTGTATTCCACATAAAAGGCACCAAAAGGACCAGACAGAGATAGGAAGGGACAGAGATAGGAAGGAACTTCTACAGTGTAACTTCTGAGTACCTTCAAAACTACATGGCCTAACTATAATCTCTCACCTCATGCACAGATCTGCACCTACACTGGACATCAGGAAGCTCTCTGGACATGAGAAGATGTTCCTTACTATCAGGGTGCTGGAACAGGTTGTCCAGGGAGGTGGTGGAGACCCAGTTCCTGAAGACAATCAAGGTCAGGCTTTGTGGAGCTTACAGCCTGACCTATCAGGGGATGTCCCTGCTTAATGCAGAGGGGTTAGACTAAATGACCTCTGAGGTCTGTGGTGCATTCCTGGTTCTATTCTATGATTGTCATCTGAATGGGAACCAAGAGACTGTTTACATGCCAGGTGAGCTCCGGGGAAAAGCAATGAGCCTAAAATGAGGGGCTTCATAGAATCACAGAATGTCAGGGTTGGAAGGGGCTCAAGGATCATCCAGTTCAAACCCTCCTGCCATGGGCAGGGACACCTCACAGCAGAGCAGGTTGCTCACAGCCACATCCAGCCTGGCCTTCAAAACCTACAGGCATGAGGCTTCTA
>CM037631.1:34048152-34304487 GCA_015227895.2 Colaptes auratus
TTTAGCCTGTATCTGGAGTTAAACTCCAGCCCTGTCACCTCATGACCCCTCCCCAGCAGAGAAGGAGAATCAGGACAAGGAAAGAAGAGCCACAGGTTGAAATGAAAATGGATTTCATGGAAGAGCCAAATTAATACCAACATCAACACGAGATGCAGAAAGCTCTTCTCAGCCCAGCAGGAGTGCAGCAGTAGCCAGGAAGGCAATCCTCAAGAGCAGAAGGAAGAGAAGCAGGGTGAGGAAGGGCACAATGAAACTTTAACAGAAAGCTTCCCTCACCTCAACCTTCTCTCATATATGTATTGAGTGTGATGCTGATGGGCTGGGATAGAGCTGCAGCCAGCTCAGCCAGAACTGCTGATGGCCTGCAGCCCACGGCTGGTACCCAGGATGCTGTGCCAGCATGACCCAGGACAGCACCTTGCACATGGGGCCATGGCTCTCTGACTGGTTTTCAGACCCCACTGCATCACCCCATTGGTATTCACAGGGCTCTAGCTTCAGTGCTCCTGAAACTCTGGTTCCCACCACGCTTCTGAAGGTTTCTCCACACCATGAACTTGCTCTTTTTCTCTCACACAGCCCCCTTCATCCCACCCACACAGCAAACCCCTTCTTAAATCATTTGATAACCATCCAAGCACCTTAAATATAATATTAGTGTCCCACCTCACCTGACCCAGATGTTGTATCCAGTTTCTCCTGTTGCTGTGTTGGTGTGACAACACAGGAGTCACACATCAGACCTGTCTGCCATGGGATCAGGCAATAAATCTTGGCAGACAATTGGCTTTGGGCAGATTTAAAGCCTGGTTTATGACCATTCACCCTCTCTGTTCAGCCCCTTAGGGGACCCAAACCCCCCCACAGGGAAGAATACATTGATTTCTAAGTATCTTAGATAGCAAAAACAACAGCAGGGCTTCTGGACACATCAGGTCATGATGCTACATCAGGAAGACCTTGGTTCCTACAGCATCTTTCATCAGTTCCTCCCTGATTTCATGGCAGTTGGCTCTGTATTTTGTCATGAAGACAGGCTGGGGTGAAGTCCTGGTGGCAGGGCTGGCTGGTGACCCAGGGAAAGGGTACTCCCATGGAGAGGGTATCAGCATTTACATTACTGTGATTATCTTCTTATTTAGAAGGTCCCTGAGCACAAGTCTGCTGGTTCCATGGTCACAGCCTGGCTCTGCACAAGTCTCATGGTTCCATGTTCACATCCTGGAACCAGGTGGGGGTTGGTCTCTTCTCCCTGGTAATGAGTGATAAAATGAGAGGAAAAGGCCTCAAGCTGCACCAAGGGAGGTTGAAATTGGACATTAGAAGAAACTTCTACACTGAAAGGGTTCTCAAAGACTGGAACAAGCTCCTTGTGGAGTTGGTTTAATCCCCATCCCTGGAGGTGTTTCAAAGACACAGATATGGTGCTGAGGGACACAGTTTAGCACCATCTTGCTAGAGATAGATAATGGTTGGCCTTGATCTTAAAGGTCTTTTCCAACCAAAAATGCTCTATGAGTAGGTTGCAGCACAGATCTTAGACCCCTTTACCAACATCACAAACCAGCAGAGCCAGAGAGGGGATTCTGCCACTTCTCTGCTCTGGGGAGACCTCATCTGGAGTGCTGGGTGCAGGTCTGGAACCCTCAGCACAGGAAGGACCTGGAGCTGCTGGAGCAGGTCCAGAGGAGGGCCAGGGAAATGCTCAGGGGGGTTGGAGCAGCTCTGCTGTGAGGACAGGCTGAGGGAGCTGGGGGTGTTCAGCCTGGAGAAGAGAAGGCTCCAGGGAGACCTAACTGCAGCCTGCCAGTACCTGAAGGAGGCCACAGGAAGGATGGAGAGAGGCTGTTTGCAAAGGCCTGCAGGGACAGGAGGAGGGGCAATGGCTTCAAAGTAGAGAAGAGCAGATTCAGATTGGATGTTAGGAAGAAGTTCTTTACTATGAGGGTGGTGGAACACTGGAACAGGTTGCCCAGGGAGGTGGTTGAGGCCCCATCCCTGGAGATACTCAAGGTGAGGCTGGACAGGGCTCTGGGCAACCTGAGCTAGCTGGGCATGTCCCTGCTGACTGAGGGGAGGTTGGACAGGATGACCTTTGGAGGTCCCTTCTGGCCCATTCTATGATTTCATGATGCTGCTTCAACCCAGGGTGCCTTGAGGCCACCCCAAGCCAAGACCCACCTCCTCCTGGGTATGCAGCATGGGATAGGGGATGAGGTTGTGGAAAAGGTGGGACCTGATGCCTTAAACAGATGGAAGAAGACCCAGGTCATGGAAAGCCGTTGGTTTTGGCTGGTGGGGGTGGAAGGTGTAAGAAGGAGCCAGGGCTTAGATCTGTCCATTTTTGAGCTTCAGCTTCTGGGCTGGAGCCAGGACATCTGAAAGCCTGTGTGCAAAAGCTGCATGTGCTGCAGGCCTTGGGGAGACCTCCCTCCCCAGGCTGTCCCCCTGAAGGACTCGCCCACAGACAGGGAGCAGGGAACTCCCATGGAGCAGCGGTGGCTGAGTTGCTCCTGAAGACACCATGAAAGCCCACAAAATCATGGTATCTATGAGAGGCTTCTTCCAGCATCCAGGCAAGGAAACACCAACCTGCAGGCTTTGTGTCCATGCTTCTCAACAGTTCTTGCCCACTTTCAGCATCGTGAAGCCTCTGTGAGGGGCTCTGCAAAGCTGCAGCACTGCAGTCAGTGAGGTTTTAGCACCTGGTTGGGGCGGGTCAGAATCACAGCTTGGGGCATTAGAGTGGTTTCTAAATTTCCACAAGGTTTCAGCAACTTTAATTTCCTTTCAATCAGGGTTGGATTTTGTTGGGGTTTTTTTTCCCCTCTCCTGATCTGTCCTTGCTGCCTTTCCTACATTTCCAGGCTCTGCAGCCTCATAAAACTTCACGGGAGAACATTCCTGCTCGGATGGCATGGGCAGGAAATTGCTGTCATTTTTCACTTCTTCAGCCCCAAGGAGGGGTTCACCAGGCCCATCATTGGTGGGCAGTTGCATGCTGGCCCTTCCAGCACCACCCCCAGAGGTCTCAGAGCCAGCAGCCATGGCAGGAAAGAAGCCAAGGTCTTTGTTTGGACTGGCACTGGGAAGGCAACATCTCCAGCTGACCCCGCAGCAGCATCTTGGCAGTGCAGTGAAGGCTGCAGAACACCTCAGCCACCTCTGAAGGTCAGCAACTCAAACACTTGTTGGTTGTCCTGGGTTTGGACACAGCACAGCCTGTACCACCACAGCTGATTGAGTGTGAGCTCCCACATCCCTGGAAGACCTCTGCGCTTTGCCACCTCTCTGATGGTTCTGGACCACAGACATCCCTGTGTGGGGAGAGCTCGCAGAATGGTCTGGGTTGGAGGGGACCTCCAAAGGGCATCCAGTCCAACCCCCTCTGCACTCAGCAGGGGCATCCTCAACTACATCAGGTTGCCCAGAGGGCCTTTCCAGCCTCACCTTGAGTATCTCCAGGGATGGGGCCCCAACCACCTCCCTGGGCAACCTGTTCCAGTGTTCCACCACCCTCATGGGGCAGAACTATCCTAACATCCAATCTGAATCTGCTCTGCTCTACTTTGAAGCCATTGCCCCTCCTCCTGTCCCTGCAGGCCTTTTGCAAACAGTCTCTCTCCATCCTTCTTGTAGCCCCCTTCAGATACTGGCAGGCTGCTGTTAGGTCTCCCTGGAGCCTTCTCTTCTCCAGGCTGAACACCCCCAGCTCCCTCAGCCTGGCCTTACAGCAGAGCTGCTCCAACCCCCTGAGCATTTTCCTGGCCCTCCTCTGGACCTGCTCCAGCAGCTCCAGGTCCTTCCTGTGCTGAGGGCTCCAGACCTGCACCCAGCACTCCAGGTGAGGTCTCTCCAGAGCAGAGCAAAGTGGCAGAATCCCCTCTCTGGCTCTGCTGCCAACGCTGCTTTGGCTGCAGCCCAGGCTGCCCTTGGCCTTCTCTGCTGCAAGCTCACACTGCCTGCTCCTGTCCAGCTTCTCCCTCCCAGCACCCCCAAGTCCTTTTCCTCAGGGCTGCTTTCCATCCCTTCCTCCCCCATCTGTATTGATAGTGAGGATGGTTCCAGCCCAGGGGCAGAGCCCTGCACTTGCTCTTGTTGAACCTCATGAGGTTCACCTGGGCCCAACCTCTCCAGCTTTGTGGCAGAATGCAAATGTGAAGGAAGGACTTGCAAGTGTTCACCAGGCTTTGTCTTCTTCCTTCATCATTTTAGGCAAACAATGAAAGTTAAAGACCAACATGTTGGATGAAGAGCCTTTACTCCTTGCTAAGTGACAAGGGTTGGAAGATGTAGCTCTGGGGGAAAGCTCCAGGACACATTGAACAGATGGGGATAGGCCTGGTCTTGGCTGTGCAGTAGCTCCTATGGCATGTTTCTTGGTATTTCATCCAGGACAGCCTGCAGACTTGTACCTGTACCTGTACCTTTTGTAGCTGAAAGAGTCTGCAGTGCTCAGCTACCCACACAAGATGGTGACCAGGAGCAAGCCTTGTCCTTCCATTCCTTTAGACCTGTCTCCTTGGCTTTAGCCCCCCATCTCAGAGCTGCATGGGGCTGTTCCATCCCAGGTGTAAGGACTGCCACATGCCCTTGCTGAACTTTGATGGGTTCCTGTCAGCCCATTTCGCCAACCTGTCCAAGATGCTCTCAGAATCATGGAATCATAGAATTGTCAGGGCTGGAAGGCACCTCAAGGATCATCCAGTTCCAACCCCCCTGCCATGAGCAGGGACACCTCACGCTACAGCAGGTTGCTCACAGCCACATCCAGCTTGGCCTTAAAAACCTCCAGGCATGAGGCTTCCACCACCTCCCTGGGCAACCTGTGCCAGGCTCTCACCACCCTCAGGGGGAAGAATTTCTTCCTAACATCGAATCTCAATCTACCTTATTCTATTTTTTTCCATCCCCCCCAGTCCTATCACTCCCTGACACCCTAAAAAGTCCCTCCCCAGCTTTCCTGTAGCCCTCTTCAGATACTGGAAGGCCACAATTAGGTCTCATTCTCCAGACTGCACAACCCCAACTCTCTCAGTCTGTCCTCATAGCAGAGCAGCTCCAGCCCTCTGCTCATCCTCATGGCCCTTCTCTGAACACCTTCCAGCACCTTCAGATCCTTCCTGTAATAGAGGCTCCAGAACTATGCCAATAACAAGCTTGCTGAAGGTGGACTCCACCCAGCTTATCAATGAAGACATTCAACACTATCAATGCCAGTATTGATTTCTGAGGGGTGTCAGTAGTTACTGGCTGCCAGGTGGACTTTGCTCTACTTATCATAACCCTCTGAGATGTTCACACCAGAGCTAGACTTGTCACTCCCATCTTGATGGCAATGAGAAACAGAATCACACAATAACTGAGGCTGGAAGGGCCTCTGGAGGTTGTGCTCACAGAAGGATCAACTTCATTGTCAGAATCATAGAATGGTCTGGGTTGGAAGGGACCTCTGTAGGTCACCCAGTCCAATCCCCACTGAAGTCAGCAGGGACATCCTCAACTAGCTCAGGTTGCCCAGAGCCCTGTCCAGCCTCACCTTGAATATCTCCAGGGATGGGGCCTCAACCACCTCCCTGAGCAACCTGTTCTAGTGTTCCACCACCATCATAGTAAAGAACTTCTTCCTAACATCCAGTCTAAATCTGCTCTTCTCTGGTTTGAAGCCACTGTCTGTTGTCCTGTCCCTGCAGGCCTTTGCAAACAGTCTCTCTCTACCCTTCTCGTAGCCTCCCTCAGACACTAGCAGGCTGCTATTAGGTCTCCCTGGAGCCTTCTCTTCTCCAGGCTGAACACTGCCAGCTCCCTCAGCCTGTCCTTGTAGCAGTGGTGCTCCAACCCCCTGAGCATTTTCATGGCCCTCCTCTGAACCCTCTCCATCAGGTCCATGTCCTTCCTGCACTGAGGGCTTGAAGTGTTAGACCTTCTGTGGAGGATCAGCCCTGAGCTCTGCAAAGCAAGCTGTCAACCACTGGACATGAACACGGCTCCTCGCTGCTGTCTTCTGCATGCTGCTGTTGATTGGGTTTTGTTGTGACAAGGGATGCAGGATGGGTTCTCCTGCAGGCTTGTGTTTCTGTAGCTCTTCCTATGAGGTTCTGTAATTAGGTTGGGGCAGTCCTCAATATCAGCGCAAGCTGAGGGATGATGAGACTGAGAGCAGCCCTGCAGAGAAGGCCTTGGGCATACTGGTGGGTGAGAAGCTGGACAGGAGCCAGCAATGGACACTTGCAGCCCAGAAGGCCAAGGGCAGCCTGGGCTGCATCAATAGCAGTGTGGCCAGAGATGGAGAGAGGGATCCTGCCCTTCTGCTCTAGTGACCTTCAGTGCTGTGTCTAGCTCTGGAACCCTCAACATGGACCTGATGGAGTGGGTCCAGAGGACCCACTTAAGTGTAACTTAAGCCCTGACCCTGGAGAAGTCAGAGCCAAAGACACTGGCTGGTGCCACACTGCTCAGGTGCCAGGCTGTGAGGAGAGGGATGGGATGGAAACAGGGACTTGGTTCAGCTCCATCATGTTTCCATCAGGTCTCAGTTTATAAATACTTTGGGTCAAGCCTGTGCCTCTTACTTTGACACTTTTGTGAGGCTGAGGACACTTTGGGTTTTATACTTAGAAACTTTCCTTTCCTGGCTGGCCCCAGCTCCCTGCCTGCCAGGAAAGTCCAGCACAAGCATCAGAAAGGTGCCTGTCTGGATTAACCAGGAGCCCACCACAGCCAGAGCTTTGTCCCAGGGCATGGTCTGGATTATACTGAGCAGCCAGTAAAGCCAGGTGGGTGCTGAGCTGCTCTCAGGGCTGGATCCCAGTGAAGGAGAGGATGGGAGTGGAGTTCCTCCCCCATCCTCAATGGTGGGAAGCAAGCTGGGAAGCTAGGCAGAAGTGATGCTTACAAAGGACATATGGAAATTATTAGCTGGAAAGCCACCAAAGCAGGCAGAATTATCTGCCTGTGCTGGAAAGAAGTAATTTCTACCTCCTCTCCTTGGGCATTGCTCTGCTGAGGAGGCAGGAACTGCTAAACCCACCTGGATGGATGGTGGACCTTCAAAGGTCATCTTGTTCAACTACCCTGAGGTCAACAGGGTCACCTCCAACTACGTGAGGGTGCCCAGGACCACATCAAGTCTGATCTTGAAAGTGGATGCCTCCTCCCTGGGAGTGTTCAAGGCCAGGCTGAATGAGGCCTCAAGTAGCCAAGCCTAGCTGGGAGGCATCCCTGCCAAGGACAGGGAGGTTGGAGCATATTACCTCTGAGGTCCCTTCCAGCCTGAGCCATTCTCTGAGTCATTCTGTGATTTTTAAACCCCTACAGGGATGGGGACTCCACCACTTCCCTGGGCACTGCCAAGTCCACCACTAGACCATGTCCCTCAGCACCACATCTCCATGTCTGTGCAGTGCTTCCAGGCATGGAGACTCCACCACAATACAATAAAATACAATACAATACAATACTATACAATACAATACAATACAATACAATACACCAGGTTGGAAGAGACCTTCAAGATCATCACATCCAACCCATCAACCAATCCAACCCACCTAAACAACTAAACCATGGCACCAAGCACCCCATCAAGTCTCCTCCTGAACACCTCCAATGAAGGTGACTCCACCACCTCCCTGGGCAGCCCATTCCAATGGGCAATCACTCTCTCTGTATAGAACTTCCTCCTAACATCCAGTCTAAACCTCCCCTGGCGCAGCCTGAGACTGTGTCCTCTTGTTCTGGTGTTGCCTGCCTGGGAGAAGAGACCAACCTCTGCCTGGCCACAATCACCCTTCAGGTAGTTGTAGAGAGCAACAAGGTCACCCCTCAGTCTCCTCTTCTCCAGGCTAAGCAACCCCAGCTCCCTCAGCCTCTCCTCACAGGGCTGTGTTCCAAACCCCTCACCAACTTTGTTGCCCTTCTCTGGACACCTTCCAGCAAGTCAACATCCTTCCTAAACTGAGGGGCCCAGAACTGGACACAGGACTCAAGGTGTGGCCTAACCAGTGCTGTGTACAGGGGCAGAATGACCTCCCTGCTCCTGCTGGCCACACTGTTCCTGATGCAGGCCAGGATGCCATTGGCCCTCCTGGCTGCCTGGGCACACTGCAGGCTCATGTTCAGCCTACCTCAACCAGTACCCCCAGGTCCCTCTCTGCCAGGCCGCTTTCCAGCCACTCTGACCCCAGCCTGTAGCACTGCATGGGGTTGTTGTGGCCAACGTGCAGAAGCCGGCACTTGGCTGTGTTCAATCTCATGCCCTTGGACTCTGCCCATCTGTCCAGCCTGTCGAGGTCCCTCTGCAAAGCCTCTCTGCCCTCCAGCAGATCAACTCCTGCCCCCAGCTTGGTGTCGTCCGCAAATTTACTGATGATGGACTCAATGCCCTCATCCAGATCATCAATAAAGATGTTGAAGAGCATGGGGCCCAGCACTGATCCCTGGGGCACACCACTAGTGCCTGGCCGCCAGCTGGATGTGGCACCATTCACCACCACTCTCTGGGCTCGGCCCTCCAGCCAGTTCCTGACCCAGCGCAGTGTGCTCCCATCCAAGCCATGGGCTGATAGCTTGGCCAGGAGTTTGCTGTGGGGGACAGTGTCAAAGGCCTTGCTGAGGTCCAGGTAGACCACATCCACAGGCCTCCCCACATCCACCAGGCAGTCACCTGATCATAGAAGGAGATCAGGTTGGTCAGGCAGGACCTGCCCTTCCTAAATCCGTGCTGGCTAGACCTGAGCCCCTGGCCATCCTGTAAGTGCTGCATGATCGCACTCAAGATGACCTGTTCCATAATCTTGCCTGGCACTGAGGTCAGGCTGACAGGTCTGGAATTCCCTGGCTCTTCCAACTGGCCCTTCTTGTGGATGGGCACCACGTTGGCCAGCTTCCAGTCTTCTGGGACCTCTCCAGTGAGCCAGGACTGCTGAAAAATGATGGAGAGCGGCTTGGCCAGCTCATCTGCCAGCTCTCTCAGCACCCTAGGATGGAGCCCATCTGGTCCCATGGCCTTGTGGGGGTCCAAGCGGCTCAGAAGATCTCTAACTACCTCCTGGAGCAGCGGGAAACCATGCAGCTCCCTGGTTCCTTCTGCCAGCTCTGCAGGCCAGCTGTCTGGAAGATGTTCTGCCATGCTAGGATAGATTGAGGCAAAGAAGGCGTTAAGTACCTCTGCCTTTTCCTCATCCTTTGTTACAACCTTCCCCTCCGTGTCAACCAAGGAGTGGAGGTTGTCCTTGCCCTTCCTCTTGCTATTGATGTATTTATAGAAGGACTTTTTGTTGTCCTTCACAGCAGAGGCCAGTCTAAGTTCTAAATGGGCTTTTGCCTCCCTAATTTTCTTCCTGCATGTCCTAGCAACATCCCTAAACATTCCATAGGTTGCCTCCCCTTTCTTCCAGAGATGGTACACCCTCTTTTTTTCCCTTAGTTCTATTAAGAGTTCATTGACCAACCAGGCTGGCCGTCTGCCCCGGCGGCTCATCTTCCGGGACACTGGCACAGCCTGTTCCTGCGCCTTCAAGAGTTCTGCCTTGAAGCAGCTCCAGCTCTCCTGGACCCCTTTATTTTTAAGGACTGTATATCAAGGAACCTTCTGAGTTAGTTCCTCAGAACTTCTTCCTAACCTCCAGCCTAAACCTCCCCTGGTGCAGCCTGAGACTGTGTCCTCTTGTTCTGTCACAGGTTGCCAGGGAAAAGAGACCATCCCCCACTTGGTTACAACCTCCCCTCAGGTAGTTGTAGAGAGCAATAAGGTCTCCCCTGAGCCTCCTCTTCTCCAGGCTAAACAACCCCAGCTCCCTCAGCCTCTCCTCATAGGGCTTGTCTTCCAAACCCCTCCCCAACTTTGTTGCCCTTCTCTGGACACCTTCCAGCAAGTCAGCATCCTTCCTAAACTGAGGGGCCCAGACCTGGACACAGGACTCGAGGTGAAAATGTAGCGCCTCGTCCCTGGGTGGGCTTGAACCACCAACCTTTCGGTTAACAGCCGAACGCGCTAACCGATTGCGCCACAGAGACGTGCTGGCAGCATCAGCTCTGGCTCTTGCCCTGCCTGTGATGGGGAACCTCTCAGCTCTGCTCCCACTACTTCACCCCCACATGAAGCCATCTCACATTTTTCCATTGGGGTACAGAACTGCAGAAACATTCAGGATGGAAAAGACCCTCAGGATCACTAAGTTCAACCCAGAACCCTACTCTACAAGAGTCATCCCTAAGCCAGAGCCCCAAGCACCACATCCAAACCACCTTGAAACACATCCAGGCTTGGGGACTCAACCACCTCCCTGCCCAGCACATTCCAGTGCCTGACCACTCTTGCCATGAAAAAATGTTTCCTACTGTCCAGCCTAAACCTACCCAGTTGTAGCTTGAGGCCATTCCCTCTTGTTCCCTTCTTGTTTCCCCTCATTAGAAAACAGCTTCAAAATTCCACTGGGGGGTTGAAAACCCCAGCTGAGACCCATCAGATGGAGAGAGCTGTTTCTGGTTTTCTAAGGTATCAGTTTCATCAAGAGGAGGAGGTGGAAGGAGAAGAGATGCTGTCCATGTGTCAGATGGGCATGGACAAAGCTCAGGCCAAGTTCACACCTCATCATAGCAGTTTAATAACTGGCAGGTCAAGGGCTTGAGCAGTTAACATCACTGTGTTGCAACCCTCATGTAGACAGAGGAAGATCAGGAGATTGGTCCCACTGGTAGAGTTCATGAGGGTGTCTAAAGTCTTGTCACAGAGTCACAGAAACATTCAGGCTGGAAATGCCCTCAGGATCACCAAGTCCAACCCAGAACCCTACTCTTGACCTGCTAGCATAGCCAACAGGTGATTCTCCCCCTCTACTCCACTCTGGTGAGACCACACTTGGAGCACTGTGTCCAGTTCTGGAGCCTCTATTACAGAAAGGATCTGGAGGGGCTGGAAGGTGTCCAGAGAAGGGCCACAAGGATGAGCAGAGGGCTGGAACTCCTCTCCTGTGAGGACAGACTGAGAGAGTTGGGGCCATTCAGTCTGGAGAAGAGAAGGCTCCCAGGAGACCTTCTTGTGGCCTTCCAGTATCTGAAGGGGGCTACAGGAAAGCTGGGGAGGGACTTTTTAGGGTGTCAGGGACGGATAGGACTGGGGGGGAATGGAGCAAAACTAGACATGGATAGATTGAGATTAGACCTTAGGAAGAAGTTTTTCATCATGAGCATGGTGAGATTGGAAGAGGTTGCCCAGGGAGGTGGTGGAAACCTCATCCCTGGAGGTTTTGAAGGCCAGGCTGGATGTGGCTGTGAGCAACCTGCTCTGGTGTGAGGTGTCCCTGCCCATGGCAGGGGGTTGGAACTGGATGATCCTTGAGGTCCCTTCCAACCCTAACAATTCTATGATTCTGCAAGGGTCACCTCTGAACCATATCCCCAAGCACCACATCCAAACAACCTTTAAACACATCCAGCTACTACCCAGTTGTAGCTTGAGGCCATTCCCTCCTATTCCATCACTAATTACCTGGGAGAAGAGACCAGCACCAGCCTCTCCACGATGTCCTTTCAGGTTGGGGTGCTTGTCCTGGCTGATCACAGCCTATTTTGAGAAGGTGCTGTGGAGATTTTTCTCCTGCCCTTTGGAAAGTGGGACAAGAGGCAATAGTTTAGGTTCCAAAACCACACCTGAAAAGTATAGGATGGTTTGGGTTGGAAGGGACCTTAAAGATCCTCTAGTTTCAGCCCCCCCACCCACCATGGGCAGGGGCACCTTCCACTAGATCAGGTTGTTCAAGTCCTTGTCCAACCTGGCCTTAAACCAATCCATGGAGGGGAAAAAGTGCTCAGCCACAGCATTGTGGATTCATCCACTGCTTTTTGAAGAGCAGCGCCCAGCCCCTGCGTTTGGGAGCTGCGCAGGGCAGAGGCCTCCACCTTCAATCCCGACCAGCGAGGAAGGGATAAGGAGAGAAAACACAGCTCCTTTCAAGGCTCCAAAAACATTTTGGCAGGAGTCACTAACTTGACTTTTATCTGCAAACATTTTCAGCCCAGTACCCCTGGGAATCCTGATTTTTTTTTTCCCCAGGACTTACCGAGAGGAAATCCCTGAGCTGGAGGGTTTAGCTGTAATGAACTTATTGTATACTCAAGCACCGAATGTCGGTTTGGATTAAGATGTCAAAAAATAAGCACTGAGAACATGCAACCATACCCTGGGGTCACCTGTCAGGAACTCCAGACTGAGACTGGCCAGATACAGAGCACGGCAACCTTGATTTATGCTTTTTCCTGGGCAGATATCACAGCTAAGACTCAATGAACCTAATGCATCTTGGAGATGAGCTCCCTCCTTCTCCTCCCCTCCCCCTCCTCCTCCCCCTTCCCTTCCCCCTCCTCCTCCCCCTCCCCCTCCTCCTCCTCCTCTTCCTCCTCCTTTCTCCCCACTGCCTTCTTCCACTTTGCAAGGGGCTTCCTAGGCTGGAGATGCTTCATTAGGGGCTGCCCGAAGAGATCAGGACTAGTTAGATGTGTTGGGAGGTTAAATCCCTCTATTAGTGCCTGTCTAAATCACTGCCACTTGTGTCATTCTGGGAGCTCAAAGTCCCAGGCCCTCTCAGGATTCAGTCCCACCCTCCCAGGCACAGGTGAAGACAAGCTTTTGCTCCTCAGGCTTGGGTTAAAGTCACACAGGAATTCACCTGGAGCATGGGATGTAAGAGGAGAGGTGTGTGGGGGGCAGGAGGGGTCATTAGCGCCTCCCTCTACCCAGCACGCGGCCTCAAGCCTGCCCCTGTTCAGGGACTGCAGGCAGCTGATACCTGTCTTTCCATCCATCCCCTTCTCTCTGCAGCCTAGATACAGGCAGAAGGAAGCAGTTGGAGCTGAAAGCTGAGGGTCTCCATTCATTTCTCAAGCTCCACCCCAATTACTCTGGGTTGAGAAGTGATGCAATGCTCCAGGCTTGGGGCAGAGTGGCTGGAAAGCTGCCCAGCAGAGAAAGACCTGGGGGTGCTGGCTGACAGCTGACTAAATATGAGCCAGCAGAGTGTCCAGGTGGTCAAGAAGGCCAACAGCATCCTGGCCTGGCCAGCAGGACCAGGGGAGGGATTTTTCCCCTCTGCTCAGCAGTGGTGAGGCCACATGTTGAATACTGGGTTCAGTTTTGGGGGCCCCTTCTCTCCAAGATGGACTGTGAGGTGCTGGAGTGTGTTCAGAGACAGGCAATGAAGCTGGTGAAGGGCCTGGAGAACAGGGCTGGTGAGGAGCAGTTGAGGCTACTGGGTCAGAATAAAACTATGACCTGTTCTACGCTGGTTTTGTCAAGGGAGAAGGTAGATCACAGAACCACAGAATCATTTAGGTTGGAACAAACCCCTCCAGTTCATTGAGTCCAACTCCTAACCCCAGCACTGGCAAGCCCAGCACCAAACCATGTCCCTCAGCACCACATCTCTGTGTCTTCAACTTACAGCAGCCAATGGTACTTCACACTTCCCAGGAAGTGCTCAGCATTCTTGTACTTAGCATGCTCTGCTCAGACCCCACCTCCAATCCTGCCTCCAGTCCTGGTGTCCCCAAAAAAGGACACAGAGCTGTTGGAGTGAGGCCACAAAGATGATCCTCTGCTCTGAGGTCAGGCTGAGGGAGCTGGGGGTGTTCAGCCTGGAGAAGAGAAGGCTCCAGGGGGACCTCAGAGCTGCCTCCCAATAGCTGAAGGGATCCTGCAGGAAGGCTGCAGAGGGACTTCTCCTAAGGGTGTCTAGAGGCAGGCCAAGGGGGAATGGTTTGAAGCTGAGGCAGAGCAGGGTTAGACTGAGGGAGATCAGAGTTAGACTGGAGCTGAGGAAGAAGTTCTTCAGTAGGAGGATGATGAGACTCTAGAATAAGTTGCCTGGGGAGATTGTGGATGCCTCCTGCCTGGGGATGTTCAAGGCCAGACTAAATGAGGCCTCAAGTAGCCAAGCCTAGCTGGGAGGCATCCCTGTCAATGGCAAGGAGGTTGGAGTAGATGACCTCTGAGGTCCCTTCCAGCCTAAGTCATTCTCTGAGTCATTCTGTGATTTTTAAATCCCTACAGGGATGGGGACTCCACCACTTCCCTGGGCACTGCCAAGTCCACCACTAAACCATGTCCCTCAGCACCACATCTCCATGTCTGTGCAGTGCTTCCAGGCATGGAGATTCCACCATCTCCTTGGGCAGCCTGTTCCAGTGGTTCACCACTCTCATTGTGAAGAACTTCCTTCTGATGTCCAACTTAAACCTACCCTGCTCCACTTCCAAACCTATCATGAGCTGTCCCAGAGCTTGACAGCTCATCAGTGAAAATGATGGGGATGCTTGGGTCTCCTTGGCTTTGGCAGGTGGCAAAGGGTTAAAGGTATCTGTTTTAATTGTTCACCTTGTGCTGAAAATCACAACAGAGGCAGAGCTTTGGAGGTCACAAAATCACAGAATGCTAGGGGTTGGAAGGCACCTCAAAGACAATCATAGAATCATAGAATGGTCTGGGTTGGAAGGGACCTCCAAGGGTCATCCAGCCCCCTCTCTGCAATCAGCAGGGAGATCCTCAACTAGATCAGATTGCCCAGAGCCCTGTCCAGCCTCACCTTGACTATCTCCAGGGATGAGGCCCCAACCACCTCCCTGGGCAACCTGTTCCAGTGTTCCACCACCCTCATGGGGCAGAATTTGTTCCTCACATCCAATCTAAGTCTGTTCTTGTCTAGTTTGAAGCCACTGCCTCTTGTCCTGTCCCTGCAGACCTTTGCAAACAGTCTCTCTCCATTGTTCTTGTAGCCCCCTTCAGGTACTGGCAGGCTGCCATTAGGTCTCCCTGGAGCCTTCTCTTCTCCAGGCTGAACACCCCCAGCTCCCTCAGCCTGTCCTCAGAGCAGAGCTGCTCCAACCCCCTGAGCATTTCCCTGGCCCTCCTCTGCACCTGCTTGTGGTGGTTTGAGCCTTAACTGGGAGTTAAGAGCTCAGATGGGGGCAAGGCTGAGAATCTCCCCCCACTCCCCCTCCTCCCTCCCAACAGAGAGGGGGAAAAAAAGGAAGGAGCAAATCCACCAAACAATAATTTGGAGTCGGCTTGGATGTAGAGAGGTAAAGAGTTGTCTTTAAGCAATATATACATAACAATAACAGGAAAAGGTTCACAAGGGCAAGGAACAAGGATGGATGGGAGGGGGACAAAAAAAAGATAACAATACAAAACCAGTCTCTCTCTGAGTAGGCGTGGAGGCAGCAGGGAGAAGGATCAGGTCCGACCACGTGGCAGAGGAGCAGGAGGGCAGCTGCAGTAGCTCTCATCCAGCAGAGGCAGGAGCCAAAAAGGGGCCAACAGCTACGATGTCCTGCTTTTTATCCCCTAGCTGGGCAGGGAGGGGGGAGTGGAACAGACTCAGCTTCCCAGGGGAAAAACGCCCTGCAGGGAGGGTAAAGTACCCACAAGGCCTCTACCCTGTTTTGGTTTTTTGTTCTCAGAATGGGCATTAACCCACCACACTGCTCCATCAGCCCCAGGTCCTTCCTGTGCTGAGGGCTCCAGACCTGCACCCAGCACTCCAGGTGAGGTCTCCCCAGAGCAGAGCAAAGTGGCAGAATCCCCTCTCTGCCTCTGCTGCCAACGCTGCTTTGGCTGCAGCCCAGGCTGCCCTTGGCCTTCTCTGCTGCAAGCTCACACTGCCTGCTCATGTCCAGCTTCTCCCCCCAGCAGCCCCAAGTCCTTTTCCTCAGGGCTGCTTTCTATCCCCTCCTCCCCCAGTCTGTATTGACAGTGAGGACTGCACCAGCCCAGTCCAACCCCCTGCCAGAGCAGCATCACCCAGAGCAGGTCATACAGGAACACGTCCAGGGGGGTTTTGAAGGTCCGCAGAGAAGCAGACTCTGCAACCTCTCTGGGCATGCTCAGCCAAAGAGCATGAGGAAAGCTGCTCTCCTTTGCTGCTCTCTAAGTTGCCAAGAGGTCACTGGAGGCAGCCACAGGTTTTGCTGATGCTGGAAGGTTTCCTGCAGAGAGCAAGCCTATGGTAATCAGCCCATGTTCTCCAGTGCCTGCTATCTGGCTAACGTCAAGGCAGGCAGGATTAAAGCATCCCAGCAGAGCTGACAGCATCTTGGACTTCTCACCCAGGACAAATCCTACCTCAATTTAGCAAAGGCTTCTCCATGGACAAAGGAAGAGCCAAACAAGGCCCTTTGCCTTGTAACCCTCTGTGCTGTTGACAAAGTTATCGCTCTGGAGCCACGCGAAGCTGGGCCTGCAGCCTGTGCCAGCATGAGAGCGTTTCCTGCTAGCACAGGGGAGAAGGCTGTCAAAGATCCACATGGAGGTGAAGGAGGCTGCTGGAGGATCACAGAAAACAGCCAGTGGGAAGAGACCTCAAATGTGCTCAAATGTGTCCAGAGAAGGGCAACAAAGCTGGGGAGGGGTCTGGAGCCCAGCCCTGTGAGGAGAGGCTGAGGGAGCTGGGGTTGCTTAGCCTGGAGAAGAGGAGGCTCAGGGGAGACCTCATTGCTGTCTACAACTACCTGAAGGGAGGTTGTAACGAAGTGGGAGATGGTCTCTTCTCCCTGGCAACCTGTGACAGAACAAGAGGACACAGTTTCAACCTGTGAAAGAGAGATTGGCCATGGGAATGTGCTGCCCAGGGATGTGGTAGAGTGACCATCACTGGAAGTGTTTAAAAAGAGCCTGGATGAGGCACTTGGTGCCATGGTTTAGTTGATGAGATGGTGTTGGGTGATTGGTTGGCCTTGATGATCTCGGAGGTCTCTTCCGACATGGTTAATTCTGTATGCTGTATTCTGTATCATTTAGTCCAACCTTTGATCCAGTTTAGGGTCAACAGTAAACCATGTGCCTAAACTCTACCTCCACAGGCTGCATGAGCACCTCCAGGGATGGTGACTCCACCACTGCCCTGGGCAGCCTGTTCCAATGTTTGATGACCCTCTCTGTGAAGAAATATCTTATAGCATCCAGCCTGAGCCTCTCCTGGCGCAGCTTGAAACAATTTCCTCTGGTCCTGTTTCTTGCCATCAAACAGAAGAGGCTGCCCCCTCCTTTCTTCAATCTCCCTCCAGGGAGCTGTAGAGAGCAATGAAGTCTCCCCCTCAGCCTCCTCTTCTCCAGACTGAACACCCCCAGCTCCCTCAGCTGCTCCTCACAGGCCAGGTGCTCCAGGCCCTTCTGCAGCCTTGTTGCCCTTCTCTGGATGTGCTCCAGCACCTCAATCTCCTTCCTGTAGTGTGTGGCCCAGAACTGAACACAGTACTTGAGGTGAGGCCTCACCGGTGCTGAGTACAGGAGGATTGTCACCAACCTGTTCCTGCTGCTCAGGATGCCATTGGCTTTCTTGGCCACCTGGGCACACTGCTGACTCGTGTCTGTCAGGCTGTCAACCAGAACCCTCTGGATGTGGAGCACAGAATGTTTAGGGTTGGGAGCCACTCCACCTCCCACCAGCCCAGGTTGCTCAAGGCCTCATCTAACCTGGCCTTGAACAACCCCAGAGGGGTGTGTGATGGCCTAAACTCTCACAAGGGAGCATCCATGACCTCCCTGGGCATCCTGTTGCAGTGTCTCACCACCCTTATGTAAAGATACCAATAAAGTCTGTTTTTCACAGAAAGTTCAATTATTTTGGTTTATTTTGTGGTTTTTTGACCTAATGGTGGCCTTCCAGTATCTGAAGGGGGCTACAGGAAAGCTGGGGAGGGAGTTTTTAGGGTGTCAGGGAGTGATAGGCCAGGGGAGATTGGAACAAAAATAGAAGCAGCTAGATTGAGATTGGATGTTAGGAAGAAGTTCTTCCCCACAAGGGTGGTGAGAGCCTGGCACAGGCTGCCCAGGGAGGTGGTGGAAGCCTCATGCCTGGAGGTTTTGAAGGCCAGGCTGAATGTGGCTGTGAGCAACCTGCTCTGGTATGAGGTGTCCTGCCCATGGTAAGGGGGGTTGGAACTGGCTGATCCTTGAGGTCCCTTCCAGCCCTGACAATTCTATGATTCTATGAATGGGGCCTTGAGCAACCTGGTCTAGTGGAAGGCAGATTAGTTGAACTGGTGTCCCTCTAAGGTCCCTTCCAACCCTTCTGAGAATAAATGATCTGTAAAAGCAGAGCTTCATCTGGCAGATGAGGAGCATGAAATCCAAAGGCCAGAGGTTAAACCTGGGCAGATGGTGAGAAGTTGCAGCAGGAACATGGCTGCACGTGCTTAAGCTCCTCTGGGAATTAAAGGAGATGTTGCAGTTGCAAGAGCTGCCCAGGTTAATGTTCTGACCAGTCCTGGTCTCTTTTTCCCCATCTGCTGTGCTAGGAAGGGATTTCCACACTTTTCTGAAGTACTGTGGCTTACACTGTAAATAATACCCAGGGCCCTGGAGCAGGCTGCCCAGGAGTCTCCTCTGGAGAGATTCCAAACCCTCCTGGACACAATGCTGCGCAACCTGCTCTGGGTGCCCCTGCTTTGGCAGGAGGGTTGGACTGGATGGTCTCCAGAAGTTCCTTCCAACCTCTTCCATTCTGTGAGGTTCTGTGAAAGACAAGAGGAACTCTGTGAGGTTACCACCAAGCTGAGATGTTATCAAAACATCTGCACTGTGTCTGCCAGGTGCCCCGGCTCCCCTTGAGGAATTTTCCCTCTTGGTCCCTCTCAAGGCACATGCAACTGGAGCCATGGAAAACAGAGACACATAAGGGTCCTCTGTCTTGCTGCCAGGGCACTCATGTCTCCAATTAAGCCATTTTGGAGAGAAAATTCACCATCATCCCAAATTTGCAGGGAGAAAAAGAGGAATAGGAGCAAATGATTTCCAAAGCCAGCAGCCATGTTCTGAACAGAGCTAGCCAGGACAGGCAAAACCACAGAAGACAATCCCAAGCTCAGCCAAGACTTTTCCATTTCATGGATTCATAGAATGGTTTGGGTTGGAAGGGACCTTAAAAATCATCTAGTTCCACCCCCCCCCACCATAGGTAGGGACACTTTCCACTAGCCCAGGTGGTTCAAGGCCTCATCCAGCCTGGCTTTGAACACCTCCAGGGAGGAGGCATCCACAACCTCCCTGGGCAACCTGTTCCAGGGTCTCCTCACCTTCACTCTAAAGAATTTCTTCCTAACCTCCAGTCTAAATCTCCCCTCTTCCAGCTTCAATCCATTGTCCCTCCTCCAGTCACTACAGGCCCTTGACAAATGTCTCTCCCCAGCTCTCCTGTAGCCCACTTCAGGTACTGGAAGGCTGCTCTAAGGTCTCCCCAGAGCCTTCTCTTCTCCAGCCTGAACAGCCCCAATTCTCTCAACCTGTCCCCATAGAGGAAATGCTGCAGCCCTCTGGGCTCAGATCAGCTGAAACCAGCCTCCTGACAACAAGTCCAAAGGAGCAAAAGCTGAAAGGAAGGGACAGATTTCTGCTGCAGAGCTTCACTCAGGAAGGGCAAGGAAGTCCATGCACACCCTCTAGCAGTAGATGTCCTGCAGGGAAGGATATTTTCTTCCCCAAAAGTGCCTCATTTGCTTGTAGCACATGGATGATGTGAAATTAGAAGCACTCATCACTGGCAGCAAGGATCTGGCAAGCTGGAGGGATACTGCCTTCCCAAATGGAAAAATCCAAGGAGAGTCACAGAATCACAGAAATGTCAGAGTAGGAAGGAACCCCAAGGATCATCCAGTTCCAAACCCCCTGCCATGGCCAGGGACACCTCACACCAGAGCAGGTTGCTCACAGCCACATCCAGCCTGGCCTTCAAAACCTCCAGGCATGAGGCTTCCACCACCTCCCTGGGCAACCTGTGCCAGTGTCTCACCACCCTCAGGGGGAAGAACTTTTTCCTAATGTCTAATCTAAATCTCCCCTGCTCTAGCTTGGATGCCTTCCCCCCAGTTCTGTCACTCCCTGACACCCCAGAAAGTCTCTCCCCAGCTTTCTTGTAGCCCCCTTCAGATACTGGAAGGCCACCATTAGTTCTCCTCAGAGCCTTCTCTTCTCCAGACTGAACAGCCCCAGCTCCCTTAGTCTGCCCTCATAGCAGAGCAGCTCCAGCCCTCTGCTCCTCCTCACGGCCCTTCTCTGGACACCTTCCAGCACCTCCAGATCCTTCTTGTAATAGGGGCTCCAGAACTGGACACAGTGCTCCGGGAGGGTGGATTGATAGGCCAGGAGGAAATGCCCTCAGTTTGCAGCAGGGGAGGTTGAGATTGGACATGAGGAACAATTTCTTCACAAAAAGGGCTGTCAAGCCCTAACCCAGGCTGCCCAGGGCAGTGGTGGAGTCACTGAAGGGTTTCAAACGCTGTGCAGATGTGGTGCTGAGGGCCATGGTGTTGTGGTGAACCTGGAAGTGCTGGGTCAAAGGTTGGTCTCTTCCAACCAGAACGATTCTGTGATTTCTTTTGCCCCTCCTGTGCAGCCCAACGTGCTTAGCAGAAGCATGACAGCTGGGCTGGAAGGTTTTCCACCTGCACCAAGGGCGTGGTCAAGCCTAACAGCTTCTCATGCATGTGCACCTTAGTTGACTGAACTTACCCTGCTAATTCAAAAGCCCCAAGCCTCTGAGATGAAACTGGAAAGCAGCTGGGGCCAGTTCCATGTGTGTAGATCTCTCAGCATTGATCTGTTATGGCACTTCAGGAGCTGCCCTTCAGGAGCTGTCCATGGACGTGGCACTTGGTGGCACGGTTTAGCTGATGTGGTGGTGGTAGGTCATAGGCTGGACCTGATGATCTGAGAGGTCTTCTTCCAGCCTCAGTAATCCTGTGATTTCAGTGTAACCATGCAGCCTGATCTCCTCAGAGTCATGACAAACACACCATGTAGGACATCTGGACAGACTGACGAGAGCAGTTAAAGCTAAGCTCACATCTTAAACATCACCTCCATGAGGCATCAGCTGCTCTCATAGAATCATTTTGGTTGGAAAAGACATTTAAAATCATGGATCCCAACCATTTTCTAACTCTACCCAGTCTGGTGCTGAGCCATGGCCCCCAGCACCACATCTCTGTGTCTTTTAAACACCTCCAGGGATGGAGATTCCATCATCCCCATGAAGAGTCTGGTCCAGTGTTTGAGAACCCTTTCAGGGAAGAAGGCTTTGCTGATGTCCAACTTAAACCTCCCCTTGGTGCAAGCTGAGGCTGTTTGCACTTGTCCCATCCTTGTCTCTAGAGGAAGAGCCCAGCCCCCACCTCACTGCAACCTCCTTTCAGGGAGCTACAGAGGGCAATGAGGTCTCCTCTCAACCTCCTTTTCTCCACACTAACCAACCCCAGGTCCCTCAGCTGCTCCTCACAGCCCTTTTCTCCAGACCTTTCACCAGCTCCATTGCCCTTCTGTGGACATGCTCCAGCACCTCAATGTCTTTCCTGTACTGAGGGGCCCCAAACTGAAGGCAGTACTCCAGGTGTGGTCTCGCCAGTGCCCAGTATAGAGGCACAATCACCTCCCTGCTCCTGCTGGCCACACTGTTGCTGATCCAGGCCAGCATGCTGATGGCCTTCTTGGCCACCTGAGCACACTGCTGGCTCATCTTCAGCTGGCTGTAGGCCAAGACCCCCAGGTCTCTCTCTTCTGGGCAGCTTTCCAGCCACTCTGCCCCAAGCCTGGAGCATTGCATCACTTCCTGACCCAGAGTGCTAGGGATGAAGCTTGAGAAATGAATGGAGGAGTTCCTTCTCATGTCCTATCCATTGTTACCTCTCTCTCAAAACAGTGATGAAGGTCTTGCTGGTGCTCCCTGCACCCAAGCTACCAGCACAAAGCCCTTCTGACAGGTCATTTGCAGGAGCTGAGGGCTGGTTGCTGCCACCTCATGACTGCCTGGCACTGGCATGCAGACCATGTACCACTGCTGGCAGGTGGACATGTGATGGAAAGCCAGAATGCCGCTGCCAAGAGAGCAAAAATCAATAATTAGAGCAAGTGTTGGATTTGTTTCCCACCTCACCTCGGCCAGCCAAGGAAACTACATTTAGTGTTGCCTAAATAAACAGCCTGAGCTTGTTTCAGTTGCTGTGGGTAATCAATGCAGGTGCTCAGCTGTAGGGTGAGGGTTGCTGGCCCCTCTCCTGCAGGTCCAGGCTTGGAGACATGGCAGAAAGCCCTGGTTACATTCTCCTCTGCCAGTGTTCCTGGGAGATGCTTCCCCTGGGCAGGAGCAGAAAGCTTCTGCTTGCTGTAGCTAGTGAAAGCAGTGCCTGTTCACATGGGCAGCCAAATCAAGGCTTCATGGACCTGTGTCAATGCAACCTGAGCACCAGAAAGCAGTTTTTGAAGGCCAGAGCTTTAGTTTCCCTGCAGAAGGATCTGGACAGGCTGAGGTCAGTGGTATGTGGTTTAATAAGGTCAAGTGCTGGGTCCTGCACTTGGGTCACAACAACCCCATGCAGTGCTCCAGGTTTAAGGCAGAGTAGCTGAGAAGCTGCCCAGCAGCCAAGGACCTGGGGGTGTTGGTTGACAGCCAGATGAAGATGAGCCAGCAGTGTGCTTGGGTGGCCAAGAAGGCCACCAGCATCCTGGCTTGGATCAGCAATAGTGTGGCCAGCAGGAATAGGGAAGTGATCTTGCCACTGTACTCAGCATCAGTGAGGGCACACCTTAAATCCTGGGTGCAGTTTGGGGTGCCTCACTCCAAGAAGGACACTGAGGCACTGCAATGTGTCCAAAGAAGGGCACTGAAGCTGGTGAAGGCTCTGACAAACAAATCTTCTGAGGAGCAGCTGAGGGAACTGGGATTGTTTAGCCTGGAGGAGTTTGAGGGGAGACCTCACTGAAAGGAGGTTGGAGTGAGATGGGAGTTGGTCTCATCTCCCTAGTTATAAGTGATAAGAAGGAATGGTCTCAAAGTCCTCAGTACAGAAGAGACACAGACCTGTTGGAGATGGGCCAGAGGAGGCCACAACCATGATGGTAGGGCTGGAAGGCCTTTGCTGTGAGGCCAGGCAGAGAGAGTTGGTGTCATTCAGCCTGGAAAAGAGAAGGCTTCAGGGAGAATTTGCTGTGACCTTCCAGTACATGAAGCTGTGACAGGCCAGGGGGTGATGGGTTTAAACTGAAAGAGGAAGATTGAGACTAGATAGAAGGAAGGATTTGTTTTATGATGAGAGTGGTGACACCCTGTCCCAGGCTGCCCAGAGAGGTGGGAGATGCCCCACCCCTGGAACCATTCCAGATCAGGCTGTTTGGGGCTCTGAGCAATCTGATCCAGTTGAAAATGTCCCTGCTGAAAGCAGGAGGGTTGGACTAGACATTTAAAGGTCCCTTCCAACCCAACCCATTCTATGCTTCAGTTTATTCTCTACTTCAACACACGTTTCAATAACACTGCTCAATGCTGCAAAACAGCTTAGAGCAGAATTCCTCTCCTGTATCTCCCCCCTCTACAGTTGGCTTCTTGGCATTCTACTCCCTGCTGACAGACAGATTGGGTGGGAGAAAAGAAAAAAACCAACCCAAACCTTACCAACACAATAAAAATCCCCCAAACCAAACCCTGATGCACTTATGGTGCGTGGAGAGTCCCCACGGCCCTTCACATTACACTGCTTCCCACCACCAATTCCATGTTGTGGACAGCCTCCTCCCCAGGCCCTTATGCAGCAGGCTCCTGTTCAAGGGCACTGCAAGGTTTGGAGGCTGATATATGTTGCTTATTAGCTGGGCTCACAGAAGGTGCTGGATGAGTAGCAATGCCTCCCTGATGAGGGAACGTGGTGTTTTCCACTATCCATAAAAGCTCTGCAAGCCCAGCTGTCTCCTGGCCTCTCCAGGCATTGTTTTTTCAGCTGTGAGCCATCTCTTTGGATGGAAGGTGGAAAACTTCAGCACCATCCCTTCTGAAACAGGATTTTGGAGCCAACAAAGGCAGTTGGGTCCTCCTAGCAAACCTTGCCTCGAGGTTCACGTTTTGATCAAGACGGACTTGATGAGGGTCAGGCTCTTCTCCCAGGCAACTTGTGACAGGACAAGAAGGCAGAGAATCATAGAATCACAGAATTGTCAGGGTTGGAAGGGACCTCAAGGATCAGCCAGTTCCAACTCCCCTGCCATGGACAGGGACACCTCACACCAGAGCAGGTTGCTCAGAGCCACATCCAGCCTGGCCTTCCAAACCTCCAGGCATGAGGCTTCCACCACCTCCCTGGGCAGCCTGTGCCAGTCTCTCGCCACCCTCAGGGGGAAGAACTTCTTCCTAACACCCAATCTCAGTCTACCCATTTCTATTTTTTTTTCTATTCCCCCCAGTCCTCTCTCTCCCCCTGACACCCTAAAAAGTGCCTTCCCAGCTTTCCTGTAGCCCCCTTCAGATACTGGAAGGCCACAAGAAGGTCTCCTCAG
This sequence comes from Colaptes auratus, assembly GCA_015227895.2. Classification (NCBI taxonomy): domain Eukaryota; kingdom Metazoa; phylum Chordata; class Aves; order Piciformes; family Picidae; genus Colaptes; species Colaptes auratus. Next base: position 34,072,466 of record CM037631.1, read on the forward strand.
AGCCTTCTCTTCTCCAGACTGAACAGCTCCAACTCTCTCAGTCTGTCCTCATATGAGAGGAGCTCCAGCCCTCTGCTCATCTTCATGGCCCTTCTCTGGACACCTTCCAGCACCTTCAGGATCATTCTGGTAATAGAGGCTCCAGAACTGGATGCAGTGCTCCAGGTGAGGTCTCACTAGAGTGGAGTAGAGGGGAAGAATCACCTCCCTTGACCTGCTGGCCACACTTCTCTTGCTGCAGCCCAGGCTGTGCTTGGCTTTCTGGGCTGCAAGTGCTCACTGCTGGCTCCTGTTGAGCTTCTCCTCCACCAGCACCCCCAGGTCCTTCTCTTCAGGCTTGACTGCTCTCAAGCCAGTCCCTTCCCAGCCTACATCGGTGCTTGGGATTGCCCTAAGCCAGATGGAGGACCTTGCATTTGGTCTTGTTGAACCTCATGAGGCATGGCATGAAGTTGTGCCAGGGGAGGTTTAGGTTAGATATTAGGAACCACTTCCTCACAGAAAGGCTGATTAGGCACTGGGATGGACTGCCCAGGGAGGTGGTGGAGTTGCTATCACTGGAGGTCTTTAAGAAAAGATTGGATGTGGCACTGGGTGGCATGGTTTAGCTGATGTCACAGTGTTAGGTCATAGGCTGGACATGATGATCTCAGAGATCTATTCCAGCTTCAATAATTCTGTGACTCTATGAAGAGTAAGTGAAAGAGTTTTGGGGGCTTGGAAAGGACAGTGGAGACCTTAGAGCTGCATTTCAATATCTGAAGGGAGCCTACAGGGAAGGTTGGGGAGGGATTGTTTAGAAGGGCCCAAAGTGATAGGATGAGGGGCAATGGTTTGGAACTGGATCAGGGAAGACTTAGGTTGGACATCAGGAGGAAGTTCATGATGAAAGTGGTGAGACACTGGAACAGGTTGCCCAGGGATATGCTTGAGGTCCTGTCCCTGGAGACATTCAAGATCAGACTCAGTGTGGCCCTGGGCAGCCTGATCTAGCAGGAGGTGTCCCTGCTGACCACAGGGGGGTTGAACAAGCTGAGTTTTGAGGGTCTCTTCCAACCCAAGGCAATCTGTGACTCTGTGACTGAAGTTAAGCTTTTGTGAGGGATTTTCAGTCAGAAGGCAACTCTGGGGAGACTTTAGAGCAGCCTTCTGGTCTCTGAAGGGGGTTACAGGAGAGCCGGGGAGGGACTTTTTACAAAGGGATAACGGCTTCAAACTGGAGGAAGCAAATTTAGATTAGACATTTGTGGTGGTTTGAGCCTTAACTGGAAGTTAAGAGCTCAGGTGGGGGGCAAGGCTGAGAATCTCTCCCCCACTCCCCCCCCTCCTCCCTCCCAACAGAGAGGGGAGAAAAGGAAGGAGCAAATCCACCAAACAATAATTTGGAGTCGGCTTGGAAGTAGAGAGGCAAAGAGTTGTCTTTAAGCAATATGTATAGATATATTACAATAACAGGAAAAAGGTTCACAAGGGCAAGGAACAAGGGTGGATGGGAGGGGGACAAAAACAAGAGAATAATACAAAACCAGCCTTTCTCTGAGGAAGCGTGGAGGCAGCAGGGAGAAGGATCAGGTCCGACCACGTGGCAGAGGAGCAGGAGGGCAGCTGCAGTAGCTCTCATCCAGCAGAGGCAGGAGCCAGAAAAGCAGGCCCCAACAGCTACAATGTCCTGCTTTTTATCCCCTAGCTGGGCAGGGAGGGGGGAGTGGAACAGACTCAGCTTCCCAGGCGAAAAATGCCCTGCAGGGAGTGAAAAGTACCTGCAAGCCCTCCACCCTGCTTTGTTCTTTTGTTCTCAGAAAAGGGTGTTACCCCACCACAACATTACAAAGAAATTCTTCCCCATGAGGGTGGTGAGACACTGGAACAGGTTGTCCAAACTGTGAAGGCTCCAACCCTGCAAGTGTTCAAAGGCAGGTTGGATGGGGCCTTGAGCAACCTGGTCTAGCAGGAAGGTGTCTATGCCCATGGCAGGGTGGTTGGAACTAGACAATCTTTAAGGTCCCTTCCAACCCAGTCCATTCCATGATTTGATGACTGTGGTTCATAGAAGGGGCTGTAAAGAAAGCAAACACAGAGGAGCCATCAAGAGAAGGAGACACAGGAGATGAGAGATACTAATCAGATTTATTTTATAAATACAGATGAGCTTTCCTGCAATCACCAACAGAGCTTGAAAGTCTCATTTACTATGGGATACTCTAGAGTTGTTGCTTGTTTTAAATACCTGGTCAAGCAAGGAGAAGCCAATGCTGTTGTGCTTTCTATAAAAATAGAGTGGGATGTGATCTTCCAAAACCAATATTCTCAAAAATCTTAGGAATTCCTAGTGAGGAAGGGAGGGGGGAAAGAAAAAGATGGCAATGAAATGTTTTCTCCACTTGAAGACATTTGCAGACGTTTAACAGTGTCACAGCTGTGCAGGAACTGAAAGGCTCTTGACAGTTTAAAGCAGACTGTGATACATCATCTCACCTCCAAACCTACGATTTGTTTCTCTCCCACTGAGTAATTTACAAGGGGAAGGGAGGGGAGGGAATGGGGGAGGGGAGGAGAAATAATCACACAAGAGAGGAAGATGCGAGGCAGCTGAGGTCTGTCCAATCTGCCATCCTCACAGCAACCAGGAGTTGCTTGGTGCTTTAATTAGCCCTATGACTCCAGCCCACTTCACACCACCTCCTACATAAAGAAAGGGGTGAAGTTAGAAGAGGAAACATAGGGACAATTTAAGGCCAACTCAAGATCCACCCAGAGAAAGCCCTTCAGAGGAGCTTTGTGCAGGACTCAACCACTGTGCTCGACATGGGAATGACCACAGGGCTCAGAGAGGGACAAGCAAGAGCAGGGAGGAGAACTGGACTTCATTTGGTTGGACACAACCTGAGAAAATGTGCAACTAATGACAGAAAGAAAATAAACCAAATCCATCCAAAGTCCTGCTGATGCTCTAAGGAACCTAACTGGACATGGTGCTTGCTTGCACCGAGACGTTGCGTGTCCGCCTAGGCGACGTGGCCACTTCACCACTACTCTTTGGGTTGCTTTGAAAAGTCACCACCACACACAAGCTTTCTGTTAAGGAGCACATGAGAGTGCCTACAAACAGGCCTTGTGTTGCTTGGAGCCTGCCAGCTCTCATCCCTCAACCTCACCTCAAATCAAACTGCTGTCAGAAGATGGCATAGGGTGACTGCTCTTACGGCCACCTCAGCAGTGCTGAGCTTTGGGATGTTCATTTCCCCAGCTCCGCACCAAAGCACAGTGAGAATGACTTCAGGAAATAGTGCTGAGATTTGGGGGGGGGTCAGTTCTCCACACCAAAGCAGAGTGAGAACTTCCTACCTAACTCTTCTCAAAGAGGGTGGATGTACATCAAGATGCTGCTGCACCTGAACATAGGACAACTTCACTTCTGGCCAGAAGTGCTGAGCTTTGGGGTGTTCTCCATCTCCACACCAAAGCAGAGTGACAACTTCCTACCTAACTCTTCTCAAAGAGGGTGGATGCGCATCAAGATGCTGCTGCACCTGAACATAGGAAAACCTCTCTTCTGGCCAGCAGTGCTGAGCTTTTTGGGGGTTCATTATTCCATCTCTATAGCAAAGCACAGTGGGAATGATTTCCTGAAGTGCTGAGCTTTGGGGTGTTAATTTCTTGCTCTCTACACCCAAGCACAGTGAGAATGACTTCATGAAGAAGTGCTGAGCTCCCGACGCACCCAAGCAGAGCGAGAACCTCCTACCTAACTCTTTTCAAAGATGATGCAGCACTGGAAGTTTTTCATGAGGTTGGAACAGAGGACCTTAGTGGTGAAGGTGTCCACCTGGAATCACACTGAACACCTTACAGCACTGAGGTCCCTACTTCTGAGTGCTTCCACCTAGCACATCATACTGGGACAGACCTCAGCCAAGGAATCACTGTAGAAATGCCGGATCAAACAGCTCCATCACAGACACAACCCTTAGAAGCTAACAGAAGAAATGTGAATGTAACTTTAATGCAATCATTAAGGTGTTACCCAGGGAAATGCAGACTCTAGAACAGTGCTATGATGTACAGTGGTTCTCACACACACACCTGGTTTGGACAACAGATAGTTGAAGATTATACACACCCACGTTTGAAAGAGTTAAATTTAGGCTAGCCTGAGGGGATGAAGTTAGGAGAGACTAAGTCATTGGTTCAAAAGAAAGCACAGACCAGGAAAGGGTTAAAAAAAAAAAGAGAAAAGGAAAAAAAATCAGGTATGATGAAGTGGTTTTTATTCTGCTATAGTTGGAGAGCTCACAGCTGAGCCCTGGTTCTTGGGTACACAAGAGAAAGCAAGAGCCGTGAAATCCCAACTGAAATGAACACCAGGAGTCACAAACGGCTTTCCCAGGAGTGGAGCTGGACATGTGTGCCAGTGGTCACCTTCCTAAGAGCAACCCACACCTCCAGTTGCCCTCCTGGAAGTTTCTTTCCTCAAAGCCCAGATGGTTAAGAGGATATTGATGTAAAGACTGAAGTGCCTCCTTGCCGCAGAGGGTGCAGTGAACCCACACATTCACCTAATTCCAAAGTGATGACTGCATTTTCAGTCTGGGGTTTCTGGAAGCCACCTGTGAAGTGCCTCACAGCAGCAAAGCTGTCTCTGTGGACACCTCAGAGGGTGGCAGCTGCACCTCACATAGAGCATTTGTTAGGTCTCTGCTGCTGAGGTCTGCACCTAACTGAGGTGGGGACTGGCGAGGCTGAGATTTTGAGATGAAACCTTAGAGAGGAGTTAGCCCTCAAGGCTTCTAGGGTGGAAGCAGTGAGTATGGAGGAAAGGAGGGGAAGAAAAAAAAATGGCATTGCTGATGAATCTGGTGCAAGGAAACTGCAGATTTCTCACAGGTGCTCATTCTCTGGCAAGTTTACACCCATCAGTGCCACCAGAACTTTGAAGGTTACAGAGCACAGGCAAGGGAAAGCTGTCAAATTATGACTGAATCCTGGCATTTCTGCAACACTGATTCCACTGCTCAAGGAAACACATGGGAGAAGGCAAAGAGCTCTTGCCATAAATGGTCATTTATGCTACTTTTAAATTAACTTTTCCATCTTTCCCTTCTGACAAGAATTAAAAATCAATCTCACTCGAAATAAGAATTAAGAAACAAACAACTATTCAGAGAAGGGCCTGATCAGCACTCGAAGCTGTTGCCAGGAAAGCCTTTAGAAACGGATTCCAATGCCTAAAATGAAAACATTTCCACCAGATTACAAATCCCAGACTTGAGAGGAGCTGGAAGCAGAATCCAGATTTACCTGGGCTGTGACTGCGTGATCGTGCTCGAGTCCGTTCGTCTAAGACCGTAGGAATAAGCTTTAGCTTTTCTTTATTTATTCTGTTTTATAATTAATATAAAGAACAAGTGCAATTTCTCTCTCTCTCTCTCTCTCTCTATCCCAGACCACTGATTTCACCTCAATGGCTGCTACCAAGTCCCTGTTGCCAGCTCACTTGTCCGAGCTCTTGCGCGCCCTGCGGAAGCTGGACATGTTCTCGTTCAGTGCATAGATCCTCCGAGAGAACTCCTCAAACTCCCCTAGGACTTGTTCATCACACTCCACCGCCACAGCGTGCTCCACTGGGATGGAGTTAAAGTCTTCCAGCTGATCTCCCGTGCTGAACCCCGTGGCTTCCATCCCCATGATCTCCTCCGCTTGCTCCACGGCGCAGCAGAGGACGGGAGCCAGGGAGGGACGAAACTCACAGGGCTGCTCGGTGCTGGCGGTGCCAGAGCACTCACCATTTATTGCACTGCTGTGTCCTAGGAAAGGCTCCTGCTGGTCTTGGGTATTGTTCAGACTCCTGTTTTCTCCATTTAAACTGCTGGACAAGTTCTCACCTTTCTTGGTATTTCCTTTTGAGGAGTCCATGGAGGTATCCAAGGAGGAAGATATGGAGGCAGGTTTTTTCTGGAGCTCTCCTACCCGGGCGGTGATGGCGAGGGGCTGTGTGAAAGCAGAGTTGTAGCTAGGAGGAGGAGTTTTGTGCTGCAGTCTTTCATTTCCTGTGCTGGCTCGTTTCCGGAGTCCTTTATCTGGAGAAGGAAGCCCACTGGAAAAGCCAAGATCCAATCTGCCAAAGCTGGAGCTCTGTCTCTTTGGAACGGGGATCGCGTTGGATGTGTGGTGTCGATCACTGCAAGAGGAGGAAAGGATAAATCACAGCTGTCAGGCAGGCTCACAGAGCAGGACAGATGTTCAACCAAAGGCTGGAGCAATTATTTTATCACAACTCCAGGCTGCCTTTGGCCAACTACTTGTCTCCTAAAAGTGCTAAACCCCCAAACGTGTTTAATGCTCTGTGAGCTACAGAAGACAGCCCAGAGGAGAGCTTCGACCACAGAGTGCTAAGATGGGGATAGGAACATTTACAAAGCTCGATGGTTTGAGGAGTCAGTCACCCAAGAAACCACCACATCATGTTAATTTGGACTGTTAACACCATTTTATAGGCTGCACGTTAAGAATGATTACCGCTGACCATATCTTTATGCCTTTATGGCCTGCACTGGGCCACCAGAAACCCTTGAAATGTGAGTCCTAATGGCTGAACCCTCGACGAGCAAACTTCTTCCAGCAGCGAACTTTCCTCACAGCTGCACAAAGGGGAGTAAACAAACCTCAACTCACTTTGCTCGTTAGTTGCAGAGAGATATTTTGCCTGTGACCTACTCCAGGTGATTCTGGACTGGAGCTCCTCTCCTATGGAGACAGACTGAGAGACTTGGGGTTGTTCAGTCTGGAGAAGAAAAGGCTCCCAGGAGACCTTATTGTGGTCTTCCAGTATCTGAAGTGGGTTACAAGAAGGCTGGGGAGGGACTTTTTGGATGTGGGTAGTGACAGGACTAGGGGCAATGGAGCGAAACTAGAAATGGGTAGACTGAGATTGGATGTTAGGAAGAAGTTCTTCCCCGTGAGGGTGGTGAGAGCCTGGCACAGGTTGCCCAGGGAGGTGGTGGAAGCCTCATCCCTGGAGGTTTTGAAGGCCAGGCTGGATGTGGCTGTGAGCAAACTGCTGTAGTGTGAGGTGTCCCTGGCCATGGCAGGGGAGTTGGAACTGGATGACCCTTGAGGTCACTTCCACCCATGACAATTCTATGATCTTCTCTGGCAGAGGTGTTGGACTAGATGATCATTGGAGTTCCTTTCCAACCCCTAACATTCTGTGCTTTTTGCCAGATCTTCTGCTTTTCTGTGCCAAGCATTCCAGAGTATTATTTTTTTGGACAAACATCAATCTCAGCTTCCTAAGGAACAAGAACTAATCAAGCTTAATTTTCAAGTTTGATTTTACTGTTTAATATCATCCCACAGACCACTTCCACCATCTCAGGTTCTAGGATTTGGAACCTCATCTTGGTGTCATCTGGGATGGGTTATGTGAATTTTCCTTTGTTGGCTTAATCCTTCTCCAAACATAATCACTACTCTGCATGCAAATTGCACATTGGACATTAGCAACTGGGCCACTTTCCTGCCAAATTTAAACCAAAATCATAAAAATATGGCTAGTGCTGACCTGCTGGATCTATAACTCCAAGATTCAACTGCTGCCACTAAGAGCCTCCTTCCTTAACTCCATTTAAAAAGAAACTGAAGGGACTAAGAAATGTCTCTCATGAAGAAAGGCTGTGGGACTTGGGGCTTTTTAGCCTAGAGAAGACTGAGGGGGAATCTTGTCAATCCTGATCAATACTTAAAGGGTAGGCATCAGGAGGATCATAGAATCACAGAACATTAGAGGCTGGAAGGGACCTGCAGAGGTCATCCAGTCCAACCCCCTGCCAGAGCAGCATCACCCAGGGTGGTCTGCACAGGAAGGCATCCAGGTGGGTTTGGAAAGTCTCCAGAGAAGGAGACTCCACAACCTCTCTGGGCAGCCTGCTCCAGGGCTCTGGCACCCTCACTGTAAAGAAGTTTCTCCTCATGTTGAGCTGAGAACGTCTGTGTTCAAGTTTGTATCCAATGCTCCTTGGCTTATTACTCTGCAGCACCCAAAAGAGCTTGGCCCCCTCCACTTGAAACCCAACCCCCAGAGATTGAGAGACGTTGATCAGATCCCCTCTCAGCCTTCTCTTCTCCACACTAAACAGCCCCAGGGCTCTCAGTCTCTCTTCACAGGGCAGATGCTCAAGTCCCCTAAGCATCCTCCTGGCTCTCCCTTGGACTCTCTCCATCAGGTCTCTGTCTCTCTTGAGCTGGGGAGCCCAGAACTGGACACAGGATTGCAGCTGTGGTCTCAGCAGGGCAGAGCAGAGGGGCAGAAGAACCTCCCTGGGCCTGTTGGCAACACTTTTCTTGCTGCACCCCAGAACTCCATTGGCCCTCTAGGCCACAAGGGCACATTGCTGTCCCATGCAGAATTTGCTGTCCACCAGAACTCTAAGGTCTTTCTCCATGGATGGGGCCAGTCTTTTCCCAGTAGTGCCCAGTGACAGGACAAGGGGTAATAGGCACAATCTTGAACACAGGAAGTTCCACCTAAACATGAAGAGGAACTTCATGTGGAGTGTCCCTCTCCAGGGTCATTCAAAAGCCATCTAGATGCTGTTCTGTGTAACCTGCTCTAGGTGATCCTGCTCTGGCAGGATGATCGCCAGTGGTCCCTATCATTCTGTGACCAGTAATTCAAGTGGGATCTGTCTTGCAGGGGGATGTTAGGAAGAAGTTCTGCCCCATGAGGGTGGTGAGACACTGGCACAGGTTAGCCAGGGAGGTGGTGGAAGCCTCATCCCTGGAGATTTTTAAGGCCAGGCTGGATGTGGCTGTGAGCAGCCTGCTGTAGCGTGAGGGGTCCCTGCCCATGGCAGGGGGGTTGGAGCTGGCTGATCCTTGAGGTCCCTTCCAACCCTGACAATTCTGTGATTCTATGATCTTGGAATCACAGTTAGGAGCAGTCCCTAGCATGGATCTTTTTCCACATTGTTTTCACATTATTTTTGCTCCACTTTGTAAACAGGATAAAGTCAGACTGCAAAATGTGCCAAAGTGGTCCTGAGGGACAGGGTTTTAGTGGTGCCCTGGCAGTGTTGGGTTAATGGTTGGACTTGATGAACTTAATAAGCCTCCTCCAATCAAAATGATGCTATGGTTTCATGAAGTCCCCCTGTGAATGATAAGCACCCCCGGGGGAAGGCAGCATGAAGTACCACTGCTCTTTAATTTCCTTTCCCATCTTACCTCCTCCCAGGCTGCCCCTTAATACAATGTGCAGAGCTTCCTTCTCTTCCATAAAAAGAACCTTTAAATTCCCTCAAGGAAAAGTTACTTTCCAGCATCTACATTTTGTGGACAACAAAGAGATTTTGTGCCACACATGCAGCTGGGCAGCAAATGCATCAACTTTCTGCTGAGATTTCAGCTGCTGGTTTGGACCTTTTCAATGCAAACCCAGTGTGGCATTTGCAGCTTTGTCTGCAAAGGTCCAGGGGATTCCTAACACAGGTAAGGAAACAGAAAGCAGTGTGTGCCATGGATGCCAGGGAGAGCTGCACATCACAACTGGGGTGGCCAGGAGGACTTGGGAAGTGTTTGTCCCTCTCCACTGGGCACTGGTGAGGCTGCATCTTGAATCCTGGGTTTAGTTTCGGGCCCCTTCTCTCCAAGTAAGGACACTGAGGTGCTGGAGCAGGTCCAGAGAATGGCAACAAAGTTGGTGAGGGTCTGGAGAACAGGGGTGGTGAGGAGCATCTGAGGGAACTAGGGTTGTTCAGCCAGGGGTAGAGGAAGATGAGGAGAGACCTTCTGGCTCTCTACAACTACCTTAAAGGAGGTTGTAACGAAGTGGGACTTGGTCTCTTCTCCCAATAAGGAAGCAATAGAACATAAAGAAGTAGGCTCAGGTTACACCAGGGGAGGCTTAGGGTGGACATGAGGGAAAGTTTCTTCTCCCAAAGTGTTGCCAAGCCCTGGACCAGCCTGCCCAGAGAAGTGGCAGATTCCCCATCCCAGGAGAGGTTTCAAAGCCTTGCGGATGTGGTGCTAAGGGACATGGCTTAGCGGTGAACTTGGCAGTGCTGTGTTAATGATTGGACTTGATCATCCCAAAGCTTTCTTCCAACTGGAGCTATTCCACCTAGCAAACCGTTTACTTCAAAAATTACACAATATGACAAGCACAGGAAGCTGAGATGCAAAACCTGTGACCTTCCACAATGTGCACTACAGACATAGCAGGCGTGGTCTGTTTTCCCCTCCCCTTCCTCCAGCTTAGCTCTCTCTGCCTTGATTCAGAAAGCAAATGATACTCAGAATATTCAGGGGTTAGATGAGATGACCTTTAAAGGTCATTTCCAACCCTAAACGTCCAGTGATTCTCTTAATTGATTAGATTTGCTTTATCTTCAATCTTAGCTAAGAAATCTTTTCCCATTTCCTCTAGGTTGGCTCCATCTTCCTGAGGAGTGAGCACAGGAAATAAACCAAAGCTCTGTGTTTGCAGCTGAAACGGAAAAATGCAGCAAAAAAACCCCAACCAACCAAACCAAACTAAAACCAATATTTTGCTCTGCACTGAGTAGAAAACTTTACAGTGAAATGCTAAGTTTTGGGAATTTACCCAAATTCCAAGTTGTGGATATATTCACCAAGCCAGGTATCATTCCAGGCACTTCTCTGGAGCCCAGGGCACATCATCCCACGTTTATGTGAACCAATTACTCCTGGACAAGTGGTAGCTGATTACTGCAGATCCTTGTCCAAGTTCTAAGACACTTTGCAGTTAAGCAGATGGTGCTTTTCAGTGCAAGAGTCACAGACTGCATCAGGTTGGAAAGGATCCTCAAAGGTCATCTTGCCCAAGCCCCCTGCAGTCAGCAGGGACACTGCCAACTAGAGCAGGCTGCCCAAGGATACATCAAGTCTGATCTTGAATGTCTCCATGGATGGGGCCTCAACCACATCCCCGGGCAGCCTATTCCAGTGTCTCACCACTTCCATCATGAAGAACTTCCTCTTAATGTCTAAATCTGCCCTGCTCCAGTTTCAAACCATTGTCCCTCATCCTGTCACTTTAGGCCCTACTGAACAGTCCCTCTCCAGCCTTCCTGTAGGTCCCCTTTGGATATTGAAATGCAGGTCTAAGGTCTCCCCAGAGCCTTCTCTTCTCCAGGGTGAACAACCACCATTCTCCCAACTTGTCTTCATAGGAGAGGTGCTCCAGCCCTCTGATCACCTTTGTGGCCTTCTCTGGAACTGCTCTAGCAGGTCCATGTCTCCCTTCTGTTGAGGGCTCCAGAGCTGGACACAGTCCTCAAGGTGAGGTCTCAGCAGAGCAGAGCAGAGTGGCAGAATCACCTCTCTCAGCCTGCTGGCCTTGCTGCTTTTGAAGCAGCCCAGCGTTTAGGCCAAGATATCTCCTTTCCCATTCCAGACACAAAGATGAATTACCTCCCTTGCACTTGAAAGCATGTAGCATGGTGATGTGCATGTCCTATCAAAAAGATGTAGCAAGATGCTACAAGATCCCACCTGGAGGCACAGAAACAAGGACAAGCAGTGGCTGCATGCTGGGTACCAATTAGAACGCAGGAGGTTTTTCTTGAACTTAAGAAGAAACTTCTTTACTTTCAGGGTGGAGCACTGGGCCAGGCTGCCCAGAGAGGTTGTGGAGTTTCCTTCTCTGGAGACTTTTAAAACCCACCTGGCCATGTTCCTGTGCAACCTGATCTATGCAAACCTTCTTTAGCCGGGAGGTTGGGCTTTATATCTCCAGAGGTTTTTCCAACCTCTACTATTCTATGATTCTATGAACTGGGCAGGAAAGACCTCCTTTCTCCCCTCTCCCTTACAAAAACTGAGCCCAAAGCACAGCAGCAAGACTGGTCCCTGCCTAAGAAAAGCCTAAGCCTGCCAGGAATCTCGAGGAGCACAAAGTGGAGCCTCTAGGCAGGAGAGCTACAAGCTTTGTATTACCAAAGCTTGGATATGAGCACTGTGGCCATCCATACCTTGTGGCTCTAAATGCAGGAGGGTCAAAAGAGAGAGAGGCAAAAAGGAGAGAGATGAGTGCTGTGCTCAGTCAAGAATTTTATGTTGGGAAGGAGAAAAAAAACAACCTGTTGAAGTTTGTTTTATTTTGCTTCTACTCTACTGTCAGTTCAGGATCCAAAGGGCTCCTCTGCTACAGAGACAGACTGAGAGAGTTGGGGTTGTTCAGTCTGGAGAAGAGAAGGCTCCCAGGAGACCTCATTGTGGCCTTCCAGTATCTGAAGTGGGCTACAAGAAAGCTGGGGAGGGACTTTTTTAGGGTGTTAAGTAGTGATAGGACTGGGGGGTATGGATCCAAACTAGAGGAAGGGAGATTTAGGTTAGACATTAGGAAGAAGTTCTTCCCCATGAGGGTGGTGAGACACTGGAAGAGGTTGCCCAGGGACGCAGTGGAAGCCTCATCCCTGGAGGTTTTTAAGGCCAGGCTGGATGTGGCTCTGGGCAAACTGATGTAGTGTGAGGTGTCCCTGCCCACAGCAGGGGAGTTGGAACTGGATGATCCTTGAGGTCCCTTCCAACCCTGTCAGTTCTGTGATTCTGTGAAAGCTTCCAAACTGGCAAACCCCAGACTGCCTTCAGACCGGTTTAGGCACAACAGCCACTTTTCTAGGCAGGCGAAGACACAGCCAGCATCAGAAGAAATTCAAGTGTCTGAGTAAACCAGCATGAAAGCTGTGGGGTGTCTAATTAGCTGGAGAGAAGCAGCTTTACCAACTCTTCTGGGTGGCACAGAAATTGAAGTTCCTCCTAAAAAGCAATCTGCTCAGATTCTTTTTGTAACAATCGAGGTCTTAGAGGCAAATGGGTGAGAAATTAATTAGTTTGCAGGACCAGGACAGTTTTTCAAGAGCTTGTTATGACAAGGCTACTCAAGCCAACACGTTATGTATGCCTGAACAATACCTCTTTAGTACAGCAGCCAAAACAAATCGTCCCTTCCTTAGCAAGCTGAAGTGGCAGAATGATCTATACTAAGTGATCTAACAGCCTGAACATAGCAGCAATACAAAGCTAATCTCCCTCCACTCCAAAATAACTTCCCAGCTAATAGAGTAGATCAGGGCTGCCCCAGAAGGCAGCAAAGCAGCAATGATCTTCATTTATCATGCAAGCGTTCAAACTAATGAATCAGAACAAAAAGCACTTGCAGCCAGGCTCCTTCAGCTGCAGGCAGTGAAAGGGAGCTTAAGACTGAATAAAAAAAATAAATGAAAAATCAGGTTCTAAACTGCTTGAGACATGTGGGCAGTGTCCTGGGCTGCAGCAAACAAAGTGTGGCCAGCAGGTCAAAAGAAGGGATTCTGCCCCTGTGCTCTGCTGAGATACCACTTGGAGTGCTGGGGCCAGCTCCGGAGTCCTCAGCGCAGCAGAGGCATGGACCTCGCAGCAGGGTCAGGGGAGGGACACAAAAATGATCAGAGGGCTGGATGCCCCCTGCTGTGAGGCCAGGCTGGGAGAGCTGGGGTTGTGCAGCCTGGAGAAGAGGAAGCTCCAGGGAGACCTTGTGTCCTTTCAGTACTTAAAGGGGCCTAGAAGAAATATGGGGACAGACATTTTAGCAGGGCCTGTGGGGACAGGACAAAGATTGATGGCTGCAAACTGAAAGAGGGAGATTCAGACTAGAGAGAAGAAGGAAATATTTTACACTGAAGGTGGTGAGACACTGGCCTGGGCTGCCCAGAGAGGTGGGAGATGTCCCATCCCTGGACCCACTCCAGGTCAGCAGTGGACTTGCACTGGGGGACCTTTAAAGATCCCTTCCAAACCAAAGCATTCTCTGTGATTTCTGAAACCATCTACTGCTGCCAAAAATTATGGATGGGATGGGATTAGCTTAATAAATATGACCTGGGGCTGTTTAGTCTGGAGAAAAGCAGCCTGAGGATCTTCTCAATGCTGATCAATAGGTAAACGGGGCCAGAGTCTTTCCAGTGGTCCCCAGTGACAAGACGGGAGGCAACAGGCACAAACTGGAACCCAGGAGGTTTCATTTGAACTTAAGGAAAAGTGATTTACTTTGAGGTTGACAGAGCCCTGACCCAGGCTGCCCAGAAAGGTTGTGGAGTCTCCTTCTCTGGAGAGATTCCAAACCCAGCTGGACACTGAGATTCTGGGCAAGCTGCTGTGGGTGACCCAGCTTTAGCAGGTGGGTTGAGTAAATGATCCCCAAAGGTCACTTCCAACCTCCATCATTCTGTGATTCAGGAGCACACAGAGATCCTGTCAGGAAGCAGGATTTTTATACTGGGAGAGGAGAAGGAGAGGAGAGAGAGAGGGAGAAGAGAGGGAGAGGGGAGGGAGAGGAGAGTGACCTCAGATTTACTGTACATGCTAGATTAAGAGAATTAAACCATCACCTATCTCCATATTTTGATTACATCCAACTCTCAAAAGCCAGTTCACAACAGGCCAACTTCAGCTGTGAGTTCTCCTGGCAGCCAATCCACAATGAAGCTGTTTTGTCCCCCAAATCTTCCTTTTCACTAGTTAATAATGAGTCTGTTTGGGCACTGTTACAGATCTAAAGCGGAAGACACAGGCTCTGTGTTGTAAAGATGTGAGATAGAGCAGCTGAAGCAGGACACAAACATTTCTAGCCTTCTTTTCCTAGTGAACAGATTGAACAGTGTTCAATGGCATCCTGGCCTGCATCAGGAACAGTGTGGCCAGCAGGAGCAGGGAGGTCATTCTGCCCCTGTACACTGCACTGGTTAGGCCACACCTTGAGTCCTGTGTCCAGTTCTGGGCCCCTCAGTTTAGGAAGGAGGTTGACTTGCTGGAAGGTGTCCAGAGAAGGGCAACAAAGTTGCTGAGGGGTTTGGAAGACAAGCCCTATGAGGAGAGGCTGAGGGAGCTGGGGTGGCTTAGCCTGGAGAAGAGGAGACTCAGGGTGATCTTACTGCTTTCTACAACTACCTGAAGGGAGGTTGTAGCCAGGCAGAGGTTGGTCTCTTCTCCCAGGCAGCCAGCACCAGAACAAGAGGACACAGTCTCAGGCTGTGCCAGGGCAGGTTTAGGCTGGAGGTCAGGAGGAAGTTCTACACAGAGAGTGATTGCCCATTGGAATGGGCTGCCTGGGGAGGTGGTGGAGTCACCTTCATTGGAGGTGTTCAGGAGGAGACTTGATAGGGTGCTTGGTTCATGGTTTAGTTGATTAGGTGGTGTTGGATGATAGGTTGGACGCGATGATCTTGAAGGACTCTTCCAACCTGGTCTATTCTATTCTACTCCTATTCTATTCTATTCTATTCTATTCTATTCTATTCTATTCTATTCTATTCTATTCTATTCGGCTCTGGCTGCAATTTGTTTGCAGCTCTGATGAAAAGAAAGAGCCTCTTCAGTCAGCTCCACTTGTGATTATTTAATCTGCCTGCAAGGGGCTGGGAGAAAGTGTAAAGCAGTCTGAGAGACAGAATACAATTCACGGCCTCAAATATGTATCTTTTCCTCCCCACAAAATGTTTCCTCTGAGGGACATTATTGGATCACAGCTGGTCAAAATACTAAATCTTGATTGTCTGGCCAAATGCCAAACCCCACAGCTACAGCTCTTTGGTATGAGAATACTTGAGGAGAAAAAAACCCAACAAAACCAACATCAAACCAGTAACAAGAAAAAGCAAAGAAAAAACCAACCCCCCCTAACCCCAAACCCTTAAACACCATTTGATTTTTCTTCTCTTTCTTTTGGTTGCAGACTATGAGCTCATGGCAGCAAGAACGTTTAAATGGAGGTGTTTAAGTTGGTTTACAGCCATCTGAACTGTTTGAAGCTCCAAGTGCAGCCCTGAGCCAATCTCATGTCAAGTGTGCTAAAAAGCAATAATCGTTTCTCACCTTCCCTGAGATTAGTGCTTCACGAACCCACCGTAGCCACGGGGCTGCCGAGGGGAGGCTGCCAGCCTCAGCTTGAGGTGAAACTCTGCTTTATGGCAGCTAAGTTCTGACACATGCTCTAAAGAAAGAAATTCAGCTTCATAAACTGAGCTCCCAAGCTCCAACAGTACAACTGCTGAGGATGGAAGAGGCCTTGGACCCCTCACCGAGACCCTGCAATCCTACCACTGACCCACGTCCCCCAACACAACATCCATGTGGCTTTTAAATACCTCCAAGGATGGTGACTCCACCAACAACAACCTGGGCAGCCTGTTCCAGTGCCTGCCTGCCAACCACAGAATCACAGAAACATTCAGGTTGGAAAAGGCCCTCAGGATCACCAAGGCCAACCCAGAACCCTACTCTACAAGGGTCAGCCCTAAACCATAGCCCCAAGCACTGCATCCAAACCACCTTGAAACACATCCAGGGACAGAAACTTACCCACCTCCCTGGGCAGCACATTCCAGCTCCTGACCACTCTTGCTGGGAAAAAAATTTTCCCATTTTTCCTAATATCCAACCTGAACCTCCCTCAGCACAACGTGAGGCTGGTTCCTCTTTTCCTGTCACTTGTTGCATGTGAGCAGAGATCAAGCCCCACCTCATTCCAGCCTTCTTTCAGGTAGTTGCAGAGGGTGATGAGGTGTCCCCTCAGCCTCCTCTTCTGAAGACTAAACAATCCCAGTCCCCTCAGATGTTACCTTTTAAGGTCCTATTGTATCTAGCAGTGTATGAACCAAGACATACCTTGGATAAAACAATGGTAGCCTTGGCACACAGGTGGTTTTGAGTAAAGCTTTCAAATACACATTCAGGAAGACACCTCCCTGGCTACAGGTAAGACCTTCTAAAGGAGCATCTCATGGTTGCCAGCATTAGCTAAGCCAATTGTCTAATCTATTCACTAGGAAAAGAAAATCTCACTCATTCTGGGCCCCTCAGTTCAAGAAGGACCTCAGGGAACTTCTTGAAAGAGTCCAGCACAGAGTCACAAAGATGCTGAAGGCAGTGGAACATCTCCCTGCTGAGGACAGGCTGAGGGAGCTGGGGCCTGGAGCAGAGGAGCCTGAGGGGTGACCTCCTTCATGATAAAGATGTGCAGGGCAGTGTGGGCAGGACAGAGCCAGGCTCTGCTCAGTGATGTCCAGTGACAGGACAAGGGGCAATGGGGGCAAGCTGGAGCAGGGGAGGTTCCAGGTGAACATAAGGGAAAACTTTTTCCCTGTGTAGGTGAGAAACACTGGAAAAGGCTGCCCAGAGAGGCTGTGGAGTCTCCTCTGGAAACTTTCAAAACTCCTATGCATTCCTGTGTGACCTGCCTAGGGTCATCCTGCTCTGGCAGGAGGGGTGGACTGGATGATCTTTTGAGGTCTCTTCCAATCCCTAACATTCTGTGATTCAGGTCTGCAGTGTGTACTTTAGTCTTCCTTAATGAACACAAATTCTATCCCTCAACGTTTAGAGTAAATAAAGGGAATGGGAACAAAACTAGAAATGGGGTAGATTGAGATTGGATGTTAGGAAGAAGTTCTTCCCCGTGAGGGTGGTGAGACACTGGCACAGGTTGCCCAGGGAGGTGGTGGAAGCCTCACCCCTGGAGGTTTTGAAGGCCAGGCTAGATGTGGCTGTGAGCAACCTGATGTAGTATGAGGTGTTCCTGCCCATAGCAGGGGGGTTGGAACTGGCTGATCCTTGAGGTCCCTCCAACCCTGACAATTCTGTGATTCTATGAAGCTGAAGAATGAGGAAAGGAAATAAAAGAGTCTCTTGATGTAAGACAACCATGACCTAAAGGGCTTGACTTGGGAAAGAGAAATCTGAACATGCAGAAAGGAATCAAACAACTTCCAAAATGTACAGGCTACAAGTAAGTGAAAGTAAAGGTTGGATCAGATGATCCTTGGGGTTCCTTCCAACCAGGCATTCTGTGAAGCAGAGATTTGATCTCAAAAGCTGAAATAAACTGCTGTCAAAAAGAACTGAAGAACCAAAAGAACCAAACCTGCATAGGGCCCTTTTGCATCAGCAAAAGCCAATCTTCCAAATGAGACTACAGGGCTGAAAAACTGGAAGTAGAATTATTCCCATAAGGAAACAGAAGAGATCTGGGGGGGGGACGGGACCACAAGTGAGACAGTTTAAATCAATGACAACTTTGGCTCCTCATCTCTCACCTTAAGAGTCAACACCCAAATTTGGTACCAGAACAGCAACACCAACAACAGAAGAGAAGCTTCTGCAGTTCTGTAGCTCTCCAGGAAATAAAGATCTGTCTTGATTTTGTCTTGATTTCATCTCCATACAGTACAAATAACATGTTGCAGCAGAGGGGGGGAAAAGGGGGAAGAAAAGTAAACACAGCAGAATATAGGTGCCAGGAGAGATATGAAGAGGGCAGCAGAGCTTGCAGACCTGCAGGCTTGCTGCCATAAATCAGGCAGGTCGGGATGTGAAAACGTGTATTAATCATGCAAGTGTCATGCCTGAGAAACCAAAACAACACAAATCTCACCAGGCAGAGGGAACCCAGCAGCAACCAAATGAAAGCTTGATGCAAAGGCACTGGACTCTGCAGACCTCCAGCAGGGCCAAGGGATGCCCCAGAGCGCCAGGCAGAACAAGGGAGTTTGTGAAAGCTTCACAAGAAGAGACTTTAAAGGCAAATTTGCTTTGATAGAAGTAGGTGGGCTCTTGACAA
Organism: Colaptes auratus; assembly: GCA_015227895.2. NCBI lineage: Eukaryota > Metazoa > Chordata > Aves > Piciformes > Picidae > Colaptes > Colaptes auratus. The sequence goes on from CM037631.1 coordinate 34,091,079, forward strand.
AGTGGGAGCTTTTGTTTGTTTTTGAATCTGAAGGGGTGGGAAAAAAACCCACTATTCTGTGCTCAAAGTCAAACTGATGCTTATCAGAGAAAGAGGGCAAGCCTGACAAAAAAATAATGTATTTCAGTTTCACTGAACATCTAGGGGACTCAATTCCACTCCAGACTGCAGAGAAATAGAGATGTCTCTGGAACAAACACAGAGAGTCAAAAGCAAAAGCGAGGATGATTCATAGGCTAGGAGTTAAAACCAGTCCTGTGCAAAGAGAAACTGAGTACAATCACAGAATGGTCTGGGTTGGAAGGGACCTCCAAAGGTCATCTAGTCCAAGCCCACAGCAGTAAGCAAGAGCATCAACTAGATCAGGTTGCCCAGAGCCCTGCTGAGCCCAACTTTGAGTATCTCCAGGGATGGGGCCTCAACCACCTCCCCGGGCAATCTCTTCCAGGGTTCCATCACCCTCATGGTGCAGAACTTGTTCCTCACATCCAATCTAAATCTGCTCTTGTCTAGTTTGAAGCCATTGCCTCTCATCCTATCACTGCAGGCCTTTGCAAACAGTCTCTCTTCATCCTTCCTGTAGCCCCCTTCAGATACTGGCAGGCTGCTATTAGGTCTCCCTGGAGCCTTCTCTTCTCCAGGCTGAACACCCCCAGCTCCATCAGCCTGTCCTTGCAGCAGAGGGGATCCAGTGCCCTGATTGTTTTCATGGCCCTCAAGTAAGTTGTGGATGTCCCATCTTTGGAAGTGTTTAAGGCCAGGTTGGATGGAGCTGATCTAGTGGAAGATGCTCCTGCTCATGAGAGGTTTGTTATTCACCAGTGTGATTCTGATTTGACAGCACTTTAAATTCCGCAAAACCCAGTTTCAGCGGTAGGAAAGGAAACTGAACAGCAGCAAAACCACAACCAGACAAACCAGACAGATCAAGTGGATCTTATTAGGTAAGAAAAAAACCCACCACAGCCTCTTATGTTCCTGCTCCTCTCCTGCAAGTAGAAGAATAACCTTAAAATACTTTACTGACCATGGTTTCACAGAATCACAGAATGGGGAGGGTTGGAAGGGACTGCTGAGGATCATCCAGTCCAACCCCCCCTGCTAAAGCAGGGTCACTCACAGCAGGTTGCCCAGGACCACAATATCTAGATGGATTTGGAGTCTCTCCAGAGAAGGAGACTCCACAACCTCTCTGTGCAGCCTGCACCAGGCTGCAGCATCCTCACAGTAAAAATGTTTTTCCTTATTTTCAGAGATAACTTCCTGTGTTCCAATTTGTGCCTGCTGTCCCTTGCACTATCACTGGGTATCACTGAAAAGAGGCTGGCCCCATCCTCTTGACCCCTGCCCTATAGATATTGATAAGCACTGATCAGATCCCCTCTCAGGCTGCTCTTCTCCAGGCTCAACAGCCCCAGGGCTCTCAGCTTTTCCTCCTCACAGAGATTCTTCAGACCCTTCAGCATCTTTATAGCCTTTCACTGGACCCTCTCCAGTAGTTTCCTGTCTATCTTGAACTGGGGAGCCCAGAACTGGACCCAGTACTCCAGATGTGACCTCACTAGGGCAGAGTAGAGGGGGAGGAATAACTTCCTTGAGCTGCTGGCCATACTCTTCTGAATGTACCCCACACCGTTTCCCTTCTTGGCCACAAGAGCACATTGCTGGCCAGGTCCTTCACTGCAGAGCTGCTTTCCAGCAGGTCAACCTCTGACCTGTCCTGTGGCAGAGTCCATCAGATGACTCACCTACAGGATCCTGAAACCCTAAATTCCTTCAAACCTTCCTCTGAACAGCTGCTGGCTTTTCTGTTTGTTTTAATATAAGCAATCAGATACTGCCCACAAGGGAGTAGGCATCTGTGCTCTGCCATGGGAGTGCTCAATGGCAATGCCCAATTATCAATGTCTAGCCAGTCTTCCCCTGGAGCCACACTCCCTACAAAGCCTCATTTCCATTTCCACTATTGGGAAGTGGTAGGAAGCATTGATTAGAATCATTAGCCTTAAAAACAGTTAAGGGAGGCACAACCATTCACACAAGGTTTGGAGGTGAGAAGGAAATGAGGCATAGATGTTCATGGGCATGGGGGAAGGAGGGAATGTGATACTCCCAGGGAACTGGGAGTACTATTCCCACGTGTTTTGAAATATTATCCAGGCAGGAACTGTGTTTTCTCTTGCTAATGGCTGTGTATCACCTACAGGAAAATAAAACCCCAAACTCTGACTGTATGATGGCAAAACTTCTAAGGCATAATGAAAGCTTCTGTGATCATAGAATCATAGAATTGTCAGGGTTGGAAGGGACCTCAAGGATCATCCAGTTCCAAACTCCCCTGCCATGGGCAGGGACACCTCACACTAGTCAGGTTGCTCAGAGCCACATCCAGCCTGGCCTTCCAAACCTCCAGGGATGAGGCTTCCACCACCTCCCTGGGCAACCTGTGCCAGTCTCTCGCCACCCTCATGGGGAAGAACTTCTTCCTAATATCCAATCTCAATCTGCCCACTTCTAGTTTTGCTCCATTCCCCCTAGTCCTATCACTCCCTGACACCCTAAAACCTCTCTCCCCAGCTTTCTTGTAGCCCCCTTCAGATACTGGAAGGCCACAAGAAGGTCTCCTCAGTGTCTTCTCTTCTCCAGACTGAGCAACCCCAACTCCCTCAGTCTGTTCTCACGGGAGAGGTGCTCCAGCCCTCTGCTCATCCTCGTAGCCCTTCTCTGGGCACCTTCCAGCACCTCCAGATCTTGAAATAGGGGCTCCAGAATTGGACACAGTACTCCAGGTGGGATCTCACCAGAGTGGAGCAGAGGGGGAGAATCACCTTAGTTGACCTGCTGGCCACACTTCTGTTGACGCAGCCCAGGATATGATTGGATATCAGGATATGAGGTCTTCAAGGACAGCAGACACCAGAAGGGAAGAACAGACACCCTCACTTTGGTGACAATGCCACTGAACACCTCCCAGAGTCATCCCAACTTGGTGTTCAAGACTGAAGATGGTCATCCAGAATCTGTACCCTTTCCTGCTCTACTAAGAGTGCTACAGAAGCCATGGGTTGAGGTATTTTGGACCCTTGTTTTGAGATTGGCTTAGGGGACTGCATCTCATCTCAGGATTTCATAGAATGGTTTGGGTTGGAAGAGACCTTAAAGATCATCCAGTTCCACCCCCCTGCAATGGGCAGGGACACCTTCCACTAGCCCAGGTTGCTCAAGCCTGCCCTTGAACACCTCCAGGGAGGGGGCATCCACAACCTCCCTGGGCAACTTGTTCCAGTGTCTCACCACCCTCACTGCAAAGAATTTCCTTCTAATCTCCAGTCTCAGTCTCCTCTTTTCCAGCTTCAGTCCATCCCTCCTCATCCTATCACTCCAAGCCCTTGTAGAAAGTCCCTCCCCAGCTTTTTTTAGGCTCCCTTGCAGATACTGGAAGCTGCAATTTTTTACATTGGTGATGGATACCACACACAAACTCCTGCTAACCTCTTCCCAGTGAAGAAAGCTTTTCTTCATGCATCTTGCTTGGGAATAAGAAGAAAGGAGATGGTTGGATTTGCTGATCTAGAAGTTCTTTTCTAAGCTTAATGACTATGAAAAGCAGGGAGAATCTTTTCAGCTGTGCCTGAAATTACCGACAGAATAATACCCCACAAGGCACTGAGCTTCCTTCTCTTAGGGCCTGCTCACTCCCACTGTACTGTTGGCTGAGTTGAATTTCCATCAGGCAACACTTCCTACAATATTGCTCAAAGATCATACTTGTTCTACTTCTGTGTTTGTTCTTTTTTGCCAAGTGTCACTTCCCAAGTAAGCTGGAGTCCAAATCACTTAGAGTTCACATGGATCAGCGTTTCTGAACAAGGAATGAAAGACAACAAAGGCAGAGTGACAACAGGAAGAAGGGCTGGTAGGAGCTGTGGCATCATGTGGCACAAACATGTCCAAAAGAAGAGCGATGAAGCTGGTGGAGGGCCTAGAGCAAGGGTCTCATGAGGAGTAGCTGAGGGATTGTTTAGCCTGGAGAAAAGAAGGCTGAGGCTGACCTTCTTGATTCTGGACTATCATAATCACTAAGCCAGCAGTGTGCCCAGGTGGCCAAGAAGGCCAATGGCATCCTGGCCTGCATTAGGAATGGTGTGGCCAGTTGGAGCAGGGAAGTCCAGTTCTGGGCCCCTCAGTTTAGGAAGGACATTGAGACACTTGAACGTGTCCAGAGAAGGGCAACAAGGCTGGGGAGAGGCCTTGAGCACAGCCCTGTGAGGAGAGGCTGAGGGAGCTGGGGTTGTTTAGCCTGGAGAGGAGGAGGCTCAGGGGAGACCTCATTGCTCTCTACAACTACCTGAAAGGTGGTTGTAGCCAGGAGGGAGTTGGGCTCTTCTCTCTAGCAACCAGCACCAGAACAAGGGACACAGTCTCAAGCTGCACCAGGGGAAGTTTAGGCTGGAGGTGAGGAGGAAGTTCTTCACTGAGAGAGTCGTTCACCATTGGAATGTGCTGCCCAGGGAGGTGGTGGAGTCACCGTCCCTGGAGGTGTTCAAGAGGGGACTGGATGTGGCACTTGGTGCCACGGTTTAGTCCTGAGGTCTGTGGTGACAGGTTGGACTCTATGATCTTTGAGGTCTCTTCCAACCTTGGTGATACTGTGATGCTGTGACAATACAGAAGGTGCATCTGCTACCAACCCGTACAGAATCAGACAATGGGAGGGGTAGGAAGGGACCTCTGGAGATCATCTAGTCCAACTCCCCTGCCACAGCAGGGCTCCCACAGCAGGTTGCTCGGGATCACAATGTCCAGGTGGTTTTGGAATTCTCCAGAGAAGGAGACTCCACAACCTCTCTGGGCAGCCTGACCCAGGCAGCAGCAGAAAGGAAGTTTTTCCTCATGCTCAGATGGAACCTCCTCTCTTCCAGTTTGAGCACAGTGCTCTTTGTCCTGTCACTGGGTACCACTGAAAGAGTCTGGCCCCATTCTCTTGATCCCCCACTCTTTAGCTCTTGCTGAGCATTGACCAGATCCCCTCTGGGACTGCTCTTCTCCAGGCTCAACAGCCCCAGGGCTCTTAGCCTTTCCTCCTCACAGAGATGCTCCAGGCCCCTCAGCATCTTCATTTTAGACATAGTCTTAAGACAATGATGAACTCCCTCCTCTCTAGAGAAGAACACTGCTTTTCACCTTCCCCCCCCAAGATCCATACACCTGTGAAAGGAACTGTGAGCCCATCACAGGGCAGATATAAAGAAAATAACAGAATACTGCAGATGATTCCATGGTCTATATTTTGGGAAAGTCACAACATTCACCACTCCTGTGAAAAAATCTTACATTTCAGGTTTGGTTTTTTTGTGGCATCCACCTCTTTGTTATAAAAAGACCCCCAACTAAATACTTACCATCTAACCATTAGCCCAAGCTCCATGAAGTTTTTCAGGTTAGGAAGAGTCTGCCTTAGATCTGGAGTACTCAGCCCATGTTGATACCTAAGCTGTGAGAGGAGAGCAAAATGAAGTTAGCACAGCTTCCCAAATCCCTGCTGACTACAATTAATATAATATTAATGTCCACTCAATTTACTTGGTTTTCAAAGAAAATGTGGGATAATCAAATAGTTCCAGGAGATCTATTCCCCATCAGGAAATGTTCCATTTAATAACTCATAACCCACCCATGAGCAGGGATAAAACAATCAATCAGACTGTGAATCTCATTACACTTTTCCTGTTTCTTGTATCTGTCACAGGAGAGCAGCCTCCCAGCTTCATAAAAACTCAGCCAGTAAGTGAAAAGACCAATTTTCCATGTTCTAGAGTCATCAGTTCAAGCTATTTACTTGTGTGCAAGTGGTGTCTGTCACCCTGAGTGTATCCATGTATGTTGGAGTGAGTAGGGGAGCTATTAAAGTGGTATCACAGGATCATGGGATGTTAGGGGTTGGAAGGGACCTCTGAAGGACCTCATCAAGTCCAACCCCCCTGCCAGAGCAGGACCATAGAATCTAGAGCAGATCACACAGAGAATGCATCCAGATGAGTCTTGAAAGTCTCCAGAGAAGGAGACTCCACAGCCTCTCCGGGGAGCCTGTTCCAGGGCCCTGTGACCCTCACAGTGAAGAAGTTCCTCCTCATGTTGAGGTGGAACCTCCTGTGCTGGAGTTTATATCCATTGCCCTTTGTCCTATCACAGGGTGCAACTGAGCAGAGCTTGTCCCCTTCCTCTTGAAACCCAGTCTCTTCTCCAGACTAAACAGCCCCAGGACTCTCCTCATAAGACAGTGCTCCGGTAGCTCTCCCTTGGACTCTCTCCAGCAGATCCCTGTCCCTCCTGAACTGGGCAGCCCAGAACTGGATGTAATATTCCAGGTGAGGTCTCACCAGGGCAGAGTAGAGGGGGAGGAGAACCTCCCTCCATCAGCTAGCCACACTCTGCTGAATGCACCCCAGGATCCCATTGGCCTTCTTGGCCACCAGGGCACATTGCTGTCCTATGCAGAACTTGTCAGCCACCAGGACTCCCAGGTCCTACTCCACAGGGCTGTTCTCCAGCAGATCACCTCCTAACCTATACTGGTGCAGTTTATTCTTCCTTCCCAGCTGCAGGACTCTGCACTTCTCCTTGTTGAACCTCCTTAGGCTCCTCTCCGCCCAGCTCTCAGTCTGTCCAAGTCTCTCTGAACAGCCGTAAAAATCAAGTAGTAAAAACCCACTCTCACACAACTGACCAAAATCTCTGCTCCTTACACGGCTCACATCAATATTTAAAGTACTCTTTTGCTCACAGTTAAACCCAGCACACAGACAAAACTCCACGTGGCTAGAGAAGGGCTTCAAACTTTGATCCAAGTCTTAACTCCTGGGTTGGTGCAAAAATCAGAGGCTAAATACACTGAGTGCAGGTGAACCTCAACTTGTTTTGACCCTCAGATTCTCAAATGAAGCACACTTGATGCAACTGTTCCTGCTAGCAATGATAAGCCACTTCTTTGTCTTGTGTCCTGAACCTGAGAAGATCCCCTACACCTGTACAGCATGGGGCTGACCTGCTGGAAAGCAGCTCTGCACAGAAGCACCTGGGAGTGCTGGTGGACAACAAGGTCACCACGAGCCAGTAATGTGCTCCAGTGGTCAAGAAGGCCTTCTGGGGTGCATTAAGAGTGTGGCCAGCAGGTCAAGGGATGTTCTTCTTCCCCTCCACTCTGCCCTGGTCAGGCCACATCTGGAGTATTGTGTCCAGGCACAAGTGACAAGGCACTACTGGAGTGACTCCAATGGAGACTTTGAAGATGCTGAGGGGCCTGGAGCATCTGTGTGAGGAAGAAAGGCTGAGAGACCTGGGGTTGTTGAGTCTGGAGAAGAGCAGCCTGAGAGGGCCTCTTCCCAATACTTATCAGTATCTAAAACTTTGGTGAGTGCCAAGAGGATGTGGGCAGACTGTTTTCAGCAGTGTGCAGTGACAGGACAAGGGGCAGCAGGCACAAACTGGAACACACTGGAGGTTTTAACTGGACATGAGGGAAAACTTTGCTTTGACATGAACAAAGTGCTGGAGCAGGCTGCCCAGAGAGGTTGTGGAGTCTCCTTCTCTGGAGAGATTTCAAACCCATCTGGACATTGTGATTCTGGGCAGGCTGCTGTAGGTGACCCAGGACTAGATGATCTCCAGAGGTCCCTTCCAATCTCCACATTCCTGTGATTTAAGGACTCCTTGAACTAAAAATGCCTCTGAGGGAAACGAAGCATGGGAGGAGAGAAAAACCTCCAGTGTTTCGAGCTTGAATCTCAAACCTTCAGGGAAGCTTTGCTGGCAAAAGTACTGCCTGTGTGGTTAAAATATGAAAAGAATAAACATCCCATATTTCTATATCTTTAAGGCTATCAGAATGACAGACTCTCAACTTAATATGCAGATGTTAACACCCTCCAGAAGTCAGAGCTGGCCTCCAATATACACATAGAGAGCAACTGCATAAATTTAATGGAGCTACTTGCTGAAACGTGGAATGATCCCACTCAAAATTCACTTTGCTGCTCAGTATTACAACTTGTTTCCATAACTCATGGCCAGTAAGGTGTAGGCAAGTGTCCTCTTCTGCATTAGAAAGATTTCTGAGGTCTCCCAAACCAGTTCTTCATAGGGAAAAAAAAAAAAGGTCTTGAAATTAGGAATGATTTTTAGGCTTGTCTGCATACTAGAAGGAAAAATGCCACTGGAAGAGAATCATCCATGGATGATTCCATGGATGCCATCCAGAGGGACCTTGACAGGCTGGAGAAGTGGGCCCATGACAACCTCATGAGATTCAACAAAACCAAGTGCAAGGTCCTGCAGCTGGGTCAGGGCAATCCCAAACACCAATACAGGCTGGGCAGGGACTGGCTTGAGAGCAGCCCTGAAGAGAAGGACTTGGGGGTGCTGGGGGAGGAGAAGCTCAACAGGAGCCAGCAGGGAGCACTTGCAGCCCAGAAAGCCAAGCAGAGCCTGGGCTGCAGCAAGAGAAGCAAAGCCAGCAGGTCGAGGGAGGTGATTCTCCCCCTCTGCTCTGGTGAGACCCCACCAAGACTACTGTGTCCAGTTCTGAAGCCTCTAATATAGGAGGGATCTAAAGGTGCTGGAGTGTGACCAGAGAAGGGCCATGAGGATAAGCAGAGGGCTGAAGCTCCTCTCCTATGAGGACAGACTGAGGGAGCTGGGGTTGTGCAGTCTGGAGAAGAGCTCCAAGGAGACCTTCTTGTGGCCTTCCAATATCTGAAGGGGGCTACAGAAAGCTGGGGAGGACTTTTCAGGATGTCAGATAGTGATAAGACTGGGGGAATGGGAGATGCAGATTGGATGTTAGGAAGAAGTTGTTCCCCATGAGGGTGGTGAGACACTGGCACAGGTTGCCCAGGGAGGTGGTGGAAGCCTCATCCCTGGAGGTTTTGAAGGCCAGGCTGGATGTGGCTCTGAGCAACCTGATGTAGTGTGACATGTCCCTGCCTATGGCAGAGAGGTTGGAACTGGATGATCTTTGAGGTCCCTTCCAACCCTAACAATTCTGTGATCCTCACTGCTGCATTGGATAAGAGGAGGCCACTTCTGAGGCAGCTTATTATTTCCATATGGACACAGCGAAGTCTTACGGTGGGCTTGGATTCCTTTGGGGTTTTTTTTTGCTGCAATGACAGCACTTGGATTAAGGAAACCATGCAATATAAATTACTAAAAGGATTACCACATTCTCCTGATGGGATTACAGTGGATTTGGTTAACCAAAGAACCAGCCTGGGGCAAAAGAAATGCAAAGGAAGAAGATGAAAAAAAAACACCAACCACCACCAACACCAAACCCCAAACACATAATGCTTGTTCCTCTTTCTCCAATCAAGCCTTTGCAGAACACTCCTTTGGAGAGTCACCCTTAAATTCTAAGGTTTCAGAGCATGAAAAGAATTGGATGAAGGGATCTTGCTATTTCCAACAGCCAGGATAAGACAAAATGCATGTAAGATTTGAATCAAAGACTTGCATCAAACTGCTAACCCCCACCCTGATATTCATATTGCAGAGAGCAGGGATGCACAGTAAAACACAGAATGTTAGGGGTTGGAAGGGACCTCACCACACACATAGGGATAGCCACTCAAGCTCATCCAGGAAACAGGAACACACTGACCAACTGGGCAACAAAACTGGTGAAGATCTGGAACACAAACGGGGAGTAGCTGAAGGAGCTGGGGTTCTATAGTCTGGAGAAAAGAGGCTGAGGGGGAGACCTCATTGCTCTCTACACCTCCCTGGAAGGAGGCTGGAGTGAGACGGGATTGGTCTCTTCTCCCTAGTATTAGGTGATTGGACAAGAGGAAATGGCCTCAAATTGTGCCAGAGGAGGTTTAGATTGGATATTAGGAAAAATGTCTTTGCTGCAAGAGTGGTTGGGGATTGGAACAGGCTGCCCAGGGAGGTGGTGGAGTCACCATCCCTGGAGGTGTTTAAGAAATGCGTGGACACAGCACTTTGGGACATGTTTTAATGGCCATGGTGGTGCTAGGCTGATGGTTGGACTCGATCTCAGAACTTTTTTCCAACTAAAACAATTCTGTGATTCTGTAACACCAGTATCCAACACCTGTGGCCTGCTACAGTAGGATTCATACAAGTACCTTTAACATCAAAATCAACTTTAAAAGGAGAATAGTGCAGGGAGAGGGCAGCTGCTGTGCTCCCAAGAATAAAAGGGTAGAAAAACAAAAGCTGAGCTTGATTCTCCTCAGAAACTGAGTTCATGTTTCAACTGTTGCTATTAAACATCACCCACCTCCTCCTGCCCCACACTAAGCTTCCAAAGGAGCCAAATATCACTTGCAAAAAGCACCATTTTATTGTGAGATTGGATTGTTCCTTCAGGATATTACAGACCTGGCCCTCCATTGAAAACGTGCCTGGTTTAATTTCAGGGAACAAGTGTCCACGGCTTGTGCTCACATTTATGACCGTGTATTCTCCATGGGACTGTGAGTAAATCATTAATGGTGTGCAAGGAATAAAAGATTAATTGCTATTTCCTTACTAATATTTAGCTCCTCCATGCAGCTTGGTTTTCCCAAGTGCTGTGTGAAATGTTAGTTCGCTGAACAAAAACACGTAGTAAACATGAGCTGGGAAACAAATAAGGTAAAGACATCAGACAGGAGTCTGAGTCTGTTCTCATGCCAGATACTAGCAGCACTTACTCCACAGAAACAAGCTGTAGGTGATGAGATGCATCATATTTCACAAATAGTTTTAAGACAGAGGAATTTAAGGGTACTTACATTTAAGGAGAATAAAAAAGTCACTGTGTCATTTCCTTAAATTAAACTCATTAAGTCCTTTTATTCACCTCAAAGAGGGAAAATGTCAATGTCCTGCTGTCCCTTTGGCTTCCACATGAAGTGACATCACTACAAGTTATTTAGTTAGATGCAAAGAAGTAGTAAGTCATGTGTAACTTCAAAAGCTTTTTGTGTTCCCACAATACAGTCATCCAAGTTGATCATGACTTTAGGATGTGCTTTTGTGGGCATGGTGGTGTTGGGTCGATGGATGGACTCGATCACCTTAGGAACGAGTTCTTTACTATGAGACCAAGGGAGCTGGGGGCATTTAGTCTGGAGAAGAGGAGGCTCTGGAGAGACCTAATAGCGGCCTTCCTGTATCTAAGGGGGCTACAATGGCTTCAAACTAGAGAAGAGCAGATTTAGATTGGATGTTAGGAAGAAGTTCTTTGCCACGAGGGTCGTGGAACACTGGAACAGGTTGCCCAGAGAGGTGGTTGAGGCCCCATCCGTGGAGTTTTCCATCTGAGGCTCAACAGCGCTCTGGGCAACCTGATCTAGTCGAGGATGTCCTGCTGACTGCAGAGAGGGTTGGACTGGAGGACCTTTGGAGGTCCCTTCCTTCCCATCTCTCCTGATGTGACTCAACGAAGATAAAATCAACGACCGAGGCCACCTTCGGGAATATGCATAAGACAAGATAATCTCCACCCATCAAGCACCCCGGAAAGGGAGGATGGTGAGACAAGGGATTCACCACCTGGCCCCTGATTTCCTGAGTTGTGGACAATACTTGGACACATAGCCAAGAACTAAAAAACTGTATAAAAGACTTGAGCAACTACTGGCTCAGTAGAAGAAAAACAGGGAACCAAAAACAGAAGAAGAAAAACGGAGAACCAAAAACACAGAAGGAAAACACAGATGAAGGAAAACACAGGAGAAGGACACTGTCACTGAGAAGGAAAGCACGAGAGAAGGAAAAGCCCGACACAAGCCCTGCTCCGAAGAAAAGAGGCCATGGAGCCTGGAAGAAGCAGACGGAACCCTCTCTCCGTGCCTTAAATTCCACCTGCTGCAACTCATGGAGCTGAAGAGGCTGCTCAGAGGACCACCTCTCTTCTACAGCCAAAGCCTCAGCACCCTTCATCTACAGACCCAACATCTCCTGCAGCACCTTTCCTCCACAGACTCAAACTGTCTTGGCAGGGTGAGAGTGTGGTAATATAATGCAATACGATAGAATAAACCAGGTTGGAAGAGACCTTCAAGATCATCGCGTCCAACCCATCAACCAAACCAACTCACCTAAACAACTAAACCATGGCACCAAGCAGCCCATCAAGTCTCCTCCTGAACACCTCCAGTGATGGTGACTCCACCACCTCCCCAGGCAGCCCATTCCAAAGGGCAATCACTCTCTCTATGTAGAACTTCTTCCTAACATCCAGCCTAAACCTCCCCTAGTGCAGCCTGAGACTGTGTCCTCTTGTTCTGGTACTGGCTGCCTGGGAGAAGAGAACGACCTCTGCCTGTCTACAACTTTCCTTCAGGTAGTTGTAGAGAGCAATAAGGTCACCCCTGAGTCTCCTCCTCTCCAGGCTAAGCAACCCCAGCTCCCTCAGTCTCTCCTCACAGGGCTGTGTTCCAAACCCCTCACCAACTTCGTTGCCCTTCTCTGGACACATTCCAGCAACTCAACATCCTTCCTAAACTGAGGGGCCCAGAACTGGACACAGGACTCAAGGTGTGGCCTAACCAGTGCTGTGTACAGGGGCAGAATGACCTCCCTGCTCCTGCTGGCCACACTGTTCCTGATGCAGGCCAGGATGCCATTGGTCCTCCTGGCTGCCTGGGCACACTGCAGGCTCATGTTCAGCCTACCTCAACCAGCACCCCCAGGTCCCTCTCTGCCAGGCCGCTCTCCAGCCACTCTGACCCCAGCCTGTAGCACTGCCTGGGGTTGTTGTGGCCACTGTGCAGAACCCAGCACTTAGATGTGTTCAATCTCATGCCCTTGGCCTCTGCCCATCTGTCCAGCCTGTCGAGGTCCCTCTGCAAAGCCTCTCTGCCCTCCAGCAGATCAACTCCTGCCCCCAGCTTGGTGTCGTCTGCAAATTTACTGATGATGGACTCAATGCCTTCATCCAGATCATCAATAAAGATGTTGAACAGGATGGGGCCCAGCACTGATCCCTGGGGCACACCACTAGTGACTGGCCGCCAGCATCTAGTTGAGGATGTCCCTGCTGACTGCAGAAGGGGTTGGACTGGTTGGACTGCATGACCTTTGGGGTTACCTTCCAGCCAAGACCATTCTATGATTCTATGACTTAGTTCTGTCTGCATTTCCCGCTGTGCAACAGTTTGAACTTCAATGGGAAGAAAGCTGTCACACCTCAGCAGCGAATTAGCTCCAGACTGAGCATCTCCAAACCACTCCTACTATCCAAGCCATCTTCTAGGTAATTTTTGTCAACCAGACAAGCATGTTGAATTTAAAATCGCATCAGAAAATAGAAAAGGTTTCCACCTTCTTAAAAGGCAACTATTCCATGACAGGATATTACAGAATACAGAATTAACCAGGTTGGAAAAGACCTTTGAGATGATCAAGTCCAACCTATCCCCCAACACCATCTCATCAACTAAACCAAGTTGGCACCAAGTGCCTCATCCAGATGATGACAGCTACATCATGCACAAGTGAGCTAACACACGGAACATGCTTGAAGGGGGTGATCCTCAAAACGATTTTGGAGGCACAGCTGGTGATGGCACCTCTTCTACTACACCCAACCACATTGTTCACCTCACCTCATCTGGTCACAGAATCACAGAATTAACCAGGCTGGAAAAGACCTCTGAGATCATCAAGTCCAACCTATCACCCAACACCATCTCATCAACTAAACCATGGCACCAAGTGCCTCATCCAGGCTCTTTTTAAACACTTCCAAGGATGGTGACTCCACCATCCTTGTGGCTTTTTAGTCTGGAAAAGAGCAGCCTGAGAGGGCAACTGATCAATGCTCATCAATATCTAAAATACAAATGGCAAGATCATGTGGCCAGACTCAATTGGTGCTCAATAACAGGACAATGGGCACAAAATGAAACCCAGCAGGATCCATCTGAAGATGAAGAAAAACCTTCTTTCTTTGAGGGTGACAGAGCTCTGAAGCAGGCTGCCCAGAGAGTTGTGGAGTCTCCTTCTCCAGAGAGATTCAAAACCCACCTGGACCTGATTCTGTGCAACCTGCTCTGGGTGACCTTGCTTTAGCAGGGGGGGTTGAAGTGGATCTCCAGAGGTCCCTTCCAACCCCTACTGTTCTGTGATCCTGAATTTACATGCAAGGAAGAACAGCTCATTTCCTACACTAATTCCTGTACCAGTACTTAATGACTAATGGGACACAAGCACATACATTAACTTCCAGCCAGACACCACAGAGTACCTGGCCTGGAATATCCTTTTTTTTTTTTGGAACACAAAATAACTCCAGCCCTGAACTCATCTGGTCAGCATTTACTACATTGTTTCTCCAGTCATACTCCTCTTGTTCTGGAGACACATGGAAGCAGTCTTACAGCTCAGACTATGCTAATGAAGTCCAAAATATCAGCCACTTCAGTCCATGTTGTGCATAATGCTTGAGTCCACACACAAATCCCCTGCAGCTTTGCCCTCCTCTGGGTCTATACTGCAGGGAACTGGACCTTGATGTTGCAGCACCATCTGTATGTGGAGTACTGGGTCCAGTTCTGGCCTTCCCAGTTCAAGAGAGAAAGGGAGCTACTAGAGAGAGTCCAGCAGAGACTGCAAAGATGCTGAGGGGTCTGGAACATCTCTATGAGAAGGAAAGGCTGAGAGACCTGGGGCTGGTTCAGCCTGGAGAGGAGCAGCCTGAGAAGGCATCTTCTCAACACTTATCAGTATCTAAAGCTTTAGTAAGTGCCAAGACGATGTGCCCAGACTGTTTTCAGAGGTACCCAGTGACAGGTCAAGAGGCATTATGCACAAACTGGAACCCAGGAGATTCCATCTGGAGATGAGCTAAAACTTCCTGCTATGCAGGTGGTGCAACCCTGGAGCAGGCTGCCCAGAGAGGTTGTGGAGTCTCCTCTGGAGAGACTCCAAACCCACCTGGACAGTGTGATCCTGTGCAACCTGCTGTGGGTGTCCCTGCTTTAGCAGGGGGTTGGACTGGATGAGCTCCAGAAGTCCTTTCCAGCGAGTACCACACTGGGATTCTGTGATTCTCCACCTGTGCAGAGGTGGACCCAATGCACTACACCACCATGCAAGCTGCTGCGCTGTTCTTGAGGCAGTCAGGAGCTCTTTTGACTTACTGTCAGTTCAAGGAGGACTTTTTTGGGTTTTGTTTTGTTTCTTTTTCTTGATAGCATCAAACATTTCAAAGCACACATCTGCTCCACAAATGTGAAAAGCCCACAACAACAAAAATAGCAGCAAAAGTGCTCCTTCAATCAAGTTGTGGAGCGCTGGGTAGGAGCCAAGCACTTACAGAAGGTTTTCAGAGGATGTCAAAAAAAGGCTGGGAGAGAAATATAAAATGCAAGATTTAATAAAACGACATAGTTAATTGTTTTACAAGGTCCTGGATGACTTCTCAGGCTATGAAGGAGCACTGGCTGGGATTCAGATGACTAAGCAGCACAATAATGAAAACAGAAAGTGTTGTCCCAATGCCTGTTGCTATATAAACAACCTTGGGGGCTCAGTGAAATAATGCCTGCTGCTATATAAACAGTTGTGTGTGTTTAGACCTTTGGGGGAAAATTACAGCATTTTAGGTTATTTATGCTCTTCACATGTTATTTGCCTTTGTTTTATTAAAGTGAGGAAGTCTGGGCTAGCTCTGACCAGGTCTGTGGCTCTACTGGGCTGGGCCTTAAGGTGCAACATCAGTGAAAGATGTTGGGGTATCAATGAGCTCTCAATGGGATCTCAAAAGGAAATATTTAAAGGAGGAGAGGGCTGGAGCACCTCACCTATGAGAACAGGCTGAGACAGTTGGGGGTGTTCAGTT
This sequence comes from Colaptes auratus, assembly GCA_015227895.2. Taxonomy (NCBI): domain Eukaryota; kingdom Metazoa; phylum Chordata; class Aves; order Piciformes; family Picidae; genus Colaptes; species Colaptes auratus. The sequence goes on from CM037631.1 coordinate 34,106,932, forward strand.
TGGAAAAGAGAAGGCTCTGAGCAGACCTTCTTGTGACCTTCCAGTATCTGAAGGGGGCCCACAAGAAAGCTGGGGAGGGAACTTTTAGGTTGTCAGGTAGTGATAGGACTAAGGGGAATGGATCCAAGCTAGAGGAGGGGAGATTTAGATGAGATGTTAGGAAGTTCTTCACCATGAGGGTGGTGAGACACTGGAACAGGCTGCCTGGAGAGGTTGTGGAGTCTCCTTCCCTGGAGACATTCAAAGCATGCCTGGATGTGCTCCTGGCTGACCTACTCTGGGTGATCCTGCTCTGGCAGGGGGGTTGGAGTGGATGATCTCTAGAGGTCCCTTCCAAATCCTAACGTTCTGTGATTTCAATGCTGATCACAGAAGTCCACCCTGAAAAAGCAGATGTTTCCTTTCCAATTGTTGTGAGAGTACTGAACTAACACAAAGCCCAAGTTACATCAACATCCTTGAAGACCCAGATCCTTCACTAATCTGTTGGGCACAAGCTTTGAAGTTCCTCAGGGTGACCCAGAGTGGTGAAAAAAGCCTTCATTAAAACCACCTTGCAGGACTCCCATTGCAAGTTTGATTTAGCCGTAACAAACAAAGCAGACAAAGAGCTATTAAAGCAGTACAAAGAGGTAACAGCTCCATTTTGTGCTGTCCCTTCAAAGGCTGCTTACAATCAGTTATTTTCAGAACATGCTTAGTCTAAACTAGCCTTATTCCACCCCATTTACGGGGCAGGGGCTGTTAGTAGCAAGATAGAATCATAGAGTGGTCTGGGTTGGAGGAGGCCTCCAGGCCAACCCCCTCTGCAGTCAGCAGGGGCATCCTCAACTAGACCAGTTGACCAGAGCCCTGCTGAGCTTCACCTTGAACATCTCCAGGGATGAGGCCCCAATCACCTCCCCTGGGCAACCTGTTCCAGGGTTCCACTACCCTCATGGTGCAGAACTTGTTCCTAACATCCAAGCTGCTCTTCTCTAGTTTGCAGCCATTGCCCTTCATGCTGTCACTGCAGGCCTTTGCAAACAGTCTCTCTCCGTCCTTCTTGTAGTCCCCTTCAGGTACTTGAAGGTCACTATTAGGTCTCTCCAGAGCTTTCTCTGCTCCAGGCTGAACAACCCCAGCTCCCTCAGCCTGTCTTCATAGTAGTGGTGCTCCAACCCAAGACACTTTCCTGCTCTTTTACTTTCATCTCTAACAGCAATAACCAACAGTCAAGATGCTGCAAAGTGGCTGCTCTAAGACAGTCAGTGCCACAGCCAATGTTGAACTCCATGTGTCTGCACACACTAGGTCAGCATGGAGCTCTAGCTCATCCAGTTCTCAAACTGCATTGACTTCATGGTAACTTTTCCTAACCACTGGTTCTTGCAACCCCCTCCTTTTCTCTCTGAGCCTGGAGAATTCACAGAATCACAGAAACATTCAGGTTGGAAAAGACCTTCAGGGTCACCAAGTTCAACCCAGATCCCTACCCACAAGGTTCCCTAAACCATATCCCCAAGCATCACATCCAAACCACCTTTAAACACATCCAGGGTTGGTAACTCAACCACACCCATGCCCAGACCATTCCAGAGCCTGACCACTCTTGATGAGAAAATTTTTTTCCTACTGTCCAGTCTAAAGCTACCCAGTCACAGTTTGAGGCCTTTCATTCCCTCTTGTTCCATCACTAATGATCTGAGAGAAGAGACCAGCAGCAGCCTCTCCACAACATCCTTTTGGGCAGCTGTAGAGAGCAATGAGCTCTCCCCTCAGCCTCCTCTTCTTGAAACGAAACAGCCCCAGCTCCTTCAGTTGCTCTTCGTCAGATTTATTCTCCAATGCATAGAATAATTAAGGTTGGAAAAGACCTCGAAGATCCTTGAATCCAACTGTCAACCCAACACCACCATGCTCACTAAACCATGTCCCAAAGTGCCATGTCAACACATTTTTCGAACACCTCCAGGGATGGTGACTCCACCACCTCCCTGGGCAGCCTCTTCCAATCCCTGACCACTCTTTGTGTGAAGCATTTTTTTCCTTATATCCAACCTAAAACCTCCCCATGTGCATCTTGAGGCTATTTCCTCTTACCCTAAGGCCATTTCCTCACTTCCATCTGAAAGGCAGGAGACATTCCTGCATGCAATGTAAGCACAGGAGTATCACAGTATCACCAAGGTTGGAAGAGACCTCAAAGATTATGGAGTCCAACCTGTCACCACAGACCTCATGACTAGACCATGGCACCAAGTGCCACATCCAGTCCCCTCTTGAACACCTCCAGGGATGGTGACTCCACCACCTCCCTGGGCAGCACATTCCAATGGCGAACGACTCTCTCCGTGAAGAACTTTCTCCTCACCTCCAGCCTAAACCTCCCCTGGTGCAGCTTGAGACTGTGTCCTCTTGTTCTGGTGCTGGTTGCTAGAGAGAAAAGACCAACTCCCTCCTGGCTACAACCACCTTTCAGGTAGTTGTAGAGAGCAATGAGGTCTCCCCTGAGCCTCCTCTTCTCCAGGCTAAACAACCCCAGCTCCCTCAGCCTCTCCTCACAGGGCTGTGCTCAAGGCCTCTCCCCAGCCTTGTTGCCCTTCTCTGGACACGTTCAAGTGTCTCGATGTCCTTCCTAAACTGAGGGTCCCAGAACTGGACACAGTACTCAAGGTGTGGCCTAGCCAATGCAGAGTACAGGGGCACAATGACTTCCCTGCTCCTGCTGGCCACACCATTCCTAATGCAGGCCAGGATGCCATTGGCCTTCTTGGCCACCTGGGCACACTGCTGGCTCATGTTCAGCCAGCTGTCAATCAGCACCCCCAGGTCCCTCTGTGTTTGGAGCTCTCCAGCCACTCTGACCCCAGCCTGTAGCTCTGCATGGGGTTGCTGTGGCCAAAGTGCAGCACCTGGCACTTGGATTTGTTGAATGCCATCCTGCTGGAGTCTGCCCATCTGTCCAGTTGGTCGAGGTCCCTCTGCAGGGCCCTTCTTCCCTCTAACTGACCAACATCTGCTCCCAACTTGGTGTCATCTGCAAATTTGCTGATGACTGACTCAATCCCCTCATCAGTAATTCAGCAGTGAGCAGGGAAGTGATTTTCTTGTCTGATAACAGAACTAATTTGCTTCTACCTTCTTCAGTTTGCCTTGGAATTACATGAAGCTGCTCCTTCCCCTCACCTCCATCGAAACACAAAGTCTGATCATTACTCAAAGCCAGCAGCAGCCTGGATCCTGATGCTCAGCAACCTGTAATACCCTGCCAAACATTTATGAAGCAGGGTTTGGGTTTGTTTTTTTCTTTTGTTTGGTTTGGGGTTTTTCTTGGTGGGTGGGGGTTGTTTTTAACCTGAAATGTGATAACAGGCACCACTCAATACTGGATTTTGGTTTCACGGCCCTAAGTGTTTATTGGAGACAAACCACAAGAAAATAAGGAAATAGGAGTACGTGTGTGAGGACATGCAGGACACACTGCAGAACTAAACATTCGGATGAGCCAAAAGCCACGTTTCCTCTAGGACTCTCTTGCTGATATTCATGAAACCCTTGCTGAGAGTAAACACAATATCCCTCCAGAGTGGTCTCAACCTTCAACCTTTGTGGTTCAGGTCTGGTGGCCCAGTAAGGATATGAGAAACCACTGTCAAAGACAGGCTGGGGTGCAGGGGGGGGGGGGAAACAGCCACTTGGAGAAGTAAACTATTCCTGTAAAATGTAGTGGTTAGCAGGCTCATTCTAAAAGCAACATCTCCGGGCCCCCTTGCCCATAAAGGTGCCTCTTGTATACCAGGAGCGTTTTATAGAAAGAACAGTAAATAAAATAAATTAAATTAAAAAAAAAAAAGAAAAAAAAGGCAATGTAGAAGATAGAGCAGTTCCTGGCCTCAGAGAAGCTTCCCCCTTTCCTCAGCGAAAGCACTCAGCTAACTAAAACCACCTTTGCCTTCAGCTCGGGTTTTGCTGCACGACAGCTTGATGAGACGGAACCATGGAGCGTAACCCCTCCCAGGCTCAGGTCACAACTGCTATCACAAAGTGATATTTATTAGATTAGAGGATGTGGGCACGTTTGCTGCCTATGACCTCATGCAGCCTAAGCTTCTGCATTAAAAAAATCATAAAAAAACCAATAATTACATCAGGCACAGAACAAAAGGTCAGATGCGCAAAAGCCGGAAGGAGGAAAGGCAGGCAACATTTTGTGCCTCTGTCTTAAACATGGGATGGATTTCGTCATGCATTTAGCTTTTGCATGGCACAAGGATTGCTTCTCAACTAGAGACACCAAAAGGACATTGGTGGGAACAGAGAATTAGACACAGAATTAAGTAGGTTGGAAAAGACCTCAGAGATCATCCAGTCCAACCTACCACCCAACACTACCTCATCAACCAAACCATGGCACTAAGTGCTTCATCCAGGCTCTTCTCAAACACTTCCAAGGCTGGTGACTCCACCACCTCCCTGGGCAGCACACTCCAATGGCTAATCTCCCTTTCTGGGAAGAATTTCTTCCTAACATCCAGCCTAAACCTCCTCTGGTGCAGCTTGAGACTGTGACCTCTTCTTCTGGTGCTGGGTGCCTGGGAGAAAAGACCAACCCCCACCTGGCTACAACCTCCCTTCAGGTCGTTGTAGAGAGCACTAAGCTCCACTCTGAGCCTCCTCTTCTCCAGGCTAACCAACCCCAGCTCCCTCAGCTGCTCCTCATAGGGCTGTGCTCCAGACCCCACCCCAGTTTTGCTGCCCTTCTCTGGACACCTTCCAGCATCTCAACATCTTTCCTAAACTAAGGAGCCCAGAACTGGACATAGTATCACAGTATCGCTAACGTTGGAAGAGACCTCGAAGATCATCGAGTCCAACCTGTCACCACAGCCCCCATGACCAAGTGCCACGTCCAGTCCCCTTTTGAACACCTCCAGGGATGGTGACTCCACCACCTCCCTGGGCAGCACATCCCAATGGCGAATGACTCTCTTGGTGAAGAACTTTCTCCTCACCTCCAGCCTAAACTTCCCCTGGTGCAGCTTGAGACTGTGTCCCCTTGTTCAGGTGCTGGTTGCTAGAGAGAAGAGGCCAACCCCCTCCCGGCTACAACCAGTTGCAGAGAGCAACGAGGTCGCCCCTGAGCCTCCTCCTCTCCAGGCCAAACAACCCTGGTACTCAAGGTGTGGCCTAGCCAGTGCTGAGTACAGGGGCAGAATGACTTCCCTGCTCCTGCCCCATCCTGTCTGGCAAGTAAGAGTGAAACCTGAGCCCAAACACATCAGCCAGGCCAAAGGGCTGCATGATCAAACAGGGCTGTCCCTTTAGCAGACCATCAACACCAATCTGCATATGGCTGTGAACATCCCTCTGCCAGTCATGGGGCTTCATCACCTGATGACAGTTCAGAGCAATAGAGTGAAGTTTCCAAATAAGTTTATTTCACAGGTGTGGCCTCACCAGTGATGAGTACAGGTTGGGCCAATCACTCCCCCACTTCTGTTGGCCACACCATTGCTGATCCAGGCCAGGATGCTGGCGGCCTTCTTGGATACCTGGGCACATGCTGGCTCATCTTCAGCCGGTTGTCAACCAGCACCCCAAAGTCCTTTTCCACTGGGCAGCTTTCCAGTCACTCTCCCCTGAGCCTGGAGTGTTCATGGCGTTGTTGTAACTCAAGTGCAGGACCCAAAGCTTGGCCTTGTTGAAACTCATCCCACTGGCTGCAACCCATCCACCCATCTTGTCTAGACCAAACTTAAAAGGGTCAGGGAGCAGTAAACCAAGGCCTGTTCAGCAGAGTTCTTCCTGAAAACAACTAGCAACTTGCTTCTGCTGCACTGAATCAGAGCTTGCTGTTTCTACTTCCAAAATACTCACTTGTGAAATATTCTCAGGAATTACTCCAAAATATTGAAAGCTCTGGATTGCACAGAATCCCAGAATGGTCTGGGCTGGAAGGGACCTCCAAAGGTCATGCAGTCCAACCCCCTCTGCAGTCAGCAGAGACATCCTCAACTACAACAAGTTGCCCAGAGCCCTGGTGAGGCTCATCTTGAATATCTCCAGGGATGGGGCCCCAACTACCTCCCTGGGTAACCTGTTGCAATGTTCCACCAACCTCACGGCAAAGAACTTGTTCCTAGCATCCAATCTAAATCTGCTCTTCTCCAGCTTAAAGCCATTGCCCCTCATGCTGTCACTGAAGGCCTTTGCAAACAGTCTCTCTCCATCCTTCTTGTAGTCCACTTCAGGTACTGGCAGGTTGCTATTAGTCTTCTCTTCCCCAGGCTGAACACCCCCAGCTCCCTCAGCCTGTCCTCATAGCAGAGGTTCTCCAAACATTCTGGACTGACCAAAACCCAAATGAGCCACTGTAGTTCCTTTTGCTGGAGAACAACTTGCTCTTGAACTTCACTCACAGTATAATGTAAACTTGAAAGCCATAGCTGGATGATTAAGAAGCTGTCATTCCCAAAGCTTTCAAAACAGGATTTGTGCCCTGATGTGCCAAATCCTATGCACAGAAAGGCATGAGGCAAACCCTGCCTCACAGCACAGAATATAAACATTCAGCTACACAGCAGAGAGAACAAAGGATAGAGCTGTGTGGAGATGGGAAAATAACAGCTCAGCAAAATAAAAGTGTCACAGCTCGTCTCTTGATGGCTAAGTGCAGTTTTTTAATGCACTGAACAAGTGAGGTTTTGGCAAATGATAGTCATTTCAGCATGATTTACTCCCACCTCCTCCCCCTCCCATTAAGAGATCACAGAATGGTAGGGGTTGGAAGGGACCTCTAGAGATCATTGAATCCAACCCCCTGGAGAAGGCAGGTTCACCTAGAGAAGGTTACACAGAACACATCCAGGTGGGTTTTGGATGTCTCCAGAGATGGAGACTCCACCACCTCTCTGGGCAGCCTAGTCCCATGCTCTACCACCCTCAAAGTAAAGAAGTTCCTCTTCATGTTTAGATAGAACTTCCTGTGTTCAAGGTTGCACCTGTTACCCCTTGTGCTGAGTACAAACTGGCCCCATCCTCCTGACACCAACCCTTGAAGTATTTAGAAGCATTCATGAGATTCCCCCCTCAGTCTTGTCTTTTCCAGACTAAAAAGCTCCAATTCTCTCAGTGTTTCCTCACAAGAGAGATGTTCCAGTCCCCTCATCATCTTTGCAGACCTTTTTGCACTCTCTCAAACAAGTCTCTGTCCTTCTTGGACCAGGGAGCCCAGAACTGGGCACAGTACTCCAGATGTGACCTCACCAGGGCAGAGTAGAGGGGGAGATCTTCCCTAGACCTGATGGCCACAGTCTTGATGCATCCCAGGATGTCACTGGCCTCCTTGGCCATGAGATCACATTGCTGGCTCATGGTCATCCTGTTGTCCACCAGGACTCCCAGGTCTTTTCCCCCAGAGCTGCCCTCCAACAGACCAGCCCCACGCTGTACTGATCCATGGGGTTGTTCTTCCCCAGATGCAGGGCTTGACACCAGCCCTGATTGAATTCCATCAGAGTTGTCCCCACCCAGCTCTCCAGCCTGTCCAGCTCTCGCAGAATGACAGCACAACCCAAAGGGGTGGCAGCCACTCCTCCCAGTTTGATATCATCAGCAAACTGGCTGAGGGTATGCTCTGTCCCTTCATCCAGATCATTGATGAATATATTCAACAGGGCTGGATGCAGTACTGACCATGGTAGAAAGAAGCTGCTGCTCACAATAGAGGTCCACACATTCTACAGGTGTTAACACTTCACATGTGAAAGTCTCCAAGGCACACACCCCACTTGTTAGGCAAGAATTCCACATTCCATCTTTTCCTTACACTAACACATTGTGCCATGGCTTGCTAACAGGCTTCCCACTTCCCTCTCTCTTTCAACTTCCAAATGCAGAGCTTACATCCCCTCCAGAGCAGTCTGAGTTGGCAAGCCACACGTGTTTTTGTCAGCTCAACTGTATCAGGAACCCATTTTCCTTTTGATTACTAAATTTTGGGGTTATGTTAAACACAAACTCATTTCTAGTCCCAACACTCAGCAGGCTGAGGAGGTAACATGGACATGATGACAGCTACATCATACACAAGTGAGCTAACACACGGAACATGCTTGAAGGGGGTGGTCCTCAAAATGATTTTGGAGGCACAGCTGGTGATGGCACCTCTTCTACTACACCCAACCACATTGTCCACCTCACCTCATCTGGTCACAGAATCACAGAATTAACCAGGCTGGAAAAGACCTTAGAGGTCATCCAGTCCAAGCTATCACCCAACACCATCTAATCAACTAAACCATGGCATTAAGTGCCTCATCCAGGCTCTTTTTGAACACTTCCAGGGATGGTGACTCCACCACCTCCCTCGGCAGCCCATTCCAATGGCCAATCTCTCTTTCTGGGAAGAATTTCTTCCTAACCTCCAGCCTAAACCTCCCCTGGTGCAGCTTGAGACTGTGTCCTCTTGTTCTGCTGCTGGTTGCCTGGCAGAAGAGACCAACCCCCACTTGGCTACAACCTCCTTTCAGGTAGTTGTAGAGAGCAATAAGGCCTCCCCTGAGCCTCCAGGCTAAGCAACCCCAGCTCCCTCAGCCTCTCCTCACAGGGCTGTGCTCCAGACCCCTCCCCAAGTTTGCTGCCCTTCTCTGGACACGTTCCAACATCTTTCTTAAACTGAGGAGCCCAGAACTGGATGCAGGACTCAAGGTGTGGCCTACCCAGTGCTAAGTACAGTGCTGGTCCAAGCTCTCTGAGACAGCAGCCAGGTGCAGAGCCTCCAGCCTGGGCTCAAGCTGCAGATGCAGAGATTGGACAGGTGATCCTGCTCTGGTAGGGGGGTTGGACTAGATGATTGCCAGAGGTCCCTTCCAACCCCTACCATTCTGTGATTCTCTGACAGACAAGATCTGCTCCACCACAGAGCAATTTGCCCCTGTACTCAACACTGGTGAGGCCATACCTCAAATAATGGCTTCTTTGTACTTGAAGAACATCACACTGCTGGGGCATGTCCAGAGAAGGGCAACAAAGTTGGTGGAGGAGAACCTGGAGAACAGGTATGGTGAGGAGCAGCTGAGGGAACTGGGGTTGTTTAGTCTGGAGAAAAGGAGGCTGAAGGGAGACTTTGTTGCTCTCTACAACTCCCTGAAAGGAGGTTGGAGTGAGGTGGGAGTACCTCTCTTCTCCCTAGTAACAAGTGACAGAATGAGAGGAATGTCTTCAGGTTGCAGCAGGAGAGGTTTAGGTTGGATATCAGGAAAAATTTCTTCCCTGAAAGAGTTGTCAAGCCCTGAAACTGGCTGCCCATGGAAGTGGTGGAGTCACCACCTCTGGAAGTATTTAAAAGCCATGTAGATGTGGCTTCATGGCCATGGTGGTGTGGGGTTGACAGCTGGACCTGATCATCTTCCAAGCCTTTTCCAACCTTAATGGTTCTATGATTCTAAGTTGACATCAGCCTTCACTGGCCTGTATGGGCGAGGACAGGCAGGCTTTCATCTGAATGAAAGGGTGACTGTTGTTACAGCTAATACAGTCTCATTTCAACCTATTTTATCTTGGCATGGGCAGTAGGAAAGGAAAGGGAAAAAAAAGAAAAGAAAAAGAAACCCTTCCAACCAATTTGCAAAAAAACATATGCAAATTCCCCAATCCTAAATGACCTGGCTGGGGATCAGCCCATCACTACCCTAGGAGACTTTCAGGAATGAAACCTCTCCTCAAAGCTTTTGGCTCTAGGCAGCTGGAGAAGGTACTTTGTGGTTTTTCAGGTGCAGTCCCTTCCTCTTGACGCTCAAATGAATGCTTGGCACTTTCCAAAGAGGAGGGACTCGACTCTGGCTTCAACCTGTGCTGTTTCAAGAACACTTTTCCCCTGTGCAGTTAAATTGGCCACAAAGTCAGACAGTGCATTCTTTCTGAACCCTGCATTTTATGGTTCTAGTTTAGGGGGCCTCATAAAAGATGTAGTGTGCAAGTCACAGTATCCTACACTCAAAGGGTCATAAGCACTGCACCTACACTGATACCCACACAACTCTTAAAGAACCTTCTGCTCCATAGTGTTTATTGCCAAAACAAATTTCTAGGCCTAAGGTTTCTGCTGTTCAGCTTCCCATGGAAAAATTTAATAGTTTCTATTCTGAAGTCCATTTTCTCACATGTTTGGTAGCCTGTTAGAGCCAGAAATTGAAAGTCTTGCTTCATTTTACTGTGTCCAGTTCTGGTGCCCCCAGCACAAGAAAGACATGGAGCTGCTGGAGCAGGGCCACAAGAGGACACAAAGATGATCAGAGGGCTGGAGAACCTCCCCTGTGGGAACAGGCTGAAAGAGCTGGGGTTGTTCAGCCTGGAGAAGAAAAAGGTTCCAAGGAGACCTTAGAGCAGCCTTCCAGAACCTGAAGGGGCCCACAAGAAAGCTGGGGATGGACTTTTGACAAGGTCTTTTAGTGACTGGATGAGGGGCAATGGATTGAAGCTGGAAGAGGGGAGATTGAGACTGGAGATTAGGAAGAAATTCTTGATAGTGAGGGTGGTGAGACACTGGAACAGGTTGCCCAGGGAGGTTGTGGATGCCCCCTCCCTGGAGGTGTTTAAGGTCAGGCTGGATGAGGCCTTGAGCAACCTGGGCTAACAAGAGGTGTCCCTACCCATGGCAGGGGGGTTGGAACTGGATGATCTTCAAGGTCCCTTCTAACCTAAACTATCCTATGAATTTTAGGTTTTTAGAGCTGAATTTCAGTTCAGTTTCTCACATGTGGCACTAGTACAGAAGCAGTTAGCTTCTATTCCATGCAGCTCCTTTGAAAGGTCTCAGTTTGACTGCAGCAAAAACACTTCAAGAAGCATTTTGCTTTTCTTCTCTGCTTCTGTGAACGTCACTTACCTCGTGCATTAGACAAGCAACTGAACCACAAAGCATCACTCCCGTGAGAGCAGAGCTGGCTGACTGACATCTCCAGCAGGTTACAGAAACCACACAAACGTTGTCTGCCACCATGTGGACACAGCTACTCTGGACACCCAAAAGCAGGGCTAGACCCAAGGTACTTGCTTGCATCTGTATTGCACTGAAGTGAAAACATACACCCTTGGGGGAGCTGATAACAGATTGCTGGAGTGATTTCTTCATGTCAAACAGCACGATGTCAGATGAAGGCAGAACTATTCCTTGGCCAGGGCTGAGTAAATCATGCCAATGTGAAGAGGAGCTTTAGTCTAACATCAATAGCTGTCTGACAAAACAAACCAAGACTGGCTCAGGATAGAAGCTTTACCTTCTGAGAGACTGAGCACACATTCAGCTAACAGGAAAAAACCCACAAAAACCCCACAACCCTTTAACTCATGCAGGGTGAGAAATAAAAAAGATCTCCCCAAACCTGATAATTATGCCTGGAGAGGTGTACCCTGACTGCCACCAACTGCAGAGCCTCCCTGACCAACAATCAGTGATGAGCTAAGACCAGAAACATTCATGGAATCATAGAATTGTCAGGGTTGGAAAGGACCTTAAAGACCATCTAGTTTCAATCTCTCTGCCATGAGCAGGGACAGCTCACACTACAGCAGGTTGCTCACAGCCACATCCAACCTAGCCTTAAAAAATTCCAGGGATGGAGCTTCTACCACCTCCCTGGGCAACCTGTGCCAGTGACTGTTTACTAAGATCCAATCTGAATCTACCCACTTCTAGTTTTGCTCCACTCCCCCCAGTCCTATCACTACCTGACACCCTGAAGTCTCTCGTCAGCTTTCCTGTAGCCCCCTTCAGATACTGGAAGGCCACAATAAGATCTCTTCAGAGCCTTCTCTTCTCCAGACTGAACAGCCCCAACTCTCCCAACCCTGTCCTCATAGCAGAGCAGCTCCAGCCCTCTGCTCATCCTCGTGGCCCTGCTCTGGACACCTTCCAGTACCTCCAGATCCTTCCTGGAACAGAGGCTCCAGAACTGGACACAGTGCTCCAGGTGTGGTCTCAGCAGGTGGAGCAGAGGGGGAGAATCACCTCCCTCGACCCTGCTGGCCACACTTCTCTTGATGCAGCCCAGGACCTGGTTGGCTTTCTGGGCGGCACACTGGCACACTGGCATCTCACATCAGGCTTCTCATCCACCAGCACACCCATTCACTGCTTAGCCTGGCTCCAGGACATCAAAGATTTGCAAAGAGACATCCCTGCCCATGGCAGAGAGGTTGGAGTAGATGATCTCTAAAGTCCCTTCCAACCTAAGCCACTCTATGATTCCATGAAGAGTGAGTATCACATTATTTAGCTTGTTCTACAAGTCCCCCTTGAAGAGCCAGGAATTTAGACATGTAGAGAACAGAACAGCCACTAAAGCTAGACGGACTAAGGTCACAAGACTAAAATGGGGCTCCCAGTGATCATAATTCTGGCCTGTGTTTCTATGGCAAAGCTGGGTTGATGCTCAGAACAAGAAATCCAGGTCAAGAGACAAATTAACTTCCACCCCCCTTTGGTGGCTGACCAAAATCACCATCATCATTTGATATTCAGAGCTGCAAATAGGTTGATTGTCCTGTGCAAGAAAAGAGCTGCAGTAAAACCCCTGCTGACCAGAACCAGAGGAAATTGCTTCATAGCTGCAGAGCAAGTTGTTTCCACTCCAAGCAATCTGGCAGCTGGGTGAGGAATAATGTCTGTCAAGAATCATGCAAGAGACAACTTCCTGGAAACCTAAAGGAACTGGAAGCCTCATAAGCAAGATTCACAGAATGGTTTGAGTTGCAAGGAACCTTAAAGACCTACTTCCAACCTCTCTGCCATGGGCAGGGACACCTCATCCAACCTGGCCGTGAACACATTCTGGGGGGGGACATCCAGAACTTCCCTGGACAACCTGTTCAAGTGTCTCACCACCCTCACTGTAAACAATCTCTCCCTAATATTTACTCTAAGGTTACCCTCGTTTGATCTAAGTAACAGCCACTCACCATCCTGGATCTGCTTCCCAGCATTCCCACTGATGGCTTTTGCCTCCAGCCAAAGGGGCTTAGCCTCAGAAAGCCCCCACCACTCTGCACTGTACCTCGCAAATTAACCCTATCCTTGCTAAGAGACATGCCCACTACCATGCAACATGTTCAGCCCTGGCCAGGCAGCTCATCTGTAGGTGAGGCTTAAGCTGTGCTTAAAAAGCCTGCTCAAGAAGGCGGCAGATGAGGTTGAACATCCTCCAGCATCTTGGAATATGAGCAATCAGTGTGCCCAGGTGGCCACGAAAGCCAATGGCATCCTGGCTGGGATTAGAAATGCTGTGTCCAGCAGTAGTAGGGAGGGGATTGTCCCCTGGAACTCAGCTCTGGTCAGGCCACACCTCAAGCATTGTGTCCATCTTGGGGCACCTCAATACAAGAGAGATGTGGAGGTGCTGGAGCCAGTGCAGAGGAGGGCAAGGAAGCTGTGAAGGGCCTGGAGAATAAATCTGATGAAGAGCAACTGAAGAGTGTTAGTTTAGAAAAGAGGAGGCTGAGGGGAGACCTCATTGCTGTCTACAACTGCCTGAAAGGAGGGGCTATGTTTTAGGAGTGAACCTTGTAGAGTAGGGTTCTGGCCTTGGTGATCCTGAGGGTCTCTTCCAACCTGAATGTTTGTGAATGTTTCTGTGATTTCTATGATCTTCCCATATCTCCCTGCTCCTAGGCAGATGAGGTTTCCTGGAAGTACCTCAAGTTCCTCTGTGCAGTGGGTTGAGGCAGCCCCCCTCCCCACCACGGGCAGAAATAACAAACTCTGACAAACGGATTGCAAAAGTGATGGAAAGTTTAAATATGGAAAGCAGTGAGTGTGTACAGAGAGGCAGAAGCAGTGACAAAAGAAACCCCAAAACAGACCCAGAAACATCCCATTCTCACCTGAGGGTGGGCCCAAGACCCCCAGGGGCTTGTTCTTCCCCCCCCGCACTGCTAGGCTAGTCTCGGCTGGCCAGGCCTGAGACCGCCCATCCCCCTGGCCTTGGGCCTAGCCAGGCCCAGGGCTGGGAGATGTCTCCCCCAGTCGCTGGGTGCTGGCGAGGGGAAGAAAGAGGCAGTGCCAGACCCTGCGTTGGATTTTATAGTGGTGCAGGGGATTATGGTAGGAGATACCTGGTTTCCTGCGTCCACCCACTGGGCTGGACTTCTGGACACAGGAAGTACACCACATAGCAGAGGGCACCCAGCCCAAACCACCACACTCTGATTCATAATCTCTTCAGTGGCTACCAATCATATGTGTGGGTTAGAAATAATGAACAATCCAGGAACAAAAGCAGGTCATATAGCTTGTTCAGCACTTCAGGGCAGGAATTCTCCAGTAGTGACACTCAGCATGCTCACTAAGGATTCACCTCAAGAAGGAAGTGAATAAGATAAAGATAAAATAAGATCGTCTCTTCATATGAAATGAAGAACCTACACTGAAGTCAGGCCCAAGCAGCTTGTTCCAAACCCTGACCACTCTTGCAGGAAAGAGGTGTTACCCAGTCTCCATCTGGCACAATTTCAGGCCAATTCCTCTTGTCCTATCACCTCACACTAGAGAGAAGAGACCAGCCTCACCTCACTACAACCTTCTTTCAGGGAGCTGTAGAAGTCTGATCTTGAATCTCTCCAGGGTTGGGGCCTCAATCACATCCCTGACAACCTGTTCCAATGTCTCACCACTCTCATTGTGAAGAGCTTCCTCCTGATGACTGACCTAAATCTACCTTGCTCCAGCTTCAAACCATTGTCCCTCATCCTATCTCAGAATCACCAAATTGTCAGGATTGGAAGGGAACATAAGGATCATCTAGTTCCAATTCCCCTGCCATGGGCAGGGATACTTTCCACTAGATCAGGTTGCCCAGAGGCACATCCAGCTTGTCCTTAAAAAATGACAGGGATGGGGCTTCCACCACCTCCCTGGCAAACCCTTCCACCACAAACCCTTCTGAACAGTCCCTCCCCAGCCTTCCATTAGGTCTCCTTAAGATGTTGAAATACAGAATTAACCAGGTTGGAAAAGACCTTTGAGATCATCCAGTCTAACCTATCACCCAACACCATCTCATCAACTAAACCATGGTACTAAGTGCCTCATCCAGGCTCTTCTTAAACACCTCCAGTGATGGGTGACTCCACCACCTCCCTGGGCAGCACATCCCAATGGCCAATCTCTCTTTCTGGGAAGAATTTTTTCCTAACATCCAGCCTAAACCTCCTCTGGCACAGCTTGAGACTGTGTCCTCTTGTTCTGGTGCTGGTTGCCTGGGAGAAGACAGCAACCATTACCTGGCTACAACCTCCCTTCAGGTAGTTGTAGACAGCAATAAGGTCTCCCCTGAGCCTCCTCTTCTCCAGGCTAAACACCCCCAGCTCCCTCAGCCTCTCCTCACAGGGGTGTGCTCCAAACCCCTCACCATCCCTAAGGTTTCCCAGAGCCTTCTCTTCTCCAGGCTGAACAGCCCCATCATTCTCCTGCTAAAAGCTCATCTTCCTCAGCCACTCCACACACATCCATGACTTAGCAGCTGCAGAGTTTGTGGGGCCAGCTACCTACTGAATGATCTCCTAGTGTCTAATGCCTTGGAGAGCTGAGCAATTCACTCCCAATTTTAGCAACTGTGTCATGCTTCAGGCTTGACCACGCTCTTGGAATTAGTGCTTTAATTTTTTTGGGGGGGTGGGGTGTGGTGTTTGATCTCATTAGACATCTAAGTAAAAAAAAAAAATATAACATCACATTTGCATTGTTTGTTGGGAGTCAGAGAGCTGAAATCTTAGCTGGAAATTGACAGCCTTACTTAATAGTACCCAACTTGGTGAGGGATTCCATGTTACAGATAGAAAATGTGGGGATTGAAACAATTTGTGCTGAGATCCAGCTGGAAGTTATTAGGAGCTCTCGGAATTAACACACATTGTTTTGACTTTGGAATGTAACAGCAAAGCAAGTTTCCTCCAAATAAATGCTCTACCAAGCTAGGGTTGAGCTGCTTCTAATTCCACTTGAATTCTCCTGAGTGCAAGATGTGGTTTTCATTGTTATTACCCTGCTGCTTTACCAAACAGCTCCACTTTATCTCTGGAAGAGCTCTGATTTGAGTCATTTTACTTCATACTCAGCTCAGCCTTTCTCTTTGCTGCCAGAACTCCAGGTACTTGTGAAAGGACAAAAAATAACCCTGACAAAAAAATACACATCTGTGAAACCAGGGAAGCCCAGAGAAATCCTTTCAAGTATTTAAGTTGATACAAATTCTTCTCAGCTCTTTTATTTCTCACCCACAGTGATCAGGTTTGCATGAATGATTTGAGCAAGGTGATTGTCAAGGGTTAAAGCTGGGCTAGGCACTAAAACAAGTGCCAGATGCTTTCCGTGAACCCCTCTGCCAGCCCAAAGAAGGGAAAGGGAATAAGGGAGAGAGGCTGATGGGTTGGGAAAGAGAAATAAAACTCCTTTAATGAATAATAGTAAAATGAAAGAGATACAAATAGATAGAAACCAACACTGACCCAGACCCCTGATGGTAATGATGTCACCATCACCCCCAATGCTGTGGGCAGGCGCTGGGGAAGAACCAGAGTGGACTCAGCAGCAGATGGGAACCAGATTCGGGAGCTGGATTCAGCAACTGGATTCAAGAACTGATGGACTGGGATCAAAGGCAGAAAGAACAGAGTCCTCCTTGGATGTCAGCCATTGAAAAACAGGCTTGACCCTCATGATGTCCATGGGATGGAATCCCTTGTTGGTCAGTTTAGGGTCACCCGCCCTGTCTGATCAATCCCACAGGTACCACCTCTTATTTACTGCACCCTAACTTGGGGGCACACAAAATTTAGCAGTGCCCTTGCACAGGAGCAAGTCTCAGCCAGAGCCTTTCTGCAGCTCCACGCTTGGCAGTAACTCTCCCCAACAGCTTCTCACTGCTAGGAGCAGCCCATGGCTATGCAAACCTGCCCTGAGCTTCAAAAAGTGCCCTCCCTGAGCAGAGCCTGAGCTGAGAAGTTGAACCACTGAACAGAATTGGTTCTGTTCTGGTTTGAATCAGGAAAGTGATGGAAACCCAAGCACTTCACTAAACACTCCAGAACTGTTCCTCCCAGGCACCTCCAATCTTCCCACATCTCCCAGAGGGACTTAAGCAACCAATCCTCTTTTATTCATGGCAGAATAATTTGCAGGACCGGTTCTCTGAATTAAAGACAACAACGTTGGGCCTTAAAATGATTCCCTCCTGGGTTGGGATAGTCTGGAGATAAGAAAGAGGCAGCTGGTCATTCTCCATCCAAAATTATTTTCCCACATTCACATGAACCAAGCACAGAATCACAGAACTGCTGAGGTTGGAAGAGACCTTTGAGATCATCAAGTCCAGCTGCTCATCTACAGCTCACAATCCCACCACTACTGCTAAGCTATTGCCACTAAACAATGTCCCTCAATACAACATCCATGCATCTTTTAAATACCTCCAGGGATGGTGACTCCACCACCTCCCTGGGCAGCCTGTTCCAAGGAGAAATGAAATGTATCTGGAAGCTTCTCTTGAAACAGCCTTAGGATTCATAACTGTATAGAATGGTTTAGGTTGAACGGGACCTTAAAAAGATCATCTAGTTCCAACCCCCCTGCCATGGGCAGGGGCACCTTCCGCTAGATCAGGCCTGATTCAACCTGGCCTTGGATCTTCAATTCAACAATTGCAGCCTCCAAAGGAACAGATAAACAATTCAAACAACCTCAGACCCTGAGCACAGAAGGTTTGGGATGCATTTATGGCTGGCAGCTCCCTGTTCTGCCTTCCCAGTGGAACCTCCCCTTGGCAGCACTATACAAAAGCTGCAAAATTTGACCAAGGAAATCAAAACAAAGTTGACTGTGCTGGACTCCTGCAACACTTTCCTGATGAAATAAGGACTAGAAGCGCCCCCCCCCCCCCCCATTCTGATTTGCCTTTATTATGTTTTTCTATTCACCAGCATGCAAAATCTCCAGTATTAACATGTGTACCACTGGTGTTGTACAAACCACTTCAAAGCTTGGCCACCAACTGCTCCAGCTTGTCCCAGCACCACTGAGCCCCATGGTACATTTGGAACCTTTTCTACACCAATACACAGTTATAGTCTTCATTTACTTTTATGAGTTTAAACACATGCCAGTGTTTGCAGAAACCAACTGCAAGTAGGTGGGAGGCAGCGTGGGTGAGTGACCCCGTGTCCAGCTGCTCACAGTCCTTTAGAATCATAGAATGGCTTAGCTTGGAAGGGATCTCAGAGATCATCTACTCCAACCACCCCACCATGGGCAGGGACACCTCTCAACTAAGACTTGGTTGCCCAAGGCCTCATCCAGCCTGGCTTTGAATACCCCACAGGGAGGAAGCATCCACAACTTCCCTGGGAAACCTGTTCCAGAGTCTCAGAACCCTCATAGTGAAGAGCTTCTTCCTAAGATTCAGTCTAAACTTACTCTGCCACAGCTTACAGCCATTCCCTCTTGTCCTGTCTCTAGACACTCTTAGGAAGAGTCCCTCTCCAGTCTTCCTGAACAAAATCAGGACAAAACAAAATCACGTTTCAATAGGTCCAACAGTGCTAACAACTCAGAAGTGACAAAGGGACAAACAGGAAAACAAGTGAAGTGGTGACAGTTGCCACAAAACATACCCCCACAACAGGCACAAGTGCCAACTAACCCTGATTATGAGAACTGGAAGCATCAGCTTGGGCTCAGCGGATCACAGAATAGCTTTGGTTGGAAGAGACCTTTAAAATCATCCAACCACTAACTCATCACTGTCAGGTCATTGCTAAACCATGTCCCTCAACACCACATCTACACAACTTCTAAACACCTCCAGAGATGGTGACTCCACCACTTCTCTGAGCAGCCTGTTCCAGGGTTTAACAACCCTTTCAGTGAAGACATTTTTTTCCTAATATCCAAACTAAACTGCCTCTGGTGCAACCTGAGGCCACTTTTTTTCAGTCTTATCACTTACTACTTGAGAGAAGAGACTAGACTAGACTGGAATTAACCAGGTTGGAAAAGACCTTGGAGATCATCAAGTCCAACCTATCACCCAACACCATCTCATTAACTAAACCATGACACTAAGTGCCTCATCCAGGCTCTTCTTAAACACCTCCAGTGATGGTGACTCCACCACCTCCCTGGGCAGCACATCCCAATGGCCAATCTCTCTTTCTGGGAAGAATTTCTTCCTAACACCCAGTCTAAACCCCCCCTGGCACAGCATGAGACTGTGTCCTTTTGCTCTGGTGCTGGTTGCCTGGGAGAATAAACCGTGCTACAACCTCCCTTCAGGTAGTTGTAGAGAGCAATAAGGTCTCCCCTGAGCCTCCTCTTCTCCAGGCTAAGCAACCCCAACTCCTTCAGCCTCCCCTCACAGGGCTAGAAAGGCTCACCTCAGCCTCCTTCCCTCCAGGCTGAACAACCCCAGTTCCCTCAGCCACTGCTCAGAAGACCAGTTCTCCAGACCTCTCAGCAGCTTTCTTTGGACAAGCTCCAGCACCTCAATGACCTTCTTGTAGTAAGGGGCCCAAAGCTGGACATAATGTCGACATGTGGCCTCACCAGTGCTGAGTACAGTGGGGAATCACTTCCCTGGTCCTCCTGGCCACACTATTGCTGATCCAGGCCAGGATGCTCTTGGTCTTCTTGGCCACCTGGGCACACACTGGCTCATTTTCAACCAGCTGTTAATAAACACCCCCAAGTCCTTTTCCATTGGGCAGCTTCCAAGCCACTCTTCTCCAAACCTGGAGCATTCATGAGTTTATTGTGACCCAAGTGCAGTACCTGGCACTGGACCTTGTTGAGTCTCATACAACAGGCCTCAGCCCATTGATCCATCCTGACTATAGCCCTCTGCAGAGCCTCCATACCTTCAAGCAGACCAACAGCCTTCCCTATCTGAAAAATGAAGTTTCTCATCTCCATCAAGAAGGGAGCACAGAGCACTTGCATCACCCAACTGACTGGAAAACTGCAGTGTAGGAACAAAAAGCCCATGAAAGGCTGAAGAGCAAAGTGAGCAGCATCAGGACTCCCATGTCACAGAATGAAGTCATGTGTTTACATAAGAGGAGATTAAGGAAAGCATTGATTTGATAGTAATGGAGAGAGAAAGCTCTCAAAGCCTTTGAAGGCAAGGGGTATTTAATCCCTTCTTCTCACTGGTCTTGCCTCTGAAAGTCAAGTGTGAACAGCTGGCTGCCATTATTAATACCAGCAACAAAGAGTCACAGTCCAAGTTATATTAAGAACTTGGTTAAGTGAATTTTCCAAGATTAGCAGGACTTGATTAACTTCATCTTAAGGTATTTTAGCCCTTTAAGTAATTTCAGAGCCATTGGAGGTTATCTTCCAAAATACACTAAGCATGGGCAAGATCCCAGAAGTCTGGAAAATGGTAAAGGCAATCCAGGCTTAAAAAACAAACAACACAGAAAGCCCCAGAAGCTTTAATTTAATTTGGGGGTAGGGAATTGGGGGGGGGGGGGGGGGGGGGGGGGGGGGGAGGGGAAGTGGTGGAAGAGAGAACTGGAAAAACAAATCAAACAAGTAGAAACTAAGCATTAAAAAAACCCCACCACAATAGATCTGATTTTCCTGGTTTTCAAGACTGAAACTGTCAGGCAGATCTCATGTTAAGCCTTACACACAGGTTAGAAACTGAAACAGATTTCTGTTGGAATTTAAACAAATCTCTTGGCACTTGGTGGTGTGACATGCTCACAACCATGCCTGGGAAATGGGATATTGATGAAGTATGAATGAATCCAGAGCAAGGAAGGGCTCTCTGGGTGTCGTTAAATGATGGCTCACTGCTTGTGGATGGAAGTGCCAGTGAAGTGGGGGGCTGCACCTGGCTTTAGGCTTTCTCCCAGTCCTACTCAAGATTTTGATTAGGTGACCTGCATAGAGAATAGGCTGGGATGCAAACAGCACAAAGCTGAGGTTCACAGAATCACAGAATGTTAGGGGTTGGAAGGGACCTTCGGAGATCATTGAGTCCAACCCCCCTGCCAGAGCAGGACCATAGAATCTAGCACAGATCACACAGGAATGCACCCAGATCTTGAAAGTCTCCAGAGAAGGAGACTCCACAGCCTCTCTGGGCAGCCTATTCCAGTGCTTTGTGACCCTCACAGTGATGAAGTTCCTCCTCATGTTGAGGTGGAACCTCCTGTGCTGTAGTTTACATCCACTGTCCCTTGTCCTATGACAGGGTGCAAGTGAGCAGAGCCTGTCCCCTCCCTCTTGACCCCCAGCCCTCAGATATTTATAAACATTTATTAGACCCCCTCTCAGTCTTCTCCTCTCCAGCCCAAACACCCCCACGGCTCTCAGCCGCTCCTCACAAGGTAATGCTCCAGTCCCTCGATCATTCTGGTAGCTTGCTGTTGGACTTTCTTGAGTAGATCCCTGTCCCTCTTGAACTGGGGAGCCCAGCAGGTCGAGCTCTCAGCCTACCTGTCCTCATCTTCTAGAGTGTTACAGTTTGAAACTAAAATTTAGTTGCAACCAGAATTTTCCCAAGGCTTCAGACAGTTCAAGAGAGGTGGACTCTTCAGAGTTTACATTCTAGTAACGGTAAGTCCACCCGACAGGATACACCCATGGGTGCTGAGAGAACTGGCAGATGAGGTTGCTAAGCCCCTCTCTATTATATTCCAAAAGTCATGGCAGACTGGGGAAGTCCCCACAGATTGGAAAAGGGCAAATATTGCTCCCATTTTCAAAAAGGGTAAGAAGGAGGAACCAGGGAACTACAGGCCGGTCAGTCTCACCTCTGTGCCCGGAAAGATCATGGAGCGGATTCTCCTGGAGGCACTGCTGACTCAGAAGAGTAGTGAAGAGGTGATTGGGAGCAGTCAGCATGGCTTTGCCAAGGGCAAATCCTGCCTGACAAACCTGGTGGCCTTCTATGAACAGGTGACAGCATTAATAGATGAGGGGCGAGCAACTGATGTCATTTACCTGGACCTGAGCAAAGCCTTTGACACTGTCCCACACCACATCCTGGTCTCCAAGCTGGTGACACACGGGTTTGATGGATGGACCACCAGATGGATAAGGAACTGGCTTGATGGCCGCACCCAAAGAGTGGCTGTCAATGGGTCCATGTCCCAGTGGAGGCCAGGGACAAGCGGAGTCCCTCAGGGATCAGTCCTGGGACCAGTCTTGTTCAACATCTTTGTGGGTGACATGGACAGTGGCATTGAGTGCACCCTCAGCAAGTTTGCTGATGACACCAAGCTGTGTGGTGCAGCAGACACGTTGGAGGGAAGGGATGCCATCCAGAGGGACCTTGACAGGCTGGTGGCCTGTGCCCGCCTCATGAGCTTCAACAAGACCAAGTGCAGGGTCCTGCAGCTGGGTCGAGGCAATCCAAGGCACAAATACAGGCTGGGCAGTGACTGGCTGGGGAGCAGCCCAGAGGAGAGAGACTTGGGGGTGCTGGTGGACGAGAAGCTCAACAGGAGCTCTCATGTGCACTTGCAGCCCAGAAAGCCAATCAGATCCTGGGCTGCATCAGGAGAAGTGTGGCCAGCAGGTCAAGGGAGGGGATTCTCCCCCTCTACTCAGCTCTGGTGAGACCCCACCTGGAGTACTGCGTCCAGTTCTGGAGCCCCTATTACAAGAGGGATCTGGAGGTGCTGGAAGGTGTCCAGAGAAGGGCCCCGAGGATGATCAGAGGGCTGGAGCACCTCTCCTGTGAGGACAGACTGAAGGAGTTGGGGCTGTTCAGTCTGGAGAAGAGAAGGCTCCGAGGTGACCTCATTGTGGCCTCCCAGTATCTGAAGGGGGCCTACAAGAAGGCTGGGGAGGGACTTCTCAGGCTATCAGGGAGTGATAGGACTAGGGGGAATGGAATGAAGCTGGAGGTGGGGAGATTCAGGCTGGATGTGAGGAGGAAGTTCTTCACCGTGAGGGTGGTGAAGGCCTGGAATGGGTTGTCCAGGGAGGTGGTTGAGGCCCCGTCCCTTGTGGTGTTTAAGACCAGGCTGGATGAGGCTCTGTCCAGCCTGATCTAGGGTGGAGTGTCCCTGCCCATGGCAGGGGGGTTGGAACTAGATGATCCTTGTGGTCCCTTCCAACCCTAACTGAAACTATGAAACTATAATTCCATTGGTCTGAAGAACAGTAACAACAGATAGGTTAAAATCATGAGGATGATTAAGGGGCCAGAGCACTGCCCTGTGAGGGCAGAACTGATTTCAAATAGATAGAATAGAATAGAATAGAATAGAATAGAATAGAATAGAATAGAATAGAATAGAATAGAACAGACCAGGTTGGAAGAGACCTTCAAGGTCATCGTGTCCAACCTATCATCCAACACCACCTAATCAACTAAACCATGGCACCAAACACCCCATCAAGTCTCCTCCTGAACACCTCCAGTGATGGTGACTCCACCACCTCCCTGGGCAGCCCATTCCAATGGGCAATCACTCTCTCTGTGTAGAACTTCTTCCTAACTTCCAGCCTAAACCTCCCCTGGTGCAGCCTGAAACTGTGTCCTCTTGTTCTGGTGCTGGTTGCCTGGGAGAAGAGACCAACCTCTGCCTGGCTACAACCTCCCTTCAGGGAGTTGTAGAGAGCAAGAAGGTCACCCCTCAGTCTCCTCTTCTCCAGGCTAAGCAACCCCAGCTCCCTCAGCCTCTCCTCACAGGGCTGTGTTCCAAACCCCTCACCAACTTCGTTGCCCTTCTCTGGACACCTTCCAGTAAGACAACATCCTTCCTAAACTGAGGGGCCCAGAACTGGACACAGGACTCAAGGTGCGGCCTAACCAGTGCAGGGTACAGGGGCAGAATGACCTCCCTGCTCCTGCTGGCCACACTGCTCCTGATGCAGGCCAGGATGCCATGGGCCCTCCTGGCTGCCTGGGCACACTGCAGGCTCATGTTCAGGCTACCATCAACCAGGACCCCCAGGTCCCTCTCTGCCTGGCCACTCTCCAGCCACTCTGACCCCAGCCTGTAGCACTGCATGGGGTTGCTGGACTCAATACTCCCAATGTGATCTCACCAGGGCAGAGCAGAGGGAAAGAAGAACCTCCCTTGACCTGCTGGCCACACTCTTCATAATGTCTCCCAGGATATCAATGGCCTTTTGGCCATGAAGGCACATTTTTGTGTCATGGATAACTTATTGTCCACTAGAACTCAGAGGTGCTGCTGCCCAGCAGGTCAACCTCTAATCTCTACAAACCATAAAACATTTACATTTCCACAGGTTTTTTATTTGAAATTTTAGGCCACACCTTGAGTTTTGTGTCCAGTTCTGGGCCCCTCAGTTTAAGAAGGACATCGAGACACTTGAACGTGTCCAGAGAAGGGCAACAAGGCTGGGGAGAGGCC
Organism: Colaptes auratus; assembly: GCA_015227895.2. Taxonomy (NCBI): domain Eukaryota; kingdom Metazoa; phylum Chordata; class Aves; order Piciformes; family Picidae; genus Colaptes; species Colaptes auratus. The sequence goes on from CM037631.1 coordinate 34,131,307, forward strand.
TTGAGCACAGCCCTGTGAGGAGAGGCTGAGGGAGCTGGGGTTGTTTAGCCTGGAGAAGAGGAGGCTCAGGGGAGACCTCATTGCTCTTTACAACTACCTGAAGGGTAATTGTAGCCAGTAAGGGGTTGGGTCTCTTCTCTCTAGCAACCAGCACCTGAACAAGAGGACACAGTCTCAAGCTGTGCCAGGGGAAGTTTAGGCTCGAGGTGAGGAGAAAGTTCTTCACCAAGAGAGTTGTTTGCCATTAGAATGTGCTGCCCAGGGAGGTGGTGGAGTCACCATCCCTGGAGGTGTTCAAGAGGGGACTGGACGTGGCACTTGGTGCCATGGTCTAGTCATGAGGTCTGTGGTGACAGGTTGGACTTGATGATCTTAGAGGTCTCTTTCAACCTTAGTGATACTGTGATACTGATACTGGAAAATTAATTCCTAGCTGGTGATCCCTTCTCTTAAACACCACAGAGGAAAATCTCAAGCAGAAAGCTGCAAGTGAAGACAATGATTTGAAGAACACCTCCACTGCTGTTTGCCATGGAGAGCAGCATGACCAGATACCAGATGCACACTCAAGTCATACAGGCACTAAGCAGATAGTAGGCAGAAATAAAAGTTCAGTGTACCAACCTGTGCTATATTTTTGTTGAGAAGATAGACTCCATATTCAAACTGAAGCTTCTCCCCTCCTTTTGGGTATAAAGGAAATCTGATGAAAAAGAGAAAACAAAAAAGAAAAAAAACAATTTACTATTAAATTATTCACAGAAGCATAGAATGTGAGGGGGTTAGAGGGGACCTTAAAGATCAAGTCCAACCCCCCCACCAAAACAGTATCATCAAGAGCAGGTCACACAGGAACACATCTGGAGGCCTTCAAAACCTGCCTAGAGAGGGAGACTCCACAACCTCTCTGGGCAGCCTGCTCCAGGGCTCCAGCACCCTCACACCAAAGAAGTTTCTCCTCTGTTCCAGCTTGTATCTGTTGTTCCTTGCCCAGTCCCTGAGTACCACCACAAGAGTGTGGAACATTCATCCTGACAGCCGCCCCTCAGACATAGATCAGATCCCCTCTCAGTCTTCTCTTCTCCAGACTAAACAGCCCCAGAGCTCTCAGTCTCGTTTCACAAAGGAGATTCTCAAATCCCCTAAGCATCCTTGTATACCTTTCTGTTGGACTTTCTCCAGCAGGCCTCTGTCTCTCTTGAACTTGGGAGCCCAGAACTGGACACAGGATTGCAACTGTGGTCTCACTAGGACAGAGCAGAGCAGGAGAAGAACCTCCCAAGACCTGCTGGCCACACTTTTCTTGATGCACCTCAGGATGCTGTTTGCCCTCTTGGCCACAAGGGCACATTGCTGTCCCATGCAGAACCTGCTGTCCACTAGGACTCCCAAGGTCTTTCTCCATAGAGCTGCTTTCCATCAGGACAATCCCTAACCTGTACTGGTGCCTGCTGTTACTCCTCCCCAGCTGCAGAACCTTGCACTTGTCCTTACTGAACTTCACTCAGATCTTTAAGTAAACTTTAAAAAAGCCCCAGAGTCCTCTGAGAAGATCAAGATTTAAAAAGCTGGCCTCAATGACTTCTCTAAAGACCTCTCTCCATGAGGTGTACTCAGCAACTCTTTGCAACTCCAGCCAATCAAATTTAGAAGATGCTTTATGACTGTCCCAGTGCTGCAGCAGCCCTCTGATGAGGGAGCTCGGGTTGTTTAGCCTGGAGGCCTTAGGGGTGACCTTATTGCCATCTACAACTACCTGAAGGGAGGTTGGAGTGAGGTGGGAGTTGGTCTCTTCTCCCAGGCAACCAGCACCAGAACAAGAGCACACAGTCTCAAGCTGCATCAGGGTAGGTTTAGGCTGGAGGTTAGGAAGAAATTCTTCTCGGAAAGAGAGACTGACAATTGGGATGTGCTGCCCAGGGAGGTGGTGGAGTCACTATCACTAGAAGCGTTTAAAAAGAGCCTGGATGAGGCACTTGGTGCCATGGTTAAGTTGATGAGATGGTGTTGGGTGATAGGTTGGACTGGATGATCTCTAAGGTCTTTTCCAACCTGGTTAATTCTGTATTCTTTAGAGTTAAGCACATTTTAACAGGCACCCAGCACATCACCAAATCTGAAGTTTGTGTTATAGAACTGTGGAATTCTTTAGGCTGCAAAAAACCTCTAAGATCATCAAGACCCACTGTCAGCTCAGCACTGCCAGGTCACCACTAAACCATGTCCCTCAGCAACACATCTGCATGCTTCTTGAACACTTTCCCCGGGCAGCATGTTCCAGGGCTTGGCAATCCTTTCAGGGAAGTAATTATTCATAATGTCCAATCTAAATCTCCTCTGGCACAACTTGAGGCTATTTCCCCTTGCCTTGTAACTTGTTACCTGGGAGGGAAGCCCAACCTCTGCATTGCTCCAGCCTCTTTTCAGGGAACATCATGTCTCTGAACCTCTTAAACACCTCCAGGGATGGGAATCCAACCACCTCCCTGGGGAGGCTGTTCCAGTGTTTGAGAATCCTTTCAGAGAAGAAGATTGACAGAATCACAGAATACATTCAGTTGGAAGAGAGTTCAAAGCTCATCCAGTCCACCCCTCAACCCAGCACTGAAGGATCAACATCAAACCACGTCCCTAAGTCAGGTCCACAGGCTGCTTAAACAGCTGCAGGGATAGTGAGTCCACCACTGCCCTGGGCAAACCATTCCAATGTTTCAGAACCCTTTCAGTGAAGAAATATTTCCTGATACCCGGCCTGAGCTTCCCCTGGCACAGCTTGAAAATATTTCCTCTAGTCCCACTGCTTGACACCAAGGAGAAGAGGCTGCCTCTCCTTGCTCCAATCTCCATTCAAGGAGTTGTAGAGAGCAATGAGGTCTCCCCTCAGCCTTCTCTTCCCCAGAGTGAACACCCCTAGCTCCCTCAGCCCCTCCTTGTAGCCCAGGGCCCTTCTCCCACCTAGTTGCTCTTCTCTGGACACACTCCACAACCTTAATGCCTTTCATGTAGGTGAGGCCCAGAACTGAACACAATACTCGAGGTGTGGCCTCACCAGTGTGGACCACAAGAGGATGATCACCTCTCTGTTCCTGCTGGCCACAGTGTTTCTAATATAAACCAGGAAGCCATTGGTCTTCTTGCCCACCTGGGCACAATGATGACTCATGTTCAGCTGACTGGCAACCAATACTCCCAGGTCCATCTCTAAGTTGCAGCTTAGAGGAGGTCAAGCAGCCTGTGGACCCAGTGCTTAGGGACATGGTTGAATATTGATCCTTCAGTGCCGGGTCAAAGTTTGGACTGGAAGAGTACTGTGTCCAGTTCTAGGTTCCTCAGTTTAAGAATGACATTGAGATACTTGAACGTGTCCAGAGAAGGGCAACAAGGCTGGGGAGCGGTCTGGAGCACAGCCCTGTGAGGAGAGGCTGAGGGAGCTGGGGTTGTTTAGCCTGAAGGATGCTCATGGGAGACCTTATTGCTTTCTACAATTACCTGAAGGGAGGTTGTAGCCAGGTGGGGGGTTGGTCTCTTCTCCCAGGTAACCAGCACCAGAACAAGGGGACACAGTCTCAAGCTGTGCCAAGGGAGGTTTAGGCTCGAGGTGAGGAGAAAGTTCTTCCCAGAAAGAGAGATTGGCCACTGGAATGTGCTGCCCAGGGAGGTGTTGGAGTCACCGTCCCTGGAGGTGTTCAAAAAAGCATTGGATGTGGCACTTGGGGCTGTGGTTTGGTTGATTAGATGGTGTTAGGTATTAGATAATAGGTTGGACTTGATGATCTCTGAGGTCTTTTCCAACCTGGTTGATTCTGTGTGATTCTGTGACGAGCTTTGAGGTCTCTTCCAAAGGGATGTTTTCTGCGGTTCTGTGATCTAAAATGCCTCTTTATGGGCATGACATCACGAAACGAGCTTTTGTTGCTTCAAGAACCTTATGTTCTGTAGCTCCTAATCAAGATGCTGAGCTTATTATCTGCCCCAAACCCACCTGAAACCAAAGCCTCTCTCAAATCTGAGACAACAAATAGAGGAGATCAGTATCTGCTAGAAACAACACATCCCCTGGAGGGGCGATTAGGCAGAGTGTATTTTATCATCAATCAGCCCCACAGCCAAGGACATTTGCAAATTGAAGGAGAATTATACAGCACCATTAAAGCTTAAGGTCAAGAGTGCAGCAGATCAAGTATGAAGATGTCAGCTTCAAGTTTTATGCTGCTTTCAAACTCACTGGTTCACCTCGAGTTGAGGAATATAAAAATCACCATGAATAGTGGATCTCTACCTCACCTTGCTTAATAGCTCTATAAATCCAACTACTTCCTCCTGCAAGAAATAAAACCTTTCCAAGTGAACACAGGCTGCAGGAACACCACCATGCCTTCTCCTAAGAGTAAAACAGAAACTGAAAGGAATTAATTTTGACATCATAGAATGGTATGGGTTGCAAGGGACTCCCAGAGATAGAGTCCAAACCCCACTGCAAAACAGGACCACTTAGGGCAGGTCACACAGGAACGTGCCACAGGAGCAGTTTGTAAAAGACTCTCAGGATCACCAAGTTCAACACAGAACCCTACTCTACAAGGTTCACTCCTAAACCAAATCCCCAGGCACCACATCTAAGGATGTTGACTTGCTGGAGCATGTCCAGAGAAGGGCAACAAAGTTGGTGAGGGGTTTGGAACACAAGCCCTATGAGGAGACACTGAGGGAGCTGGGGTTGCTTAGCCTGGAGGAGACTCAGGGGTGACCTTATTGCTCTCTACAACTACCTGAAGGGAGGTTGTAGCCAGGCAGAGGTTGGTCTCTTCTCCCAGGCCGCCAGCACCAGAACAAGAGGACACAGTCTCAAGCTGCACCAGGGGAGGTTTAGGCTGGAGGTTAGGAAGAAGTTCTACACAGAGAGAGTGATTGCCCAGTGGAATGGGCTGCCCGTGGAGGTGGTGGAGTCACCATCACTGGAGGTGTTCAGGAGGAGACTTGATGGGGTGCTTGGTGCCATGGTTTAGTTGATTAGGTGGTGTTGGATGATAGGTTGGACATGATGACCTTGAAGGTCTCTTCCAACCTGGTCTATTCTATTCTATTCTATTCTATTCTATTCTATTCTATTCTATTCTATTCTATTCTATAACACCTTTAAATACATCCAGAGTTGGTGAGTCAAACACCTCCCTGGGCAGCACAAACCACCTGTCCAGGCGGGTTTTGAAGCTCTCTAAAGAAGGAAACTCCACCACCTCTCTGGGCAGCCTGCTCCAGTGCTCTGTAACCGTCACAGTAAAAAAGTTTCTCGTCATGTTGAGATGGAATTTCCTGTGGCTGAGTTTCTGTCCATTGTACCCCATCCTATCACTGGGTATCACTGAAAAATGCCTGACTCCATTCTCCTGACAGCCACCCATAAGCTGTTTGTAGACATTTCTAAGATCCCCTCTCAGCCTTCTCTTCTCCAGACTAAACAGCCCCAGGGCTCTCAGCCTTTCCTCAAAAGAGAGAGGCTCAGACCTTTAATCATCATTGTAAAATCCACTGAACTCTCTGAACAGCTCCCTGTCCCTCAGAACTGGACACAACACTCCAAACTAAGGCTGAGTAGAGAGGAAGAACCTCCCTCAACCTGCTGGCCACACTCTTCTTAATGCACCCACGTATCCCATTGGCCTCAGCCACCAGGGCACATTGCTGTCCCGTGGATAACTTATTATCAGCCAGGACTCCAATGCCCTTCTCTGTGGAGCTCCTTTCCAGGAGGTCATCCCCTAACCCATATTGGTGCACAATGTTATTCCTCCCCAATCTACAATTACATTACCAAAACAGAGCAAGATTTAAAGGAGGTCTTTACAATTAACACCATAAAACCAACTCAAGCCTGACCCTAAAAGCCCCATCAGGGACACAAGCCATGCTTCACCAGAAGATAGAATTTCATGAAGTCACCAGGCACGAGATCTGTGCACTCTATTATTAGACAGAGAGCTCTTTCAGACACGCAGCCTAGAAAAAGAGGTCAAAACCTGTTTTGCTACCCTCTCCCACACACAGTTCCTTTTAAGTGGTAAAGATGAAGTTGTTGGTTTTGTTGGGGCTTTTTTTCCTTTATCACTTGGATCCTGCTTCTTTGCCCAACACTCAGATTTCCATCCTCTAACTTCCACTAATTAATCCTGAAAGGCTTTCAACTACACACGGCCTGGTGTCAGCTTTCATAACATCAGCACTTACATGAAAGCCTTGAAAGATGTCAGTGGATGTCTTTGTGTGTGTACATTTAAGACTTGGAGAAAAATAAAGCCAACCTTTCTGTCTGTCTGTCTCTCTCTGTTATCTTGCTTGCCCATTAAAGCCTGGTCACAAGCAATAAACTTAAGGCAGAAGGACAACAATGGTTTGTGTAGTGCTTCATTGAGAGTAATTGAATGCAACTTTTAACTGCTGGCTCCTCGTCTGAAATTCCTCTTGCCTGCTCCTTAGGAAAGCACAACTCTAAGCTAAATCTCTCACTTTGGCACGCTGCAAACAGTTAAGGTCTGCTGGGTAAGGTTTCAGTTATCCTTGCTCAAAAGAAAAACCCCAAACCCCAGACATTTGAAAAATGACTATTTTAGGGGCTTTGTAATCACGAAGCACTCAGTAAAATGCAAAATGGCATCTGGCTGCCCACTTCAGGTCAAGATGTACCTTCTTGTTTCTATTCTTGCTGATAGGTTTGGGGGAAAAAAAAAAAGGAATAAAAATCATTAAGCTCCTTTAAAGCAAGACACAGATACTCTGAGCTCACAGAATCCCAGCATGGTGGGGTTGGAAGGAGCCTCTGGAGATCATCCAGTCCAACCCCCTCTGCTAAAACACAGGCACCCACAGCAGGTTGCACAGGATATTACCATGTCCAGGTGGGTTTGGAATCTCTACAGAGGAGACTCCACCACCTCTCTGGGCAGCCTGGGCCGGAGTTCCAGCACCCTCACAGGAAACAAGTTTTTCTTCCTCATCTTCAGATGAAATCTCCTGTGTTCCAGTTGGTGCCCATTGCCTCTTGTCCCATTCCTGGCACCACTGCAAAGGAGTCTGGCCCCATCCTCTTGACCCTCACCCTTTAGCTATTGACCAGGATTGATAAGATCCCTCTCAGGCTGCTCTTCCTCAGGCTCAACAGGGCTCTCAGCATTTCCTCCTCACCAAGATGCTCCAATCCCTTCAGCATCCTTGTAGTCTCTGCTGGATTCTCTCCAGTAGTTCCCTGTCTCTCTTGAACTAGGGAGCCCAGTACTGGACACAATGCTGCAGATGTGGCCTCATCAGAGCAGAGACAACAGATTCAAAAGGAGTAAGTGTGACATGCTGGCTGACAGTACTAATCATTTCAAGTGAACTCTAAGAAGATCTTAAATCTAGAGAACATGAAGATGATGGAAGAAAACCCAGGATGTTTAGTAACTTAGAGCACATTAACCTCATCTGAGATTTCTGTACCTGCTCAAGGCTGTTCTTGCTTCACTGGAGGCATCTGCTGTGTCAGATGGTGAGAGATAGGACAATGATAAGAGCCTCTGCTGGGGAAAAGCACAAGCACTAGTAGTGAGAAAGGGAATTACAAACTCACAGGTATGTTGAAAAGCAGCTCTAGGATCTTTGAGCCAGCAGTGTGCCCTTGTGGCCAAGAACAATGGATCCTGGGGTGCATCGAGAAGAGTGTGGCCAGCAGGGTGAAGAGAGGTTCTCCTCCCCCTCTACTCTGCCCTGGTGAGGCCACATTTGGAGTACTGGGTCCAGTTCTGGACTGCCCAGTTCAAGAAGGACAGGCAACGGCTTGAGAGGGTACAGCAAAGGGCTACAAAGATGATCAGGGTACTGGAACATCTCTCTTATGAAGTAAGGCTGAGGGACTTAGGGTGCTTTAGCCTGGAGAAGAGAAGACTGAGGGGGGGATCTCATCAATGCTAATCTTTTGAGGGTGGGTGTCAGGAGTATGGGACCAGCCTTTTTTCAGTGGTGCCCAGTGACAGAACAAGAGGCAACAGGCACAAACCTGAACATAGGAAGTTCCACCTTAACATGAGGAGGAACTTCTTTAATTTCAGGGTGACAGAGCACTGGAACAGGCTGCCCAGAAGAGTTGTGGAGTCTTCATCTCTGAAGATATTCAATTCCCACCTGGACACCAACCTGGGCAACTTGCTCTGGGTGCAGCTGCCCTAGAAGGGGATTGGACTAGATGATCTTGGTCTCTTCTCCCAGGCAGCCAGTACATGAACAAGAGGACACAGTCTCAGGCTGCGCCAGGGGAGGATTAGGCTGGATGTTAGGAAGAAGATCTATACAGAGAGAGTGATTGCCCATTGGAATGGGCTGCCCGGGGAGGTGGTGGAGTCACCTTCATTGGAGGTGTTCAGGAGGAGACTTGATGGGGTGCTTGGTGCCATGATCTAGTTGTTTGGGTGGGTTGGATTGGTTGATAGGCTGGACACGATGATCTTGAAGGTCTCTTTCAACCTGGTGTATTGTATTGTATTGTATCTCCAGAGGTCCCTTCCAACCCCTGCCATGCTGGGATTCCATACTTCTGTGATCTATGACACTTGTGCCAAAACTGCTGAAATAAAACAAGTCTCACTCTAACAGTCTGCACAGCAGACTGATGTTAACCACATGGTCAACAAGGGCCCTTAAGATCCAAGGTAACAGGAAAAAGTCTTCTCAATCTTTAAGGCTCATACTTGGTTTGGAAGTTTTATGTTTTGCTTATTTAATCCTGAAGGACTCTGACAAAAGCAAAGGTTTTGTTCATTTCTTTGAGTCATGAGCTGTGCTTTACAGGACTCATTGGGATGCAAGTCCAGTGGTTCCCAGCTGTACCGGACTGCTGGAAGAGAGCCAGCCTGATCTAGTGTAGAGTGTCCCTGCCCATGGCAGGGGGGTTGGAACTAGATGATCCTTGTGGTCCCTTCCAACCCTAACTGAAACTATGAAACTATGAAAATCCATAATGACCCAAGAAACTGTCCTAGTGGACAGCAGGTTATCCATGGGTCAACAGCATCCTAGGTTGCGTTAGTAGAAGTGTGTCCAGCAGGTCTAGGGAGGTTCACCTCACCCTCTACTCTGCCCTGGTCACATCACACCTGCAATACTACACCAAATTTTGGGCTCCCCAATTCAAGAGAGGCAGGGATCTGCTGGAGAGAGCCCAAAAGAGAGCTACTAGGATCATGGGGGAACTTGAACATCTCTGCTATGAAGAAAGGCTGAGAGACCTGGAGCTGTTTAGTCTGGAGAAGAGAAGGCAGAGAAGGGACCTGATCAATGTCTATAAATATCTGAGGGGTAGGTGTCAAGATGAAGGTGCCAGGCTCTTTTTCGTGGTGCCCAGTGATAGGACAAGGATCAACAGATACATTCTAGAACACATGAGGAGAAGCTTCTTTACTGTGAGGTGTAGTGGAGCCCTGGACCAGTCTGTCCAGAGATGCTGTGGAGTCTCCTCCTCTGGAGACTTTCTAGACCCATCTGGATGCATTCCTGTGTGACCTTCCCTAGCTGATCCTGTTTTGGCAGGAGGGTTGGACTCAATCTCTGGAAGTCCCTTCCAACCCCTACCATTCTGTGATGGTGTGTAAACATCCACATGCAGGGCATTTTTAGACACATAGCTCACTTCACCTTTCATGGTATGTTCCTTTGGACAAAAGTTGCATTCTTCCACTTGTGATACTACAATGACAGAAGAGTTTCTTCCATATTGAACCTGAACAGTATTATGCTTGCAGCTTCAGAGCACACATAGGGCTCATACACTCAAGTGTTCCCAGTCTCAGAAGAGGCTTTGATTGCCATTCCTCATGAGCAACAGGAAAATAAAAAACAAACCAAGGCAAAGAATCATAGAAGCAGTTACAAGGCACTTTCTAATTGCAGGTTGGAAGGGACCTTTCAAGGTCAATACAATACAATAAACCAGGTTGGAAGAGACCTTCAAGATCATCGCGTCCAACCTATCAACCAATCCAACCCATCTAAACAACTAAACCATGGCACCAAGCACCCCATCAAGTCTCCTCCTGAACACCTCCAATGATGGTGACTCCACCACCTCCATGGGCAGCCCATTCCAATGGGCAATCACTCTCTCTGTATAGAACTTCCTCCTAACATCCAGTCTAAACTTCCCCTGGCGCAGCTTGAGACTGTGCCCTCTTGTTCTGGTGCTGCCTGCCGGGGAGAAGAGACCAACCTCTGCCTGTCTACAACCTGCCTTCAAGTAGTTGTAGAGAGCAATATCACAGTATCACAGTATCACTAAGGTTGGGAGACACCTCGAAGATCATCGAGTCCAACCTGTCACCACAGACCTCATGACTAGACCATGGCACCAAGTGCCACATCCAGTCCCCTCTTGAACACCCTCCAGGGACGGTGACTCCGCCACCTCCCCGGGCAGCCCATTCCAATGGCGAATGACTCTCTTGGTGAAGAACTTTCTCCTCACCTCGAGCCTAAACTTCCCCTGGTGCAGCTTGAGACTGTGGTCCAATTAGGTCACCCCTGAGTCTCCTCTTCTCTTAGGTCATCCAAGATCAGGTTTCTCAGAACCCCAAACAAGCTGCCCTGGAATGTTCCTAAGGATGGGGGATCTAACACCTCTCTGGACAACCTGGGCCAGGGTCTCAATGCAGAAAATGTCTTTCTTCTCTCTAGTCTAAATCTCCCTCTTCCAGTTTACAGCCATCCACCCTTGTCCTGTCACAAGAGGCCCTGTTAAAAAGTCTGTTCCCAGCTTTCTTCTTGGCCTCTTCAAGAACTCAAAAGCCACAAGGTGGTATCCCTGAAGCCTTCTCTTCTCCAGGCTGAACTCCAGGCTAGATGAAGCCTTGAACAGCTGAGTCCATTGAGAGGTGTCCCTGCCCAAGGAAGGGAGATTGGAGTAGATGATCTCTGAGGTCCCTTCCAACCTAAGCCATTCTCTGATAAATTAATGATGCTAAATATTTTTCTCTAACCATTAAGAACTTCTCTTGATTGTCCTAACCCTTCCAGCTGACCTGGGAAAGTACTCCTCAGCCATCAAGATCTCATTTAATTTTACACCCTCAGCTATTTTATAGCTGCCTTGCAGAGTCACTTCGGTGTCTGATGAACATGCACTAAACCACCACAGGATTCCTGGTTCCGTCAGCTGGGAACTGTTAGGAGAAGCTAAAAGGATCCTTATTTCATGCATTTATATCAGACCTCAAACATCTCCTGTGAATTCAAATCCAAATACATTTACTGTTGTGTCCTGTGATTTATGGACTCCTCCATATCCAGAACAAAAAAAAATAAATCTATATGTATATAAATTAAATCACACATGAACCAATGTACTGGTGGCCAATTTTTATTGTCTATAACCACCTGTCTTTAATACAAACTATTTTTAAAGCTTAAGCAATTGCTTCATTTCTAACTGCTTTCACCTGCTTCTACTTTGCTATTGCACCATATGGTTTAGATCTTTTTCTTCCCTCTTCTCTTCACATTTCTGCCATACCCCCAAATTCTATTAAAGTCTCAAAGTTTAATCTCTACTTCAGAAAGCTCCTTAGGGAAGAAGTCAGTAAAATGATGATTTTTTGGGTGGGTTTTTTGTTTGTTTGTTTGTGTGTTTTGGGGGTTTGGTTTGTTTGCTTTTTTAAACACATCACATCTAACTGTTTTCCACCAGCTGAAGTGTGGCACCATTTAAAGAGCATATTACAACCCCTTCAGCAAGTGTAACCAGAAGTCCAAACCTAGTTGGGAACTGTTACAGCCTCTTAATTTTCAAAGAGCTGCAGAAGTTTGAGGGCCACTAATATTTGTAGCTATGCAAGATGAATTAACAGCAAGGGCATTTATCTTTCATGAACCACAGAATCACCACAGAATAGCTCAGGTTGGAATGGACCTCAGAGATCATCTACTCCAACCTCCATGCCAGGGGCAGGGACACCTCTCAACCAGACTTGGCTGCTTAAGGCCTTACCCAATCTGGCCTTGAACACCCCCAGGGAGGAAGCATGCCCAACCTCCCTGGGCAGCCTATTCCAGAGTGTTACCACCCTCCTACTGAAGAACTTCTTCCTCAGCTCCAGTCTAACCCTGCTCTCCCTCAGTTTCAAACCATTCCCCTTTGTTGTATTGCTAGACACCTTTAAGGAAAGTGCCTCTGCAACCTTCCTGTAGGATCCCTTTCAGCTATTGGAAGGCAGCTTTAAGGTCCCCCCCCAGAGTCTTCTCTTTCTCCAGGCTGAACAATCCCAGCTCCCTCAGCCTGTCCTCGTAGCAGAGGTGCTGCAGCCCTTGGAGCATCTTTGTGGCCTCCTCTGCACTCACTCCAACAGCTCCTCCTCCTTCTGCTGGGGACACCAGAACTGGAGGTCTCAGCAGAGCAGAGCCAAGGGGCAGAATCCCCTCTCTTGCCCTGCTGCCCACATTCCTCTGGCTAGAGCCTAGCACACAGGTGCCTTCTGGGCTGCATGAGGGCACTGCTGGCTCCGGGGGAGCTTCTCATCAATCAGTACACCCAAGAATGTTAATTACCCAGTAGTTAACTGAACATCAAAAAATCAGTTCATTGGCTAACTGATGTACATGCTCCAGTACAGGTGAGGACTTGACCTGCTGGAAAGCAGCTCCACAGAGAGGGACCTACGAGTGCTGCTTTAACAACAGGTTGCTCATGAGCCAGCAGTGTGCTCTTGTAGCTAAAAAGGACAATGGTCTCCTGGGGTCCAATTAAGAAGAGTGCAACCAGTGGGTAGAAAGAGGTTGTCCTTCCAGTGTACGCTGCCCTGGTGAGGCCACATCTGGAGTACAAGGTCCAGTTCAGGGCTTCCCAGTTCAAGAAAGAGGAAACTACTGGAAAGAGTCCAATTACAAAGACGCTGAGGGGACTGGAGTATGTCTCCGATAAAGAGAAGCTGAGGCACCTGGCACACTGAGAGGGGATCTTCTCAGTGGTTATCAGGATGGGGTCAACAAGACAGAATCAGAATTCTCAATGGTGCCCAGAATGAAGGGCCCCAGGCACAACCAAGAAGTTCATCTGAACACAGGAAAAATTTCTTTGAGATTGACACAGCACTGTACCAGGCTGCTCAGAGATCACAGCATCACAGAAACATGCAGGTTGGAAAAGACCCTCAGGATCACCAAGTCCAACCCAGAACCCTATTCTACAAAGCTCACCCCTAGACCATAGCCCCAAGAACCACATCTGAATGACCTTCAAACACATCCAGGGTTGGTGACTCAACCACCTCCCTGCCCAGCCCATTCCAGTGCCTGACCACTCCTTACTCCTGTGGCGGAGTCTCCTTCTCTGGAGAGATTCCAAACCATCCTGAATGTGATTCTGGGCAACCTGCCTGGATGACCTTGCTTTAGCAGCAGGGGGGGTTGGACTGAACGATCTCCAGAGGTTCCTTGCAACCCCCAGCACTCTGCGATTCTGTGACTAACCGAAGCCGATACCGCTGCGTTTGCACATCTCCGTGTTCGCAGTACCTCCGATACTTCCTCTTCCACTGCATGCACCAAATTTGTCAGAGAACAAACTTGACATGGCTTTTTCCTTCACTTCTTCTCAAGGACAAGCAGCAGAACGGCTGCAGGGAGGTGACTGGAGAGCAGACTTGGCAGAATGCAGCTGAAACCCAATTATTCACCATTACGCAGATAAAGACCTGATGTAATTTTTGTGACTGGAACAGTCGCTGCCCCGATAGCAAAGCCATCCATCAGATCTAGGGAGCAACTCTGCCTCACACAACACTACCCCAGAAGGGAAAAAAAACCACACCACCCAACAGATGAATTTGAAGCTTAACCCATGGATAAGACACTCTGGATGGGGATGGAACTAAATAGCCCAATCCAGATAAGATAATGACCTGAAAAAGTCACACAAGTTCTTGCTTGATCTAGCTGAAGCATGAGGAGTGGATGAGAAGGAGGTTTAAATATTTACTGAGGGTTGAGTTATTCCAACCTCACCCCCTTTTGGGGGTCTGTGAGGAGGGTAGGCAAGGGAGGACGGAGCTCCCTCTAACCTAACCACATCCTGTTTGCTCATTGTAAAGGAATGTTGTATCCAGAGGAGAAAGGTTGTGATATTCAAAGGCACTGGGACTTGTCAGAACCAGAAGGTGGCAAATCTTGAAAATCTTTGAAGTGAGAAGGGCTGTCCAGTGAGCTCACTTGAAAACACTGCTCCTCAGGACACTTCAAATCAAGTATTAGAGTGATGAAGCACTGGATCAGGCTGCAAAGAGAGGTTGTGAAGTCTCCTTCACTGGAGATTCCAAACGCGCAAGGATGTGATCCTGTGCAACCTGCTTTAGCAGCAGCGTTGGAATTGATCTCCAGAGGTCCTGGCCAATCCTCACCATCACAGAACGTTAGGGGTTGGAAGGGACCTTGACAGATCATCCAGTTCAACCCCTGTGCCAGAGCAGAGTCACCTAGAGCAGCTCACACAGGAACACATCCAAGTGGGCTTTGAATGTCTGCAGAGAAGATGACTCCACAACCTCCCCAGGCAGCCTGCTCCAGGGCTCTGTCACCCTCACAGTGAAAAGTTCTCCCTTATGTTCATGTGGAGCCTCCTCTGCTCCAGCTTGACCCCATTGCCCCTTGTCCTATCATTGGACATCACTGAGAAGAGTCTGGCCCTATGCTCCTGACACAGCCCTGCACATCTTTATAAACATGAATGAGGGCACCCCTCAAGCTCCTCCTTTCCAAGCTAAAGAGATTTAGTTCCCTCAGCCTTTCCTCAGAAAGGAGATGTTCCACTGCCTTCAGCATCCTGTGATTCTGTGAAAGGTAGGCTGCTGAAGAGCCACAGCCACCAAAATACAGAATAAACCAGGTTGAAAAAGACCTTGAGATCAAGTCCAGCCTATCACCCAACACCATCTCATAAACTAAACCACGGCACCAAGTGTGTCATCCAGACTCTTTTTAAACACCTCCAGTGATGGTGACTCCACCACCTCCCTGGGCAGCCCATTCCAATGGCCACTTCCAGCCTCTCAGCAGTCCACTAGAAGACCACGGCATCAGCAAATTTGGCTGCACGGCTTCAAAACCTGTTGTTTCCTCCTCAGATAAGCTGCATCATGGTTACAGCAGCTTCAGAGCAGAGACTGGCACAGAGCTTTAGTAACAGGCTCAAGAAGCTGGGCGCTTGATGGAAGAAACAGAAATTTAATGCAACAGTAAGAAACTGCAGTCACCAGCAGACTTCTCAGTTTAAGAGATGCAACACAGAGAACTTCAGGCTCTTTTTAGATCATGATACCAGTTGATGGTGGAGGTCACAAACAGAACTTGGGAACTACTAGGAACAGTGAGGTGGGGTCAGACTCTTCTATCAGGTGACAGAATAAGAGGAAATGGTCTGAAATTGTGCCAGGGAAGGTTTAGGTTGGTGATTAGGAAAAGTTTCTTTCCTGCAAGAGTGGTCAGGGATTGGAACATGCTGCCCAGCAAGGTGGTGAAGTCAGCATGCCTGAAGGGGTTCAAGAAAGCTGTGGCCATGGCACTCTGGGGCATGGTTTAATTTAATGGCCATACTGGTGTTAAGTTAAAGGTTGTGCTCAGTGATCCTAGAGGCCTTTTCCAACCACTACCATGATGATTAAGGGACTGGAACCCGCTGTATGAGGAAAGGCTGAGAGAGCTGGGGCTGTTTAGTCTGGAGAGGAGAACACTGAGAGGGGATTTAGTAAATATTTATTAATATCTGAGGGCTGTGGGTCAGGAGGGAGGGGACAGGCTCTGCTCAGTTGTGCCCTGTGATAGGACAAGGGCAATGGATATAAACTACAGCATAGGAGGTTCCACCTCAACATGAGGAGGAACTTCTTCCCTGTGAGGGTCAGAGAGCACTGGAACAGGCTCCCCAGAGGGGCTATGGAGTCTCCTTCTCCGGAGACTTTCAAGATCCATCTGGATGTGTTCCTGTGTGACCTGTGCTAGATTCTGTGGTCCTGCTCTGGCAGGGGGGTTGGACTCAGTGGTCTCTGGAGGTCCTTTCCAACCCCTAACTAACATCCTGTGATCCTGCGACTCTGTTAATTAAACTGTCAACCATCAGCACGACTGGAAAAATTGTAAATGAACACATTAAGATCCCCACCTGGTGAGCAACGCTGAAATCATGTGAAAAGGCAGAACAACAGAAGGATTACATGAATATGAATCACAAAATCACAAGCAAATTCTGAGTTGATTACTACAGGGTTTTTAGTTTCTCCTTGAGAGAAAAAGCTATGCTTGTAAAACAGACTTGATGACAAAAATACAGACTGCCAAGAGGGGAAAAGACATCCTCATTCGAGCTTTACACAATATGAAGACAATTAGTTTAGTGGGAAAGGAGAATGTATTGGCAGTTAAACTTCATGCAATGCATGTTCAAAATGCCTATTGGAATAGCTCAGTGCAATGATAATGGAAAGCAGAGCCACTGCCATCTTCCTATTAAGATGTAGAACTGCTGTGACCTTGCTCTTGGAGAACCTACAATAGCTTCAATATGTACAGGCTGTGCACAGGGCAAAACCAGCAAAGACTTGGATTATGAAAGACAGTGAACCATAGAATTATAGAATTGCTTTGGTTAGAAGAGACCTTTAAGATCAGGGAATCAGAATTGTTTCAGTTGGAGAAGACCTCTAAGATCATTGAGTCCAACCATCAACCTAACACTACCATGGCCCTAAACCATGTCTTAGAGTGCCACTTCCACACATTTCTTGAACACCTGCAGGGATGGTGACTCCACCACCTCCCTAGGCAGCTTGTTCCAATCCCTGACCACTCTTGCAGCAAAGAAATGTTTCCCAATATTCTACCTAAACTTCTCCTGTCACAATTTCAGGCCATTTCCTCTCATCCTAATACTTTTTACTTGGGAGACCAAAGACCATCTCACTGCATCCTCCTTTCAGGTAGTTGTAGAGGGCAATGAGGTCTCCCTTCAACCTCCTCCTCTCCAAAGTAAACAGTTCCCTCAGCTGCTCCTCACCAGATCTGTTCTCTAGATACTTCACCAGCTTTGTTGTCCACCTCTGGACCTGCTCCAGGACCTCAATGTCTTTCTTGTAGTGAATATTCCAAAACTGAACACAGTATTCAAGTTTCAGCCTCACCAGTGCCAGATCATCAAGTCCAACCATAAACCCAGCATTGCCAAGTCACCACTAAACCACATCCCTCAACACCACATCTACATGGCTTTTAAATACCTCCCAGCAATTCTTGGTAAGATAGCCACCAATTTATCCAGGAGTGCATCATCTGCTACTTCAGCTCATAAGGCTTTCAAACACCTCAAAACCACAGCCAGCAATCCATGGAACAAGCCACAGTGATGGCTTTTGGTAAATACACAGTTCCCAGATTGCACTGGGTTGGAAGGGACCATCAAAGTTCATCTTGTCCAGGCCCCCTGCAGTCAGCAGGGACACCTTCAACTAGATCAGGATGCCCAGGGCCATGTCATGTCTGACCCTGAAAGTCTCCAGGGACAGAATACAGAATTAACCAGATTGGAAAAGGCCTTTGGGATCATCAAGTCCAACCTATCACCCAACACCATCTCATCAACTAAACCATGGCACCAAGTGCCTCATCCAGGCTCTTTTTGAACGTCTCCAGCAATGGGGACTCCACCACCTCCCTGGGCAGCACATTCCAATGGCCAATCTCTCTTTCTGGGAAGAATTTCTTCCTAACCTCCAGCCTAAACCTCCCCTGGTGCAGCTTGAGACTGTGTCCTCTTGTTCCGCTGCTGGTTGCCTGGCAGAAGAGACCAACCCCCATCTGGCTACAACCTCCCTTCAGAGAGCTGTAGACAGCAATAAAGGTCTCCCCTGAGCCTCCTCTTCTCCAGGCTAATCAACCCCAGCTCCCTCAGCCTCTCCTCACAGGGCTATGCTCCAGACCCCTCTCCAGCTTTGTTGCCCTTCTCTGGACACATTCCAGCAAGTCAACATCTTTATTAAACTGAGGGGCCCAGAACTGGACACAGTACTGAAGGTGTGGCCTAACCAGTGCTGAGTACAGGGGCAGAATTTTGACTTCCCTGCTCCTGCTGGCCACACTATTCCTGATGCTGGCCAGGATGCCATTGGCCTACTTGGCCACCTGGGCACACTGCTGGCTTATGTTCAGCCTACTGGCCCTACAGAGCCTCCAGCATAGCTCTGTGCAACCTGTTACAGTATTTTGCCACTCTTATTGTGAAGAGCTTCCTGCTGGTGTCTAAGCTAGAATCATAGAATGGTCTGGGTTGGAAAGGACCTGCAAAGGTCATCTAGTCCAACCCCTTCTGCAGTAAGCAGGGGCATCCTCAACCGGATAAGGCTGCGCAGAGCTTTGTTGAGCCTCACCTTGAAAATGGAATGGAATGGAATGGAATGGAATGGAACAAACCAGACCCCTTCCCAGCCTCAATGCCCTTCCCTGGACACGTTCCAGTGACTCAGTATCTTTCCTAAACTGAGGGGCCCAGAACTAGACACAGGACTCAAGGTGTGGTCTAACAAGTGCCAAGCACAGGGGCAGGATGACTTCCCTGCTCCTGCTGGCCACACTATTCCTGATACAGGCCAGGATACCATTGGCCTTCTTGGTCACCTGGGCACACTGCTGGCTCACTTGCTCCTCATCCTATCTCTCCAAGCTCTTCTGAAGAGTCTCTCCACAGCCTTCCTGTAAGTCCCCTTCAGATACTGAAATGTGGCATTCCCATGATCTATTTCAGCTTGAATTCAAGACTTTCTCCATAGGAGCCCTGATGAATATCACAAGGACTATCTGTAAGGACCATGCAGACAACCTCACTATCAGAGCTTTAAATCTCTCTGCCACTGAAGGATCATTTTTAACTAGAGGACACTTTATACAGATCAAGTCCTTACTGAAAAATGAAGTAATGTTTTGAAAAATCAGGAGGATCTTGCTCCAGTGGGAGTCAATTAGGAGCAGGATGTCTTCACAGAAACATTTCTCAGCTGTAGATGTCTGGGGTCAGTCATCTCATCCACAGCTGTAAACAAAACCTGCCTTCTCAGTCTGGCCAGGAAGATGTCAAAGCTTCTAGTCCCCAGAAGCAGCATTAACAGCATCTAAAATATTAATCAACACCTGATTTGATTCTCAATCTACACACAGCGATAGCTGCTGACCCCATGAAGCCAAAAAGCAACATTTTGGGGATCAAGAAAACAGAAAACCCCAAACAACAACTAGGATTCCAGTTCAATATCCTCAAGAATGTGGAACGTCAAAACACAGTTCAAGGCAAGTTCATGGCAAAAAGCATTCTGTGAGCAGTGTAGTTGAACACTTAACACACACTCAATCTACCACAAGGAATCAGCTTCGCTTTGACAGCTCTCAGATTTCTCAACAAGCCATCTCCTTCCATCTGATTTGAGTTTGCCAAAGCTTCTTCCCAAAGCCGCCGTTTGATTATCTCAGCTGAAGTACCAAATGTGATGGAAGGCTTCTGGATTGAGCTGGGAGATGTTAATGTCAGGGGAAAGTTCTTCACTTGCTTGTGGCACAGTTTTTCAGACTGCTTTGTTGGAAGGGGCTGATCTGTTACCAGCAATAGCCACCTTCGGTCTACTACAGCAGAAACTTGGATTTTCCCGTTCTTTGAAACAGGAGGGAGGTCACAGCAGTGAGGATAACTTCTAGACTACACTCATTCAACAAATGGTTTCCAACTGCTTCCATTTGCCTCTTCAGAGGCCATTATTGACACTTATTTGCAAATCCAACCTGTCACACTTAGAAGAACTGAAAGACAATTTAAGTCACAACAATCTCTTGCAATGCTCCAGGTTTGGGGAGACCTCACTGCTGTCTACAACTATCTGAAGGGAAGTTGTAGCCAGGTGGGGGTTGGTCTCTTCTCCCAGGCAATCAGCAACAGAATGACGGGACAGACACAGTCTCAAGTTGTGCCAGGAGAGGTTCAGGCTGGGTGTTAGGAAGAGGTTCCTCACAGAGAGAGTGATTGCCCATTGGAATGGGCTGCCCAGGGAGGTGGTGGAGTTGCCATCCTTGGAGATCTTCAAGAAAAAGACTAGATGAGGTGCTTATTGCCATGGCCTAGTTGATTGGATAGGGCTGGGTGATAGGTTGGACTGGATGATCTTGGAGATCTCTTCCAACCTGGTTGATTTTATGATTCTATGAATGGCTGGGAAGCTGCCCAGGAGAAAAGGATGTGGGGGTGCTGGCTGACAGCTGGGTGAAAGTGAGCCAGCAGTGTGCACAGGTGGCCAAGAAGGCAAACAGCATCCTGGCCTGGATTAGCAGTAGTGTGGCCAGCAGGAGTAGAGAAGTGATGGTGCACCTGTATTCAGAACTGGTGAGGTCTCAGTTTGAGTACTGAGTTTCAGTTTCACTCCAAGGACGACACTGAGGTGCTGGAGCGGTCCAGAGAAGGGCAATGAAGCTGGTGAAGGGTATGGAGAACTGGGATAGTGAGGAACAGCTGAGGGAACTGGAATTCTTTAGTCTGGAGTAAAGGAGGCTGTGGGGAGACCTCACTGCTCTCTACAACTCTCTGAAAGGAGACTGGAGCAAGGTGAGGCTCAGTCTCTTCTCCCAGGTAACATTTGATAGGAAAAGAGAAACAGCCTCAGGCTGCACCAGGAGAGATTTAGGCTGGATTCAGGTTCATCCTGGAGAAGCCTCCAGGGAGACCTTATTGTGGCCTGTCATTACTTTAAAGGGGCCTAAAAAAATAATGGAGCTTGTTGTGACAGGACAAGGGGTGATGATTTTAAAGTAAAAGAAGAGAGACTCAGACTAGAAAGAAGAAGACATTATTTACACTGAGGATAGTGAAACACTGGCCCAGGATGCCCAGAGAGGCGGTAGATGTCCCATCCCTGGAAACATTCCAGGTCAGTTTCTTTAGGGCTCTCAGCAACCTGATGTAACTGAATATGTGGTTGAAAGTGGTTAAAGGGCACTTGATCTTTGAAAGTTCCTTCCAACCCCAAGCATTCTGATTCTGTGATCCGATGACCTCCTTTTGCTCCTTTCAGGCCAGGTTGGAAGACACACTGAGCAACCCGCTCCAGTCAAAGACATCCCTGCTGACTGCAGTGGGGTTTCATAGTTTCAGTCAGGGTTGGAAGGGACCACAAGGATCATCTAGTTCCAACCCCCCTGCCATGGGCAGGGACACCCTACACTAGATCAGGCTGGCCAGAGCCTCATCCAGCCTGGGCTTAAACACCTCCAGGGACAATCCAGGGTTGGATTAGAGGACCTTTAAAGGTCCCTTCAAACTCAAACCATGATTCTCTGTTTCCAAGCTGGTTAATGTGATTTGGAGGAGATTGTATTCTGAAATATTGAACTGGCAGGTTGTAGAAGTGTCATGTGAAACTGCAGCTCTAAAAAGCAGCCACCAATCCCAGCTTTGAGTCTGTAGCCATGCCAAAAGAATCCCAAAGAGATGGCACAAGTGTGCTTTACTCGGTTTAAAACAAGGACTCTGATATGATTTCAAAAGATCCAGCCAGCAAAAGGCAGGCATTTGCTTTGTGAGATGATGGAGGTCCCTCCCAACCTGGTATTCTATGTTTAGATTATATCATAGAATCACAGAATTGTTAGGGTTGGAAGGGACCTCAAGGATCATCTAGTTTCAACCCCTTGCCATGGGCAGGGACACCTCACACTGCAGCAGGTTGCTCAGAGCCACATCCAGCCTAGCCTTCAAAACCTCCAGGGATGAGGCTTCCACCACCTGGGCAACCTGTGCCAGTGTCTCACCACCCTCATGTTGAAAGAAGAGGACTGAACTGAAATAAAGAATACATATTGAATAAAAATACACTAGAGCAAAACCAGAAATACCAACACAGGCAATTGCACAAAGTGTGTTTCCCTCCAGCTACAAGACTCCTTATTTTCCTCCAAACTGGAAGCTCCTCTTCAGTCAAACATCTGGCAGCAGCCTAACAGAGGCATTAAATGCAGGGCTTGACAGACAGTGTCAGAACATCTCAGGAATTGGTTCATCTCAGCATTCTTCCTGAGTTTATGAGACTGTGATGAAGTGTTAGGTTTCAGTTCCATGAGAACAGTGCCAAAGAATTTAGGTGCTTTAGTCAGGAAATGTGTTTGCTTGTCAGTGAAGGGAGGAAAATGCTGCTTAAGTAGCTTAAATTTGGGAGGTGTATCTCCATCATTTGCTTTCAGACTCCAGAGCTGTGGAGGTATGCTGCTATTTCTTTCTACATCTTCAATGCACACTGGAGATGTTGAAAGGAATGACTGAAGAAGTTCATTGATGAGATGTTCAGTGAACTTTGTATTCTTGCCTTACCTTGGTGGCTCAGAAAGCCATAAAGGGAGATCTATGGGAGGAAACTTAAAAGCCTTTTAGTAATACACAAAAGATATTATGAAGTCAAATTGATCTGGACAAGCTTGAGAAGTGGACCTGTGCAAACCTCGTGAGGTTCAACAAGGCCAAGTGCAAAGTTTTGAACCTGGGTCAGGGCAACCTCTGGTATCAATCCAGGCTGGGGGATGAAGGGCTGGGGAGTAGCCCCATGGTGAAGGACTTAGAGGGGCTGGGGGATGAAAAACATGAACTAATAATATACTCTCACAGCCCAGAAGGGCAACGAGATCCTGGGATGCATCCACAGCAGCATGGAGAGCAGTTGGAAGAAGGGGATCTGCCCTGCTGAGACCACACCTGCAATGCTGGGGCCAGCTCTGGAGTCCTCAGCACAGCACACGCATGGACATGCTGGAGCAGGACCAGGGAAGGCTACAACACTGCTGTGAGGCCAGGATTGTTCAGACTGGAGAAGAGAAGGTTCCAGGGAGACTTTCTGGTGGCCTTTCAGTACATTAAGCAGGGGCTACAGGAAAGCTGAGCACAGACTTTTGAGCAGGGCCTGTTGTGGCAGGACAAGGGCCCCAACTCCCTCAGTCTGTTCTCATAGGAGAGGAGCTCCAGCCCTCTGCTCATCCTCGTGGCCCTTCTCTGGACACCTTCCAGCACCTCTAGATCCTTCCTGTAATAGATACTCCAGAACTGGATGCAGTACTCCAGGTGGGGTCTCACCAGAGTGGAGCAAAAGGGGAGAACCACCTCTCACAACCTGCTGGCTATGCTTCTCTTGATGCAGCCCAGGCTGTGATTGGCTTTCTGGGCTGCAAGTGCTCACTGCTGGCTCCTGTTGAGCTTCTCATCCAGCAGCACCCCCAAGTCCTTTTCTTCAGGGCTGCTCTCAAGCCAGTCCCTGCCCAGCCAATATTGGTACTTGGGATTGCCCCAACCAAGATGCAGGACCTTGCATTTGGTCTGGTTGAACCTCATGAGGTTGTCATGGGCTCACCTCTCCAGCCTGTCAAGGTCCCTCTGGATGGCCTCCCTTCCCTCCAGCCTGTCTGCTGCACCACACAGCTTGGTGTCATCAGCAAACCTGCTGAGGGTGCACACAATGCCACTGTCCATGGCACCAACATGTGCAGTTAGGAAATTGCTCTCAAGGGCAAACATCAGCAGTTTCCCCAAAGCATCAGTTTTAGAAGCTCGTATTATGGATCTCAGAGCAACACTGCAGGCCAAAAAAGCAAAAGTACAAAGCCAAGTAAAATGTTTAATCCTCAAAAAATCATGGTGCTAAAGACTGAGCATTGAGAAAACCTCCCCATAGTTACTCAACAGGTTCTGCTGGACTCCAGATCCTGAAGGGGGGATACAAGAAGGCTGGAGAGGGAATTTTTGCAATGGCCTGCAGTGATAGGATGAGGGGCAGTGGTTTGGAATTAGAAAAGAGCAGATTTACACTGGAGGTTAGGAACAAGTTCTGCACCCATGACAGTGGTGGAACACTGGAACAGGTTGCCCAGGGAGGTAGTTGAGGCCCCACCTCTGGAGATATTCAGTGAGGCTGGGCAGGGCTCTGAGCAACCTGATCTAGTTGAGGATGTCCCTGCTGATTGCAGGAGGGGGGTTGGAATAGATGACCTTTGGAGGTTCCTTCCAACCCAAAGCATTCCAAGGCTTTGAAAAGCTGCTAAAGACAGGTGACCGAAATAAATGTGATTTAGTAATGGCTGTTAACTGCTGTGTTAAGTTAGGAGCAGGTGAGAAACCTGAGCTATTAATACAGAAAGCAAACTGCCAAGTTAAGACATTTGAGGTTTTCAATAGCAACCAAAGTCCTTTGAGAGTTGGTAGGATTGACTCTCCAATAGCTGGGACAAGAAGATCTCAGGCAGGAGGTAATCCTGAAACAATCCTGCAGAACACAGGTAAATGACCCAACAGGGATTCATTTAATTTGCTCAACTTTCTCCATTTCAGAAATCTGTTGAGAAATAAAGTATTAAGTTATAAGGCTTTGGAAGGCTACAGCCTGAAGGACTAAACCTTCCAATACGTCTCAGACAACAGGAAATTGCTTTAATCTCTATCCACCCACACACAGAGGCAGCTCTGCTCTGCAGAAATTTGTTTTCCAGATAGCAATGTTCCAATTTGCTACCCTTCTGAAAGTGATGTGCAGGAAAGGGTAGGAGCATAGGTTTGAGGAACTAAACTGAAGCAAACCAGATTAATGTTCTACTCAGCTGTCCAGGAAGTGTTTGGACAAGTCATTAAAAGGGTATCAAAATTAATTTGCAAGATATTACACCATAGTCATTTTTTACTGTGTCAAAGCAGGAAGCCCTCAGTGAGTTTAACTCTTATGGAAATTACCTCTGCTGCCCTGCCACAAATCATAGAACGGTCCAGGCTGGAAGGGACCTCCAAAGGTCATACAGTTTGACCTCCCTGTACTCAGCAGGGACACTGCCAAATAGATCAGGTTGCCCAGAGCCCTGTCCAGCCTCACCTTCAATATCTCCAGGGAAGAGGCCCCAACCACCTCCCTGGGCAACCTGTTCCAGTGTTCCACTACCATCACAGTAAAGAACTTGTTCCTAACATCCAGTCTAAATCTGCCCTGCTCTAGTTTGAAGCCATTGCCTCTCATCCTGTCACTGCAGGCCTTTGTAAGCAGTCTCTCCACCCATCTTGTAGGCCACCTTAAGGTACTGGAAGGCTGTTATTAGGTCTCCCCAATCTCCTCTTCTCCAGGCCAACACCCCCAGCTCCCTCAGCCTGTCCTCGTAGCAGAGGTGCACCAACATCCAGATCATTTTCATGGCCTCCCTCTGGACCCTCTCCATCAGTTCCATGTCTCTCCTATACTGAGGATTCCAGGCCTGCACACAGCACTCCAGGTGAGGTCTCCCCAGGGCAGAATCCCCTCTCTGGCTCTGCTGCCAACACTGCTTTGGATGCAGCCCACGCTGCCCTTGGCCTTCTGTGCTGCAAGCTCACACTGCCTGCTCATGGCCAGCTTCTCCCCCACCAGCACCCCCAAGTCCTTTTCCTCAGGGCTGCTTTCTATCCCCTCCTCCCCCAGTCTGTATTGATAGTGAGGATTGTTCTGGCCCAGGTGCAGAATTAGTAGTGTAGAATTAGAATTAGTAGTGTAGAATTAGAATCCTGCACTTGCTCTTGTTGAACCTCATGAGGTTCACCTGGGCCCCACCTCTCTAGCCTGTTGTGACCGGTTTAGGCTGTGCCTTTAAGAAACAGACAGTTGCTGAACACTCTGGCTGAATGTTTTTGACATTTAAACAAAAACAAGATAGTCTAAACTAATTTCATTGGTGGATTGGTAGAATGCAGCTTTGGGTTTGGGTTCTGCCAGTCTGGTCTGGGTTCAGGCTGTGTTCAGTTCTGTACTGTGGTTTCTTTTTGTGTGTGGGGGGACACCTTTCTCACCCTACCACACCTGTCCAGGTCCCTGTGGATGATGTCCCATCACTAAGCTTCATAGAAATCAGACAATTCCAAGCAACAGCTGGAAAAGCTTCTTTACTTTGAGGGTGACACATCCCTGGACCAGGCAGCCTGATCTAGTTGTAGGTGTCCCTGCTGACTACAGGGGGGTTGGACAAGATGGTCTTTGAAGGTCTCTTCCAACCCAACGCAATCTGTGAATCTATTTTACTAGATCTCCAGAGGTCTCTTGCAGCCCCTCTCAGTGTGATTCTGTGATCCTGATCCCATGCACAATGAGACTCCTCCATCTTCATCTGGATGATCAGCAATTAGAGTTAAAATAATACTCTGATTACAGACTTCCAAAGAGGAGACATTGATACAGCCATTGTGTCACAACAGACACAGCTGCTTGCAAGATCAACTTTTTTCCCCTCAACCATTTCATGTGCTCCTTTTTCAAACCCTGCACATGGAAAAAGACTATTTCTGGTGCTGCAAACTGGACCCTGCAGCTGCCCATAGATGCAGGGGAGTGGAGCAGAGCAGCTGGACTTCCACAGCTGGGCAGCACTGAATTCCTTGGAGCTCTGTGGTTGCAGGCTACAAAGTGAAGCTTAACCATTAATTGCCACTATTTTCCTCTTAGAGCACACAGGTGCAAAGACAGTGGGAAAACAGGCAGAGCGCCAAAAGGCAGGAGAAGACATTCAGGGGAGTGAATTTGAGGACAGCAACGTAGTTTCCTAGCAGCACAACAATAACAGCAGAGGCACAAGTGGCAATGCAACAACTACAGGACAAGTGAAAAACTCATCACTGAATATTCCGGACAGTTCGCAGTATACACACAGGCTGGGGGATGAAGGGCTGGAGAGCAGCCCTGTGGAGAGGGACTTGGGGGTGCTGGTGGGGGGTGAAAAGCTGGAGATTAGCCAGCACCAAGCACTGCCAGCCCAGAGCCAGCCCTGTCCTGGGCTGATCCCCAGCAGTGTGGGCAGCAGGGGCAGGGAGGGGATTCTGCCCCTCTGCTGTGCTCTGCTCAGACCCCACCTGCAGTGCTGGCGCAGCTCTGGAGTCCTCAGCACAGAGAACTGCTGGAGCAGGGCCAGAGGAGGCCGTAACAATGATGGGAAGGCTGGAAGCCCCCTGCTGTGAGTCCAGGCTGAGACAGTTGAGGTTGCTCAGCCTGGAGAAGAGAAGGCTCCAGGGAGACCTTCTGGTGGCCTTTCAGTACTTAAAGAGAGCCTATAAAGAAGCTGGGGACAAACTTTTTATCAGGGCCCAGGGGTGATGGTTTGAAACTAAAAGAGGGAGATTCACACTAGAAAGAAGGATGAAATGTTTTACACAGAGTGGTGAAACACTGGCCCAGATTGCCCAGAGGGGTGGGAGATGTCCTATCCCTGGAAACATTCCAGGTCAGGTTGGTTGGAGCTCTGAGCAATCTGCTGTAGTTGATGTCCCTGCTCACTGCAAAGGAGTTTGACCAGATGACCTTTAGAGGTCCCTTCCAACCCAAAACACTCTGTAATTCTATATTAAGTTGAGTTCCAGCACCTAACAGCTGATAGAGCTTTTTTCCCCACTAGATTTAAACCCTCTGCACTAAAGGAAGCTGTTTCTTTTCTCATATTTACCAACTACAATTCCAGTGCTGGCAATAAATCCCCAGCAAAGCTACACTTGCTACCCATCTTTAATCCCACAGCCAGCAGCAAAACATGAGAGGCCAGCAGCCTCTAATCAGCAGCCATAACTTACCTATATAAAGGTTTTTTCCCTAGCATTATTAGAAGCCAAATCAATAGCAAACAGACCTAAATCAGTAATTAATAGACTTAGAATGACAAAACTGAAATACTCCATCCAAAAACAGAATTACAGGATGAGAAACTCACCTTGTAACTACCTTCAGTAGCTTGTGCCACAGCTAGTGAAAGCAGAAACAAATTCAAACTCAGTGTCACCTCAGGCTGAGAGAGCTGGGATTGTTTAGCCTGAAGAAGAGAAGGCTGAGAGGAGACTGTATTGATATATACAGCCAGCTGAAAGGAGGTTAGACTGATGCTGGTGTTGGCCTCTTCTCCCAAGTAATTAGTGACAGGACAAGAGGAAATGGCCTGAAACTGCACCAGGGGAGGTCTAGGTTGGGTATCAGGAAAAATATCTTTGCTGCAAGAGTGGTCAGGCACTGCAGGAGTCTGCCCAGAGAGGTGATGGAGTCAAAACCCCTGGAGGTGTTCAAGAAGCTGTAGATGTGCTGTGTCAGGATATGCTTTAATGGGCCTTATGGTAGTTTTAGGCTGTGCCTTTAAAATTTTTTCACAGATCTTGAACAGAAAGTAGTAAAAGGTAAATAAATCACTATTGGGTGTCAAAACCAAAATAAAGCTAATTCTAAACAACCCCATTGGAAGACACAAGGGACTAAAACTAGTTGTACCAAAGCAATCTCTCTTCTCAGCTCTGGGAGAGATACTGACTTGCTTCTACTTGACCTTGGCTGCATTGGTTTGGCACTAACTTCTTTGCTCCTTTCTCTTGCCCTTTCTTTTTTTTTGTAGAGGAGGATAAGGGGGAGGCAGAGAGAGAGAGAGAGCTAGTACCTTCCTTTGGTCTTTGACCAGGGTGGGTCTTGTGCTGTTTATTAATTGTAAATACTGTAGATTTTGTACATAATCATAGAATCACAGAATCAACCAGGTTGGAAAAGACCTCCAAGATTACCTAATACTTAACACCTCCTGACAACTAAGCCATGGCTCCCAGTGCCACATCCAACACTTTTATGAACACCTCCAGGGACGGTGACTCCACCACCTCCCTGGGCAGCACATTACTCCTTCTGGGAAGAACTTTCTCCTCACCTCGAGCCCAAGCTTCCCCTGGCACAGCTTGAGACTGTGTCCTCTTATTCTACTGCTGGTTGCCTGGGAGAAGAGACCAACCCCCACCTGGCTACAACCTCCTTTGAGGTAGTTGTAAACAGCAATAAGGTCTCCCCTGAACCTCCCTCCTATTCATTGCATTCCATTGTAGATTGTAGTTTTGCTTGTAAATACAGCTTTCATTGCCTTCCAACTGAGCTGGTCTGGCAAATTCAATGTTGGAGGGAGAAGTTTCAACCCACCACAGGGAGGCGCTGGGTAGAAAGTTGGACTTGATGATCTTTGAGATGTCTTTCAACCTGAATGGTTCTATGATTCTCAGCCTACCCAAAGCTGTTGAGGGTAGGGTTTTTTGGTTGTTTGATTGGTGTTTCAAGAGGGTGCAGAAGCCGTTCAGGCCATACTTACTCTCGCTCCTTCTCGGTCAGCTTGTCATTGATGTTATCCTTGATGGTGGAGCGGGAGCCCTTGTGGATGATGGGATACCTGAGTGGCACTTGCAGGAAGAAGGAGATCATTGACACCAAGTGAGCAGTGTAGCCCAGGGCAACAGCAATGCTTCCATCATCTTTTGCTGTCAACGACAAGGAAAAGATTGCACTATTTTATCAGCTGGATTTCACTGTGGGCCCAGCACAACTTCATCCTTACAGCTTTGACAATCACAGAAATGAAGGGGCTGGAAGGAACCTCGAAGGATCATCCAGTCCAACCCCCCTGCCAGAGGAGGAGCACCTAGAGCAGATCACACAGGAACACACCCAGGAGGGTTTTGAGTATCTCCAGAGAGGGAGACTCCTCAACCCCCCTGGGCAGCCTGTTCCAGTGTTCTGTCACCCGCACAGGGAAACAAATTTTCCTCCCGTTTCCATGGAGCTTCCTATGCCTCAACTTCCACCATTGCTTCCTGTGCTGTCATTGGGCATCACCAAGCAGAGCCTGGCTCCATCCTCTTGGCACTCACCCTGCACATCTTTATCAACATGAAAAAGGTCACCCCTCAGGCTCCTCTTCTCCAAGATAGAGCCCTCAGCTCAGAATCATGGAATGGTCTGGGTTGGAAGGGACCTCCAAAGGTCATCCAGTCCAACCCCCTCTGCAGTCAGCAGGGACATCCTCAACTAGCTCAGGTTGCCCAGAGCCCTGTCCAGCCTCACCTTGAATATCTCCAGGGAGGCCCTCAAACACATCCCTGGGCAACCTGTTCCAGTGTTCCAACACCCTCACTGTGCAGAACTTGTTCCTATCATACAACCTAAATCTGCTCTGCTCTAGTTTGAGGGCATTGCCTCTTGTCCTCTCCAGGTAGGCCTTTGCAAACATTCTCTCTCCAGCCTTCTTGCAGCTCCCTTCAGGTACTGGGAGGTTGCTATTAGGTCTCCCTGGAGCCTTCTCTTCTCCAGGCTGAACACCTCCTTCAGCCTGTCCTTGTAGCAGAGCTGCTCCAACCCCCTGATCATTTTCATGGTCCTCCTCTGGACCTGCTCCATTAGGTCCACGTCCTTCCCATATTGAGGGCTCCAGATGTGGACACAGTACTCCAGGTGAGGTCTCGTCATAAATAGGAATTCAGGTCCAGAGCTGGTCCACAAAGCTCATCAGAGGGCTGCAGCACCTCCCCTGTGAGGACAGGCTGAGGGCTGGGGATGTTCAGCCTGGAGAAGAACTTTGAAATCTGCAAGTGACTCTTCTCAACACTTGGATTGGTGGGGGAAGGTAGGGGAAAAAAAAAAAAGAGAGGGGAAAAGTGAAAGAAATTCCCCAAGAGACAATTAAAGTCTTAAATGTTCTGCATTTCTCTAGATGGAGCTGAGATGTGTGAGCAGAGCCAGGGAAAAGCTGTATTCCTCCACAATTTAATGTCTTAGTGAGATCAGCTGGAGAGACACTGACCCCAGGCTATGAACTCTGCCAGTAACTGGAAGCACTGAGGTTAACTCATTGTTTTGACAGATCAGTTTTTGACATTTAAAGTTTCAACCTTGCAGCTTGAACTGGTGGGAATGGCCACAGGACTTGTGATTCAAATGACATCTAGGGGCTTTTCCTTGCTGTTGTCTCTAATTTCTTCTTTCCAAGTGAAGATACCCACACAAACAACATGCCTGAGGCACAAGGGAGTCTCCTACACTCCACCCTAGAGAGACCCCACCTGGAGCAGTGTCCAGTTCTGGAGCCCTTATTACAAGAAGGATCTGGAGGCGCTAGAAGGTATCCAGAGAAGGGCCATGAGGATAAGCAGAGGGCTGGAGCTCCTCTCCTAAGAGGATGGACTGAGGGAGTTGGGGCTGTTCAGTCTGGAGAAGAGAAGGCTCTGAGGAGACCTTCTTGGGGCCTTCCAGTATCTGAAGGGGGCTACAAGAAAGCTGGGGAGGGACTTTTTAGGGTGCCAGGGAGTGACAGGACTGGGGGGGATGGAGCAAAACTAGAAGTGGGGAGATTCAGATTGGATGTTAGGAAGAAGTTCTTCCTCATGAGGCACTGGAAGAGGTTGCCCAGGGAGGTGGTGGAAGCCTCATGCCTGGAGGTTTTTGCAGCCAGGCTGGAGGTGGCTCTGATCAGCCTGCTCTGGTGTGAGGTGTCCCTGCCCACGGCAGGGTGGGTGGAACTGGCTGATCCTTGAGGCCCCTTCCAACCCTGACAATTCCATGAAATCTGCTAAACAGAAGGTCTTCTAACAAAGCTTCTAATGATAGAATCATAGACTGGTTTTGGTTGGAAGAGACATTTTGGATCAACCACATCTGTGAAATCATACTCAGCTCTATCAGAACACTGTTGGAGTGAGTTCAGGGGATAATCCAAGAGCTGAAGCACCTCTGCTATGAGGATAGGCTGAAGGAGCTGGGGTTGTTTGGCCTAGAGAAGACTCCAGAGAGACCTTAGAGCTGCCTTCCAGTTCCTGAAGGAAGCCTATGGAAAGCTGCAAAGGGACTTCTCATAACAGTATCTATAGACAGGGTAAGGGGGAGTGGTTTGACTCTGAGGGAGACCAGGGTTAGACTGGAGCTGAGGAAGAAGTTCTTCAGTAGAAGGGTGGTGAGACTCCAGAATAGGTTGCCCAGGGAAGCTGTGGATGCCTCCTCCCTGAGGATGTTCAAGGCCAGACTGGATTAGGCCTCGAGCAACTAAGTCTAACCAACCCATGGAAGGGTGGTTGGAGTAGATGATCTCTGAGGTCCCTTCCAACCTAAGCCACTGTGTGAAGATTCTATGGTAAGGATTGAGAAGTTAATACTTCTTTGGAATAGGACTTTTTACAACAAAATTGGCTTTTTTAGGGTAAAAAAAAACATTATATATGTCAGATGCTTGACTTCTAGAAGTTATTAACACATTTCTAATAGTATAGAATCACAGAATCATAGCATTGGTAGGGTTGGAAGGATCATCTAGCTAACCCCCCAGCACCACCACTGGCAGGGACACCTCACACCAGAGCAGGTTGCTCACAGCCACATCCAGCCTGGCCTTCAAAACTCCAGGGATGAGGCTTCCACCACTTCCCTGAGCAACCTCTTCCAGTGTCTCACCACTCTCATGCTAAAGAACTTCTTCCTAACATTCAGTCTGAATCTACCTATTTCTAGTTTTGCTCCATTCCCCCCAGTCCTATCCCTCCCTGACACCCTCAAAAGTCCCTCCCCAGCTTTCCTGTAGCCCCCTTCAGATACTGGAAGGCCCCAAGAAGGTCTCCTCAGAGCCTTCTCATCTCCAGACTGAACAGCCCCAACTCCCTTAGTCTGTCCTCATAGGAGAAGAGCTCCAGCCCTCTGCTCAACCTCGTGGCCCTTCTCTGGACATTTTCCAGCACCTCCAGATCCTTCCTGTAAGAGAGGCTCCAGAACCGGACACAGTGCTCCAGGTGGGGTCTCACCACAATGGAGTAGAGGGGAAGCACCACCTCCCTCAACCTGCTGGCTATGCTTCTCTTGATGCAGCCCAGGCTGTGGCTGGCTTTCTGAGCTGCAAGTGCTCACTGCTGGCTCACATTGTGCTTCTCATCCACCAGCACCCCCAAGACCTTTTCTTCAGGGCCATTATCTACTAAAAGGCTGAAGTAAGGTAAAGGTCAGAAAGCTGGTGCTCAAATTCCATGCATATTTAACCAAGATGCATATTTAACAACTCTTTCTCATATTACAATCTAGAGACTGTGATAAAGAATTAACTATTGTTTTGCAAGGATCTTCCACCAACAAACTGAAAAAGGGCTGCTTGATTCCCCAGAATTACCAAACTGGGCTCATCAACCACATTTAGTGCAACCAGGAAGACAAAGCAATAGCCTTGATTTTTGTCATATTGACAGATTCTTTTGCTTTGAAGATCATTCCTCTGTTATTCTAGCACCCAATACTCATGTTATTAACAGAACTTAATTCCTTTGGGATGGCTTCTAGGAGTCAGACAGTTAGTTGTGCTTTCTGCCCAAGAAGGCACATGCCCTGCTGAGTGAGCAAGTGCTGGGAACAAGGACTTCTCAAAGGGTTTTTAGTGAAGTTCCAATGCACAGCAAACATCTGTAGAGAAACACAAGCAGCTACCTTCACAACTGTTAGACAGTTGCTTCTGCATCAGGATGGTAGAATCACAGAGTGCTTTATGTTAGAAGGGACCTTTAAAGTCACCCACTCCAAATTCCCCTTGCAGTGAGCAGGGACACCTTCAACTAGAGCAGGTTGCTCAGGATCCTATCCAACCTCACCGGGAATATTTCCAGGGTTGGGGCATCTCCCTGGGTAACCTGGGCCAGTGTTTCATCACCCTTGGTGAAGGAAAAAAGTCTTCTTTATAGATATAGATAATTATATCAAATTTAGATTAGATAATCTAAATCTCCCTCTTTTAGTTTAAACTCAGCACCCCTTGTCTTGTCATGACAGGCCCTGATAAATAGATTGTCCTCATAGTATCAGTCAGGGTTGGAAGGGACCACAAGGATCATCTAGTTCCAGCCCCCCTGCCATGGGCAGGGACACCCCACACTAGATCAGGCTGGCCAGAGCCTCATCCAGCCTGGTCTTAAACACCTTCAGGGACAGGGCCTCAACCACCTCCCTGGACAACCCATTCCAGGGCCTCACCACTCTCATGGGGAAGAACTTCCTCCTCACCTCCAGCCTGAATCTCCCCACCTCCAGCTTCATTCCATTCCCCCTAGTCCTATCACTACCTGAGATCCTGAGAAGTCCCTCCCCAGCCTTCTTATAGGCCCCTTTCAGATACTGGAAGGTCACAATTAGCTCATTTCTGAGCCTTCTCTTCTCCAAACTGAACAGCCCCAACTCCTTCAGAATGTCCTCATAGGAGAGGTGCTCCAGCCCTCTGATCATCCTCGTGGCCCTTCTCTGGACACCTTCCAGCACCTCCAGATCCCTCTTGTAATAGGGGCTCCAGAACTGGAGGCAGTACTCCAGGTGGGGTCTCACCAGAGTTGAGTAGAGGGGGAGAATCACCTCCCTCGACCTGCTGGCCACACTTCTCTTGATGCTACCCAGGATCTGATTGGCTTTCCAGGCTACAAGTGCACACTGAGAGCTCATGTTGAGGTTCTGGTCCACCAGCACCCCCAAGTCTCTCTCCTCAGGGCTGCTCTCCAGCCAGTCACTGCCCAGCCTGGATTTGTGCCTGGGATTGCCTCGACCCAGCTGCAGGACCCTGCACTTGGTCTTGTTGAAGCTCATCTGTCTTCTAGGTCATCTTGTCAGTACTGAAAGGCCACAAGAAGGTCCCTCCACAGCCACTGTAGACTCTTGAAGCAGAAGCTGACTTATAAAACACTCCACATTGTCAGGCAGCTTTAAAGCTGTACTTTTGGAAGACACTCAACTGGTGCAGTCCACCAGCTGCAGCCAACTGAACAGGGTTCAGTGCACAGTGCCCCAGCAAGATTTATGGGCTGAAAGTAGCCACAATGGAATTTTAGCTCAGACACAAATATTCTCCAGAATGACTGAGTTTGGAAGGCACCTCTGGAAACTGTGTAGAGGCCTGGGCTCACTGTTGACAGCAAGGACAGCTACAGCAGGTTGCTCAGGACTGTGTCCAGTTGGATTTTAAGCATGGCCAAGCATGAAGAGTCCAAAGCCTCCCTGGGTAACCTATTTCAATATCAAGTCACAGAATAGATTTTTTTCCCCTCTGAGTCAGCAGCAAGTTCTTTTATACCAGCTAGGAAGCAGGAATATAGGGTGCATAAATTTTCTTCAAGTCCAGAGCTTTCCAGGCAGAAATTTGGATCCTGATCCACTGCTATTAGTTTACCTAACACTGTGAAATTCAGAAGCTGTGTTAGTTGTAAAATCTACAATTAAGAATATCCAGCTACCTTGAAAGTCTTCAGAGTTAGGAAGCTTGACTCCACAAACAAAGTAATCCTTTTGTTCATTCTGTAAGTTGGGGGGAAAAAACAAAAAAAATCAACAATGTAAAGTGAGAATGGAACAATAACAACCACCAAACAGAAACCTGCACAACATCTGATGACAATAATAGAACAGAATAAACCAGGTTGGAAGAGACCTTTGAGATCATCGAGTCCAACCCATCATCCAACACCACCTAATCAACTAAACCATGGCACCAAGCACCCCATCAAGTCTCCTCCTGAACACCTCCAGTGATGGTGACTCCAACACCTCCCTGGGCAGCCCATTCCAATGGGCAATCACTCTCTCTGTGTAGAACTTCCTCCTAACCTCCAGCCTAAACCTCCCCTGGCACAGCTTGAGACTGTGTCCTCTTGTTCTGGTGCTGGCTGCCTGGGAGAAGAGACCAACCTCTGCCTGTCTACAACCTCCCTTCAGGTAGTTGTAGAGAGCAATTAGGTCACCCCTGAGTCTCCTCTTCTCCAGGCTAAGCAACCCCAGCTCCCTCAGCCTCTCCTCATAGGGCTTGTCTTCCAAACCCCTCACCAACTTCGTTGCCCTTCTCTGGACACCTTCCAGCAAGTCAACATCCTTCCTAAACTGAGGGGCCCAGAGCTGGACACAGGACTCAAGGTGCGGCCTAACCAGTGCAGTGTACAGGGGCACAATGACCTCCCTGCTCCTGCTGGCCACACTGTTCCTGATACAGGCCAGGATGCCATTGGCCCTCTTGGCTGCCTGGGCACACTGCAGGCTCATGTTCAGCCTACAATCAACCAGTACCCCCAGGTCCCTCTCTGCCTGGTTGCTCTCCAGCCACTCTGACCCCAGCCTGTAGCACTGCATGGGGTTGCTGTGGCCAATGTGCAGAACCCAGCACTTGGCTGTGTTCAATCTCATGCCCTTGGACTCTGCCCATCTTCTCCAGCCTGTCAAGGTCCCTCTGCAAAGCCTCTCTGCCCTCCAGCAGATCAACTCCTGCCCCCCAACTTGGTGTCATCTGCAAATTTACTGATGATGGATTCAATGCCCTCATCCAGATCATCAATAAAGATGTTGAAGAGCATGGGGCCCAGCACTGATCTTTGGGGCACACCACTAGTGCCTGGCTGCCAGCTGGATGTGGCACCATTCCCAGGGCTTGGCCCTCCAGCCAGTTCCTAACCCAATGCAGTGTGTACCTTTGTAAAGAAAAGCCTCTTCACTGAACCCCAGAGTGGCCTTGACAAAGTGTTCTAGTCCTCTTTTCATCTAACTCAGAACCTAAATGCAAGTTATTTAATCAATTAATTATATAAAAGGTTTGGGAGCTCAGTATTTTGACATCTGTTTATGTGCACTCTGTTAAAGTTCAGTCTAGCCTACTGTCAGGGTTACTATCCATTATTGTGACCAAAAATGGAAAGTATTCATTAAATTACAGCTACAAACACTTTACTTTTATAGTGGAGACTAGTGTGGAGATGCTGGCATAAATCCTCTCCCCTTGAGGCTTGTAACCTAAGGACCAAATCCAAGAAAAAGCTGGAATAAAACAGCGTGAGTAAAGAGCAGCTTTCATCCCAAATAAAACATGGTATTTGCTTCACAGTGTAACAAACAGGACCTTCATTTCACATCAAGCAGGTTTAGAAGTGCTTCAAAACATACCAGGTCAATAGGGTAGATGTAGGATAGCTCTGACAGCAGCTGCTTGCAGCGAATAGTCTGCTGCGCATTCGTCTTCAAAAACAGCTCTCTTTGGGGAAAAAAGATCCCAAAACCATTAGTGTCTCCAAAAGCTTTGAAGTAAAGTTGCCAACCCCTTGTATCTCTTCTATATCTTCCCAGGTAGTAAGTCCCCTCCCTTATAAAAGCAAGTAATTCCACCCAAACAAATGCAGCAGCCAAAGGCACCTTCTCAGCTTGAGCTGCACCTCACACTGCAGGAGTACCTTAATGGAGTCACAGAGTGCCTTGGGTTGGAAGGGACCTCTGGAGGTCATCTAGTCCAATACCCCTGCAGTCATCATGGACATCCCCAGCTACAGCAGGTTGCTCAGAGCCTCATCAAGCTTGACCTTGAGTGTCTCCAGGGATGGGGCTTCCACAATCTCACTGGGCAACCCGTGCCAGTGTTCCACCACCCTCAAAGCAAAGAACTTCTTCCTGATGTCCAATCTACCTCTACCCTTCTCTAGTTCCCCCTATGACAACTGAGCCTTACAAAACTAACCCTAAAACAGACCTGAAAGTCCTATCACTGTCCTCAGATGCAACCAAGCATCTGTTTTCTTCTCTTCTAGACAGGCTAATGTTAATTATCACTTTAGAGCTCTGCAAACTATAGCATAGGACTTAAAGACAAGTTGTGGGGTGACATTAGGAAGAATTTGGCACCAGGAATCCCACTCTGAAGTCTGTATTTTCTTTCCAGCTGCAGAAACAGCAGAGTTCATTTACCTCTTAGCAGTGCATTCCTTTCTCAGCTCATGAAGGGATTCATTATGCTCTTCAAGTTTCTGGTGTTCAGTCCCAAATGCATTTTCTAAACAACAAGAGGAATTGGGGGGAAAAAAGCAAAAAAAAAATTAGTAGGAAAGATTTTCTCAGCTGAAGTTTGAAAAGTAGACACTGACACAAACATTGGCAATAATGCTTCATTTATTCTTGGGTGCCCATTTTTCATGTTCTGATGTCAAACTGAGGAAGGAGAGAGCAGGAGGAACGTAAGACTTCAAGCACTATCCACCACCCACCAACTAAATATGAACAAGGAAACCTCATTCTCCTTCAAATATGTTTCCCTGTGGACTATTTGAGTTAAAGCATCTCAGCCCAGGCTGGTTCTCCTCTCACTTTGCTCTGCCCTGTTGAGACCACACCTGAAATACTGTGTCCAGTCTTGGGCTCCCCAGTTCAAGAGAGACAAGGATCTGCTGGAGAGAGTCCAGCAGAGGCTATGAGGATGATTGGGGGACTTGAGCATCTGCCCTGTGAAGAGAGACTGAGAGCCCTAGGGCTGTTTAGTCTGGGGAAGAGAAGGCTGAGAGGGGATCTGATCAATGTCTCTCAATCTCTGAGGGGTGGGTGTCAAGACAAAGGTGCCAGGCTCTTTTCAGTGGTGTCCAGTGATAAGACAAGGGGCAATGGGCACAAACTGGAACCCAGGAGGTTCCACCCCAACATGAGGAGAAACATGTTTGGTGTGAAGGTGCTGGAACCCTGGAACAGGCTGTCCAGAGAGGTTGTGGCGTCTTCTACTCTGGAGACCTTCAAGACCCATCTGGATGCATTCCTGTGTGTCCTGCCCTAAGTGATCCTGCCTTGGCAGAGGAGTTAGACTCAATGTCTACAGGTCCCTTCCAACCCCTAACATTCTGTGATTCAATACCTGCATGGCCAAAAAAATAAGTAAAGAGCAAAACCTCATTTTTAGTAGCAGCAAATTATTTTAGAATCAAAATATTAAAATGTTCTCTCTTAACACAATCCTGTAGCTTGGTCTTTGGGAGCTCCAAAGAAACAGTGATAAGAGCATTTTATTGTAGGACACTTTGCCAGTAAAAAGAAAACACCAAGAGAAGCCCTGCATTGTAGGGGTTGGAAGGGAACTCTGGATATCATATAGTCCAACCCCTTTCCTAAAGCAACATCACCCAGGAACACATCCAGATAGGTCTTGAATGTCTCCAGGGAAAGAGATCCCCAAACCTCTCAGGGCAGCCTGCTCCAGTGCTCTGTCACCCTCACAGGAAAGAAGTCTTTCCTTTTTATGTAAGATTTTTTTGTAACTTACTATTTAAGTGAAAAAAAGTAAAGAGGCATTTTGGTCTTCCAAACACTTAAGCCGTGATCCTAATCACAAGTACAAAAAACATCCCTCATGGCATTATAATGTGCCTGCATCACTGAATCATAGAATGGCCTAGGCCGGAAGGGACCTTAGAGAATGGTTTAGGTTAGCAGAGACCTTGAAGATCAGCCAGTTCCAAACTTCCCTGACAGGGGCAGGGACACCTCTCAGCTAAACTCGGCTGCTCAAGGCTTCATCTAACCTGGCCCTGAACAACCCCAGGAAGGAGGCATCCACAACCACCTTCCTGGGCAGCCTATTTCAGAGTCTCACCACCTTCCTACTGAAGAACTTCTTTCTCAACTCCAGTCTAACGCTGCTCTCCTTCAGCTTCAAACCATTCCCCCTTGGCCTTCTCTAGACACCCTTAGCAAAAGTCCCTCTGCAGCGTTCTTGTAGGATCCCTTCAGGTACTGGAAGGCAGCTCTGAGGTCCCCCTGGACTCCTCTCTTGGCTGAGCAACCCCAGCTCCTTCAGCCTATCCTCATAGCAGAGGTGTTCCAGCCCTTGGATCATCTTTGGGGCCTCCTCTGCACTCACTCCAACAGCTCTGTGTCCTTCTTATGATGGGGACACTAGAACTGGAGATAGGGTCTCAACAGAGTAGAGACAGAATCCTCTCTCTCAGCCTGCTGGCCACACTCCTCATGAAGCAGCATAGGACAGTCACCTTTTCCTGTATTACAGTGCAGCTCTCCTGATTTTCTCTTAAAATTCCGATTAAGCAGAGATCTAAGAGGAGTGTTTTAGAGGGGTGTCACAGTAAGAAGATATTTAGAGACAGAATCCCAACATTTGCTGTTCAGACTTCACTAGAAGACAGAGGGTGAAGAGATTCTACGTGGCTGCAAACTTCAGGAATGGAAAAGCACAAGGACAATAAAAAAAAACCCAGCACCTTCATTTTGGCCACCATAATAATAAACTACTCTTCCAACCATCAGCTGATGAGTAGCAGAGAAGCAATAATGTTTCCACACGCACCTCTCTCCTGCAAAGTAATTTTCTCCTTGTGCAACAAGGCCACTTCTTGACCAAGGGCTTTCTTCTGCCTCTCCAGTTCATTACGTAGCACCAGGATCTTCAGCTGTAAACATTCACTCTCCTTCTTCTGTTGGAAGAAAAACAGATCTTGAAATAATGAAAGCTTTCCTCCACCTGAGCAGTTCCACCCCAAGAGGGGTGACAGAAAATAAACAAACAGGATAAGAGTCATGTCTGCCAGACTATAAACACCAAGTTCACAGGAATAGCTTACCAAAGACTAATCATTTTGCTTCTTTGGAGGGAGAGAAACATAGAATTGTTAAGGCTGGATGGGACCTCAAGGACCATCCAGTTCCAACTCCCCTGCCATGGCCAGGGACACCTCACACTAGAGCAGGTTGCTCACAGCCACATCCAGCCTGGCCTTCAAAACCTCCAGGGATAAGGCTTTCACCACCTCCCTGGGCAACCTCTTCCAGTGTCTCACCACCCTCATGTGGGAGAACTTCTTCCTAACATCCCATCTCAATCTACCCATTGCTGGTTTTTTTCTATTCCTCCCAGTGCTATCACTCCCTGACAGCCTAAAAAGTCCCTCCCCAGCTTTCTTGTAGCCCCCTTCAACTACTGGAAGGCCACAAGAAGGTCTCCTGGGAGCCTTCTCTTCTCTAGAGTGAACAGCCTCAACTCCCTCAGTCTGTCCTCATAGGACAGGAGCTCCAGCCCTCTGCTCATCCTCGTGGCCCTTCTCAGGTCACGCTCCAGCACATGAGAAACTCAGCTCTGTTCCATAAGGCTTGTGTTTCTTGAGGGATTTCACATGCTCAGTGATGCAGCAGGACCCAGAGCAGAAACTGAGAAAGGAAAGAGTGGTGAGAAGAAGCTTCTGCAGGACAAGTGTGTAGGAAGTGATAGTAGAGGACTAGCATCACGGTGAGCATGCACTCCTTGGCAAGGGCGCAGAGACAAGGAAGAAGACGACCAACGAGTGACTGACTGAATTTAGGGAGTAGAGCCTCAAGAATGCTCAGCTGATAGAAGGAAATGTTTTAGCTCTTGTGGGCCACAAACCCTGGGAGCAAACTGCAGGTGTGTAGACAGAAAAAAAACATTCAGCTGATTACAATGGCCATTGTTACTCAGGGAAGCTACACAACGACCTGAGAATAGGAGCTGGTAAACATTGCAATAGAGTCTTTTGTCTTCTGTCTGAACTTAGATATGAGATGTGTGATCGTTTGTCTTTTGTCTAACACCTGTCTGAGCCTTGCCAATTTCTCGGCAGCCAGTCGTGAGTCTGTAACTGTGGCAGGGACACATCTAATAACCAACACAAGTTGCTTTTGATTATGTTAGCCTATATAAAGAAAAGATTTTGTACAATAAAGGGAACACTTGGCTTGTATCAAGCTTTGTCCCGTCTCTCAATCGTAGTAAACGAGGAGTTGAAATTAATTTGACCTGCCCTATTAGATCTAATTCCCAGCTTCAGGAGGGTGAGAAAAGAAAGGATACAAAAGGAAAGAGCACACAGCAGAGACCAGATGATGTAATTGCACACAATTATGTTTGAAAGATCCCTTCTTCTTCAAAAGTTTTAGGGTTTGTCCTGTGCCTGCACTAAATCCATTCCTGTGTTCACCAAGACTTTGTGTTCTTCCCTTTGATGCACTGTCTCCACTAAGACTGAGAGGAGATCTTCACAATGCTCAGCAATGTTGTGGTGGGTTGAAGTTTCCCCCAGCATTAACTTTTGCCAGACCAACTCAGTTAGAAGCAGATGAAGCTGTATTTACAAGCACATTCTACACTCTACAATGGAATGCAATGAATATGCACAAAACATACGGCATTTATAATATTATACAGGTATTTACAATTAAGAAACAGTACAAGGACCCCCCCATGGCCAAAGAGCAGGGGAAGCTACTTGCTTCTCTCTCCCTACCCCCCCTTACTCCCATGTACAAAGGGGACAAGAGAAAGGAGCAGGGAAGTTAGACTTAGCCAAAGCCAGCTGAGGAGCAGGTTCTCTCTCCTCAGCGAAGAACAAGCAGACAGAGGTCAGAAGAGAACAAGAAAAGGGAAGAATTGTGATAGGATAGGATAGGATAGGATAGGATAGACCAGGTTGGAAGAGGCCTTCAAGATCATCGTGTCCAACCTATCTACCAATCCAACCCACCTAATCAACTAAACCATGGCACCAAGCACCCCATCAAGTCTCCTCTTGAACAACTCCAATGATGGTGACTCCACCACCTCCCTGGGCAGCCCATTCCAATGGCCAATCACTCTCTCTGTATAGAGCTTCTTCCTAACCTCCAGCCTAAACCTCCCCTGGTGCAGCCTGAGACTGTGTCCTCTTGTTCTGGTGCTGGCTGCCTAGGAGAAGAGACCAACCTCCGCCTGTCTACAACCTCCCTTCAGGTACAGCTCATCTTATTCCAGATATTTACCCAATGAATTTGTGTAGAATAATATTTTGGTTTTTCCTTTCTACGCCCAATAGTGATTTACTTATATTTTTTCTACTTTTCTGCTTAAAATCTGTAACTATGTTTTAAAGGCAAAGCCTAAAACCACCACAAATGTCTAACGGGCAGGGGTCAAGAGAATAGGGCCCGACTCTTTTCAGTGGTGCCCAGCAACAGGACAAAGGGCAACAAGCACACTCTGGAACACAGGAGGTTCCATCTAAACACGAAGAAAACTTTCTTTTCTTCAGAGTGATGGAACACTGGAACAGGCTGCTCAGAGAGTCTCCTCTACAGAGATTACAAATCTACACAGATGCAATTCTGAGCAGCCTGCTATGGATGACCTTACTTTAGCAAGGGAGTTGGACTAAGTGATCTCCAGAGGTCTCTTCCAATCCTCACCCTCCTGTGACTCAAGAAATAAATCTACAGTTCATTCATAAATGGGAAGGGAAGCCCAAC
This sequence comes from Colaptes auratus, assembly GCA_015227895.2. Taxonomy (NCBI): domain Eukaryota; kingdom Metazoa; phylum Chordata; class Aves; order Piciformes; family Picidae; genus Colaptes; species Colaptes auratus. The sequence goes on from CM037631.1 coordinate 34,174,200, forward strand.
AAGAGCTTCCATACTGAACAAAGGAAAAGCAACACAGAAAATCATCTCTACCACCTCCCTGAGCAGCCTGCTCCAATGCCTGATAACTCTTCTTGTGAAGAAATTTATCCTAACATCCAATCTGAGGGTAATAACAGCCTCCAGCCAGCAGAGTTAACATCTTTCATCTTTAATTGGAGTGGTAAACAAACTCCCATTTTCCCCGTTTGCCAAATCATTAAATCAGTTTGACACTTAGCTGAGTTACTTTCAAGCCAGAATCTACCTTGAAGCAGTAAACTAACTTCACATCTCACAATCACAGAATTATTGAGACTGGAATAGACCTCCGAGATCATCAAGTCCATCCAGCCTATGATCCAGTACAGCCACATGGACTAGACCATGTCACTAAGTGCCACATCCAATCTTTCCTTAAACACCTCCAGGGACAGTGACTCCATCACCTCCCTGGGAAATCCATTCCAGTGTCTAATTCCCCTTTCCATGAGGAAGTGCTTCCTAACAGCCAACCTAACCCTCCCCTGGCTCAGCTTTAGGCCATGCCCTCTCCTCTTGTCACAAGTTGCCTGGGAGAAGAGCCTGACCCCCACCTGACTACAAGTTCCCTTCAGGTAGTTGTAGAGTGTGATAAGGTTCCCCTTCAGTCTCCTCTTCTGCAGGCTCAATACCCCCAGCTGCCTCAGCCTCTCCTCATCAGACTTTCCCTCCAGTGCCTTCCCCAGTCTCGTTGCTCTACCCTGGACGTGCTCCAGCACCTCAAGATCTTTCTTGCAGTGAGGGATGCAGAGCTGCACACAGTGCTCAAGGTGAGGTCTCACCAGTGCCAAGTACAGGGCCAGAACTCCATCCCTAGTGCTGCTGGCCACACCATTCCTGATACAAGCCAAGATGCCACTGGCCTTCCATGCCACCTGGGCACACTGCTGGCTTGTGTTCAGCTGGTTGTCAAGTTTGCCCTTTCCTACAGGAGGCTTGGGAGGTGTGCCAGTGAGTACCAACAGAGTGAAATCCCAACTCTTGTTCTGTCAACTCCCTGCTTTGAGCTGAGCTCAGCCCTTCTGGGCAGAAAACAGAAATCAGTGCCAGTATACTTCTTTTTTTTTTATGGAAAGGGCAATAGGACAAGCAAAACAAACTGTCAAAAGCTATTGCAAAACCTAAAATAATTCCTGCTTAAAATGATTGTTTCACTTCAGTGACAGCTTGTGCATGCATTCCAGTCACCCAAAGGCAGCTGGGGTGCAAGGAGATACAGGCAGTAGACTCACCTCACTCTAAATCCATCACAGGTTCCTGTCAAGATTTATCTAAATCATTAAAGGTTTGTTTTCACCTGAGAAACCTCTTTCATGCACTGTGCAAAGTTGATGCTTTTATAACATAACAGCAATTGTACAAAAGAAAGGTAAAAATAGGGTAGGCAATCTCTCAATCCCTCTGAGTAACACAGACAAGGCTAAACCCCATTACATGACACTCCTCAGGTGAGTTCCCAGTTGAAAGGAGAGGTTTAAATAAAGCTTTCAAGATCAAGGGTTAATAAAACAGCCCATACATCAGCCAGATGCTTCAGCAAGCCTGAAAACCATGGTTTCAAATAACCAAACTTACCAGCTCGTTGCTCGTAGATGTACACCTCAGCTTCTCTTCAATCTCCCTTCCTATTTTCTGAACAGTTACCTGAGTCTGTTTAATTGCACACTGGGCTCTGTGAAGCCTGTAAAGAGAAGAAAATTTGAGAGCTCAGCTAAAGGTTCCCTCAAGATGAGTGCACCAGTTGCTTCCAAACCAGAAGCAGTGGGATGGACCCAGATTGTCAGCTTCTGTTTTGATAGGAAACGTTCAAAGAGGAATCATAACTTGCAGAGCTTAAAAATCACAGTCACAGAATGGCAGGGGGTGGAAGGGGCCTGTGGAGATCAACGAGTCCAACCCTGCCTGCCAAGGTCACACAGGAACATGTCCAGGATTTTTAATTTCACCAAGGATGGAGACTCTACCACCTCTCTGGGCAGTCTGTTCCAGTGTTCTGGCACCCTCAGAGAAGTTTATCCTAATGTTTAGATGTAGCTTCTTATGCTCCAGTTTATGCCTGTTAGCCCTTGTCCTGTCCCTGGGTGCCACTGGTCACACCATGGAAGTATTTAGAAGTATTGATGAGAATCACCCCCTGCAGCCTTCTCCAGATTAGAAAGGCCCAATTCTCTCAGTGTTCCCTCATCAGAGACGTTCCAGTCCTCTCAGCATCTTTGTAGTCCTTTTCTGTACCCTCTCCATTAAGTCCCTGTCCTTCCCAAACCAGGAAACAGAATTGGATCCATTATTCCAGATACAGCCTCACCAGGGAAAAGCTAGACAGGAAAGAAAACCTCCTTTGACCTCTTTGCCACCTTATCCAAAGCAAACCAGCAAGTCTCTAAAGCCAGTCAAGTGCCAAATCTCCTTTTCATTTGTTAAATTCATAGAAAGGTTTGGGTTGGAAGGGACCTCAAAGATCATCTAGATCCATTAAGCCTCTCTTCATAAATGAGGAATGACTCTTCAGTTTCCAACTACCAAGACCTTCCCTTCACTCAATTAAGAATAATTCCTAACCCTGCCCAAAATCATAGAACTGTTTGGGTTGGAAGGGACCTCAAAGACTATGTAGTTCCAACTCCCCTGACATGGGCAGGGACACTTTCCACCAGCCCAGGTTGCTGAAGGCTCTGTCCAGGCTGGCCTTGAATATGCCCAGGGAGGGGGCATCCACAACCTCCCCGGGCAACCTGTTCCAGTGTCTCCCCACCTTCACTCTAAAGAATTTCTCCTTAATCTCTACTCTAAATCTCCCCTCTTCCAGCATCAATTCACTCCCCCTTGTCCTATAGTTACAAGTCCTTGTGTGATGGGTTAACACCCATCCTGAAAACAGAGAGCAGCAGGGCTTGCGGGTGCTTTGCCCTCCCTGCAGGGCGTTTTCCCCCGGGAAACTGAGTCTGTTCCACTCCCTGCTCCCTGCCCAGCTAGGGTATAAAAGGCAGGACATTGCAGCTGTTAGCTCTCTTTTTGGTTCCTGCCTTCCTGGATGAGAGCTACTGCAGCTGCCCTCCTGCTCCTCTGCCACGTGGTCAGGCCTGATCCTTCTCCCTGCTTCCTCCACACCTCTTCAGAGAGACTGGTTTTGTATTCTTGTTTGTTTTTCTTCCTCCCATCCATCCTTGTCCCTTGCCCTGGTGAACCTTATCTGCTATTGTTATATATATATATGTTCAAGAAAACCCTTTACCTCTCTACTTCCAAGCCAACTCCAAATTATTTCTTGGTGGATTTCCTCCTTCCCTTTCTTTTTTTCCTCTCTGTTGGGAGGGAGGAGCGGGAAGCAGGGGAGGGATTCTCAGCCTTGCCCCCATCTGAGCTCCTAAGTCCCAGTTAAGGCTCAAACCACTACACCTTATAAAAATTCCCTCCCCAGCTTTCTTGTAGGCCCCCTTCAGGTACCAGAACACCACTCCAAGGTTTCTCCAGACCTTTCTCTTCTCCAGATAACACAAAGCTACCCAGGCCAAGAGCGTGAAACACCCTCAAAAAACAAACCTCTGTAACAAAACCATGGGGTGTTTAACTGAGTAAAGTTTGAAGTGTGAAAAGATGATGACAAAGTGCTTCTGATCATTAGCCTTGGCTTCTGAGTGAAGAGGCAAAAACTGATTATTTCCTCCACAGTGAAGAAAACAAAAATCAGGCAAAAGAAAGCAATGGCCTAAGCTAATGTCTTTGTTAGGAAAGAAGAGTTGGTCTGCAGACATAAGATGATGGGTTTTTTAAGGCATGCAAAGCCAGGCTTACTTTTCCCATCCAAAGTTTCACTATTAATGGTTTTCCTTTTGTAAGGATATTTTTCAGGCAGCCTTGGAGCTGGGAAACTCAGCTAAGGTCTGGTCACAACAACAAAAACCTGGTCAGACAACCTTGTGTACGACATTGCTGCTTTGCCAGGCAAAGAGAACAAAAAGATTAAGCCTGCTCCAATGATCCTCTCAGCTTTGCCAAATTCAAACATCTCTGCCTCTTCACAGGAATGTGTCACTTTACTGAAGCTAGAGTTGGGTCACAGGATCACAGGATGTGAGGAGATCGAGTTCAACCCCGTTCTGAGAGCAGGACCATAGAATCTAGCTCAGGTCACAGAGGAAAGTCTCCAGGGAAGGAGACTCCTCAACCTCTCTGGGCAGCCTGTTCCAGTGCTCTGTGGCCCTTACAGTAAAGAAGTTCTCCCTTGTGTTGAGGTGGAACCTCCTGTGCTGCAGCTTACATCCATTGCTCCTTGTCCTATCACAGGCAGCAAGTGAGCAGAGCCTGTCCCGTCCCTCCTGACTCCCAGACCTCAGATATTTATAAACATTCATTAAATCCCCTCTCAGTCTGCTCTTTTCCAGACTAAAAAGCTGCAGGGCTCTCAAGCCTCTCCTCACAAGGCAGTGTCCCAGTCCCCTAATCATCCTCGTAGCCCTCTGCTGGACCCTCTCCAGCAGATCCCTATCCCTCTTGAACTGGGGAGCCCAAAACTGAACACAGTACTCAAGATGAGGTCTCACCAGGGCAGAGCAGAGGGGAAGGAAATCCTCGCTCCATCTGCTGGACACACTCTTCCAAAGTGTGGCCAGAGCAGGCCACAAAAATGGTCTGAGGGATGGTGCACCTCTGCTGTGAGATCAGGCTGAGAGAGTTGGGGTTGTTCAGCCTGGAGAAGAGGAAGCTCCAGGGAGACTTTAGAGCAGCCTTTCAATACTTAAAAGAAAAGGGAGACAATCTTTTTAGCAGGACCTAGAAGAAAAATGGACTTTTACCAGACCCTGTTGTGACAGGACAAGGGGTGATGGTTTGAAACTAGAAGAGGAGAGATTCAGACTAGAGAAATGGAAGAATTGTTTCACACTGAGGATGGTGAGACACTGGCCCAGGTTACCGAAAGAGGTGGCAGATGTTCCAACCCTGGAAACATTCAGGTCACGTTGGATGGGGCTTTAAGCAATATGATCTCGTTACAGACGTCCTTGCTCACTGCAGGAGGCTGGACTAGATGAGCTTTAGAAGTCTTTTCAAATCTCAACCATTCTATGATTCTCCAGATCTTTTGTGTGCCAAGGACCAAAGCACATAGAAGAGACAACCCAGCTCTTCCTTTTACATTCTCTAATCTCTTCCAGATTTATAAGCAACTGAAGTCTTGCTATTTAAAGGTTTTGGCTAATGGCTTTTAACTGCCTGCCTGCAGCTAGACCAAGATAACCAGCTTACATGCTTGAAGTATGAGTAACCACAAAGCATTACTCCTCCTTGCAGCATCTCCTCTCAGTAATCCCATCTCAACTTGGCCTCACACCTTCCATACTCATGAATCCTAGAATGGTTTGAGTTGGAAGGGACCTTAAGGATGATCTAGTTCAAACCCGCCTGCCATGGGCTGCTCAAAGACTCATCCAGTCTGGATCTGGGGGTACTGGTTGACAGTGGGCTGAACCTGAGCGAGCAGTGTGCCCAGGTGGCCAAGAAGGCCAATGGCATCCTGGCCTGTATCACAAATTGTGTGGCCAGCAGGAGCAGGGAATTCATTCTGCCTTGTACTCAGCACTGGTTAGGCCACACCTTGAGTCCTGTGTCCAGTTCTGGGTCCCTCAGTTTAAGAAAGATGTTGAGTTGCAGGAACGTGTCCAGAGAAGGGCAACAAAGATGGGGAGGGGCCTGGAGCACAGCCCTGGGAGGAGAGGCTGAGGGAGCTGGGGTTGTTTAGCCTGGAGAAGAGGAGGCTGAGAGGAGACCTTTTTGCTGTCTACAACTACCTGAAGGTGGGGGTTGGTCACTTCTCCCAGGCAACCAGCGACAGAACAAGAGGACAAAGTCTCAAGCTGCACCAGGGGAAGTTTAGGCTGGATGTTAGGAAGAAACTCTTCATGAAAGAGAGACTGGAATGGGCTGCCCAGGGAGGTGGTGGAGTCACCATCACTGGAGGTGTTTAAAAAGAGCCTGGATGAGGCACTTAGTGCCATGGTGTAGTTGATGAGATGGTGTTGGGTGATAGGTTGGAGTTGATGATCTCAGAGGTCTTTTCCAACCTGGTTAATTCTGTATTCTGACCACTTCCAGGGATGAGGTTTTCGTTTCAGTGTGAAAGCAATGCCCAAAACCCACAAACACAGAGACATTACAGATGGACAATGGGAACAAGAGGTGCCAGTAATATAAAACAACAGTAATTAAACATTAAATCATTACAATTTAGGGCTTACAGACTCTTTAGGTGAAGGCATTTCAGTGAAGCAGCTCTAGGTGCTTTATGCTACTGCTTCTTTTAAATTACACACTCTGTAGTAAATTTTTGTTTGAAATTATACTGAGTGATTCCTTTGGTTTCTTCAGAGCTCCTCAGAGTGCTCATAGCATGACAGCCTGGGAGTTTTATGGGAGCAGCTGTACCCTGTCTCAATTTTTCATAAACTCATTTTGGTAGGAAAAGAATTTTCAGATCATCAAGTCCAACCATTAACCCAGTGCTGCCAAGTCCACCACTACATCATGTCCCTCAGCATAACATCTACACAGCTTTTAAATCTCTCCAGTGATGAGAAATCCACCACTGCCCTGAGCAGCCTGGTCCAGAGCTTCACAGCCTTTTCAGGGAAGAAGTTTTTCCTAATGTCCAGCTTGAACCTCCCCTGGGTGCATTTTGAGGACATTTCTCTTCTCCTCTTGCTTGCTATGTGGGAGACCAGACCCTACCTGGCTACAACTTCCTTTCAGGGAGTTGTAGAGAGCCAGGTGGTCTCCCTTCAGCCTCCTTTTCTCCAGGCCAAACAAACCCAGTTCCCTCAGCCACTTGAGGCTTGTGCTTTAGATCCTTCACCAGCTTCATGGCCCTTCTTTAGAACATGCTCCAACACCTCAATGTCCTCCTTGTAGCGAAGGACCTGAAACTGGACAGGATGACAGGTGTGGCCTCACCAGCACTCAGTACAGGTAGACAATGCCTGCCCTCCTCCTGCTGGCTACACTACTGCTGATGTATCAAGCAACATGGCTCTGCTGGCTGCTAAAGGCTGTTGGGGTCAACAGCACTGGGTGCTGGGTCACAGAATCACAGAATTATCAGGGAAAGAACCTCAAGGATCATACAGTTCCAACCCCCCTGCCATGGGCAGAGACATTTTCTACTACATCAGGTTGCCCAGAGCCACATCCAGCCTGGCCTTAACAACCTCCAGGGATGAGGTTTCTACCACCTCCCTGGGCAACCTGTGCCAGCGTCTCACCACCTTCATGGGGAACAACTTCTTCCTAACATCCAATCTCAATCTCCCTTCCTCTAGCTTGGATCCATTCTGCTTAGTACCTAACACCCTAAAAGGTCCTTCACCAGCTTTCTTGTAGGCCCCCTTCAGATATTGGAAGAGGTCACCCAAATGCTTGGTCTCACATCCCTAATGGAGCACTAAGACCCCCTGGAAACAGTTATTTCCTACTGGGAAACACTCATTTTACTTCCCACCTTCCCAAATGCATCCTGATGCTGTTGGCTCTGGTTGTGCAGGTCAAAGCCAAGGTTTGCTGACCATCCTGAACATCGTTCAGAGCTCTGCTTTCACATCATACAGCAGGATCTAAATTTTCCTACTTCAACAGTTTCCAGCCTGCTGCTTTCCAAGAGTCTGGAAGACTTTCTTTCCAGACATAAAAAAAGCCTTACCCAAAAGCTGAAACTTATAGGCAGGGAGTAATAATTGAGTGACATTTCCCTTTCCTCCTCTTCTAATTTTATACCAGGAGAACATTCTTGATTTAGTCTGCTGGGTGATGAAGAAAAAAAGTTTTACAAGTCTTCACTTCATGTTTTTTAGGCAGCAAAACCTGGCTGCTGCAAAGTGGTTTACTCCTTGAAAGTGTATTTATGGAACTGAGAAATTGTTAGAAAGCTCACCTGCCATCTGAGCTCCTCACAGTGATTTGATCAACACTCAGGTAATGATCTACAAATCTGGTCACAGCTTCAAGTCCTTCTACCCATGCCCAAACTTCCTCATGCTGACTCCTCAGAACCTTAGAATGCTACTTCCATCTGGAGAATCTCTATCAGAAGGTATCTTCCTAACCTAGAATGGTTGCTACACTACATTCAGGTTGGAAAAAACCCTTGAGGTCATCAGGTCCAACCATTAACCCTACTCTGTCTTGTGGTATTGGCCATTGGAATGGGCTGCCCAGGGAGGTGTTGGAGTCACCATCACTGGAACTGTTTAAAAAGAGACTGGATGAGACACTTAGTGCCATGGTTTAGCTGATGAGATGGTGTTGGGTGATAGGTTGGACTTGATGATCTCAAAGGTCTTTTCCAACTAGTTAATTCTGTATTCTACCAAGGTTACCACTAAACCCGAATCACAGAATCACCAAGGTTGGAAGAGACCTCAAAGATCATCGAGTCCAACCTGTCACCACAGACCTCATGACTAAACCACGGCATCAAGTGCCACGTCCAGTCCCCTCTTGAACACCTCCAGGGATGGTGACTCCACCACCTCCCTGGGCAGCACATTCCAATGGTGAACAACTCTCTCAGTGAAGAACTTTCTCCTCACCTCAAGCCTAAACTTCCCCTGGTGCAGCTTGAGACTGTGTCCATATCACTATGCGACACATCTAAAAGACCTTTAAACACATCCAGATATGGGGACGTCATCATCTCCCTAGGCAGGCTGTTCCAATGCTTTACCACTTTTCCAATGGAAAAAAAATATCTCCAATGTCCTGGTGCAGCTTGAAGCCATTCCCTCTTTTCTTATCACTAATTACTCATGAGAAGAGACCAGCACCTACCTCTCTATACTGTCCTTTCAGGTAGTTGTAGAGGGTAATAAGGTCTCCCCTCAGCCTCTTCTTCCTCAAACTAAACAATCCCAGTCTCCTCAGCTGCTCTTCATCAGACTCATTCTCTAGGGTCTTCACCAGCTGCACCTGCTCCGGCCCCTCAATGTCTGTCTTGTATTGAGGTGCCCAAAACAGAACACAGCGCTCGAGCTGTGGCCTCAACAGTGCCAAATACAGGGGGATAATCACCTCCCTGCTCCTCCTTTTAATAAGAAATGGTTTTCTATTCAAGCCAAGCATCATCCAATTGTTTCTTGCAGCATAAAAAAAAAATAACAACCCTGCAGTTAAATTTGGCTGCCTTAATGCCACAAAATGTCATTTCCATTCCAAGACAGCAAACGTCCTGTTACTGGCTGACTCAATCCCAGTATGTTCACTGTGCTTCCAAGAAATTTAAACTGGTAACAGTAAAATTATGACCCCATCCAAAGTTAAGCCTTCCAAGATTAAAATTTAGGGGTCTTCACATTAAAAAAAAAAAAAAAAGCAGCAACTCTCACCAGAAATCTCCCTTCTCCAGCCAAAAAGTCCCTATTGCATCCACATGGAAACCTTCAGTCATCCAACAGTGGGAATACAAACCAAGAACATCAGCACTGAAATTGTGTCCATCACTCCTACATGCTTTGTTGGAGGCAGTTATGAGGGCACTAGTGAATAGAGACCAGCAAGTTGAGGCCATAAATTTCACTTGGAATTGAGATGTAACGGATGGAGAGAACCCTCAATGCTAACTGACTGCCATGTTGTTTCCATTTCTGGTCTGAAAGCAGGTCCAAGCCTGCAGCCTAAAGTTAGCACAACTTGTGCTTGAAGTCCTTGGTTTAGTGACTGGCAACCAAGAGCCAGAGGGGGGCCACAAGGATGAGCAGAGGGCTGGAGCTGCTCTCCTCTAAGGACAGAGAGTTGGGGCTGTTCAGTCTGGAGAAGAGAAGGCTCTAAGAAGACCTTCTTGGGGCCTTCCAGTATCTGAAGGGGGCTACAAGAAAGCTGGGGAGGGACTTTTGAGGGTGTCAGGGAGTGACAGGACTGGGGGGGATGGAACAAAAATGGAAACAGGTAGATTCAGATTGGATATTAAGAAGTTCTTCCCCATGAGGGTGGTGAGACACTGGCACAGGTTGCCCAGGGAGGTGGTGGAAGCCTCATGCCTGGAGGTTTTTAAGGCCAGGCTGGATGTGGCTGTGGCAACCTAATGTAGTGTGAGGTGTCCCTGCCCATGGCAGGGGGGTTGGAACTGTATGATCTTTGAGGTCCCTTCCAACCCTGACAATTCTATGTGCTATCACCCAGTGCAGGGTTCTCTCTGTTCCAGAAGGCCTTCCCCCCCAGTATTTTTCATTAAAATTAACACATCCATAGCACATTAAGAGCTAATTGAGGGCTTCAAGTGGTCACTGGCCTGCTAGCAGCTTTCCCTTGGCAGTCAGGAAAGCTAAGGCAGCTACAGCAGAAACTCCAAGGCCTGTCCAAGAGCCAACAGTGTCGTCATCCTGTGTCTGGTGTCTCTGCAGCAGCTCACAGCCATTGTCAGCCAGCAGCAGAGCCCTAGGAACCTTGAGTGTGACAGATTTACTGCCTGGGGCCTGGAGAGCTGCTGTGTAATCGTCCAGCATCAGGTGAGCTGCGTGCTGCTGCCTGGGAAAGAAGTGGGAAGCAAACCAGACCTTAACAATTCCTTACCACCCTATTAGGGTTTGGAATCCAACCCTATTATGGGTTGGAAGGGACCTTAAAGATCATTCAGTTCCAATCTCCTTGCCATGGGTAGGGACACCTCCCACTAGACCAGGTTGCTCAAGGCCTCATCCAGCCTGGTCTCGAATACCTCTGGGAAGGAAATATCCACAACCTCCCTGGGCAACCTGTTCCAGTGTCTCCCCAACCTCACTGACAAGAGTGTCTTCCTAATTTCCAACCTAAATCTCCCTTCTTCCAGCTTGAATCCATTGCCCCTTTTCCTATCACTTGCAAAAATTCCCTCCCCAGCTTTCCTGCAGCCCCTTTCAGGCACTGGAAGGCTGCTCTGAGGTCTCCCTGGGGCTTCCTCTTTTCCAGGCAATGACTACTGTTGTTGACTCTTCTCCAGATCCATGAATGTTGTTCCACTTCCCTTCTCACATCACCTGCTTTAAGGTGAGTGAGAAGAAGAGGAAACAAAATACTCTCTCTTCATTTGGGAGTTTATAAGGCAGTGGGATAGCTACCAAAACATCAGCCACCTCCTCTAAACTAAGACTAACAAAAGCCACATCCCTAATCATATCTAGGAAGAACCAGCAGGAAAAATATCAACATCTCTTCCTTTGCTAGTTCCCAAGTTGCTCAAATACAGGCTGTCTGGGGTTGTTAGGAACAAAGTCCTTTATCATGAGGGGAGTGGAACACTGGAACAGGTTGCCCAGGGAGGTGGTTAGGGCCACATCCCTGTAGATATTCAAGGTGAGGCTCAACAGGGCTCTGGGCAACCTGATCTAGTTGAGGATGCCCCTGCATACTGCAGAGGGGGTTGGACTGGATGACCTTTGGAGGTCCCTTCCAACCCAGACCATTCTGTGATTCTATTTCTACAAGGTTTTTTAAGTCTGACATAAAATTGCTGCCTCTTTTCCACAAATGAACAACCAAACAAACAAACCCCAAACACAACTACTATCTACCCTGGCTGTAAGATCTGAAACAATTCTAGCACACAATATTCTGCCAATCCATCTAAGTTGGGTTCCCACTTGGAGGAGACAAAAAAAAGCTGCCAAGATTTGGATCTCTTCACCATGATAGGATTTCTCTGCAATAACATCCTTGTCTTGTTTGCAAAATCCAGCAGTTTTCCTGACTTCCCAAGACTGCACAATGCAGGGCTCCAACAGAACTTGACTTTAACACTTGGGAATGTGCTGTAACAACACATTTGCTCCCTTTCATATTGTAGTAAGCTTGAGGCAATGTCTGAAGGTTCAGGGGGAAGCACTTTCTTTTAAGACATGCTGTGGTATCCTGCAGCAGAGATACCCCTCTTGGTCATGAATTGGTCTAGTGATTTGTTGGTGTCTGCAGCAAGCTCATTGCTGGCTGCATCTCCACTAAACTGAAAGCTGCAGTGTAGTGACAGTTGTGATCAGAGGGCACTGTCAGAAAGTTTGCTGATGACACCAAGCTGGGAGGAGTGGCTGAGACACCTGAAGGCTGTGCTGCCATCCAGGGAGACCTGACAGGCTGGAGAGCTGGGAAGGGAGAAATTTAATGCAATATAACAAGGGTAAATGTAGTGTCTTGCACCTGGCAGAGAACCACCCCATGGACCAGTATGGGTTGGGAACTAACCTGTTGGAGAGCAGCAGATGAGAAAAGGACCCAGGGATGCCCATGAGCCAGCAATGTGCTCTTGTGGCCAAGAAGGCCACTGACATCCTGGGGTGGATTAGAAGGGCTGTGGTTATTAGGACAGAGGGTCTTCTCCCTCTCTCCTCTGCCCTGGTGAGGCCACATCTGGAATATCATATCCAGTTCTAGGCCACTCAGTTCAAGAAGCACCTCAGGGAACTGCTCGAAAGAGTCCTGGACAGAGATAGAAAGATGCTGAAGGCAGTGGATCACCTCCCTGCTGAGGAAAGGCTAAGGGACCTGGGGCTCTTGAGGCTGGAGCAGAGGAGCCTGAGGGGTGACCTCACCCATGTTTACAAAGATGTGCAGGGCAGTGTTGGGAAGACAGAGGCAGGCTCTGCTCAGTGATGTCCAATGACAGGACGAGGGGCAATGGGGGCAAGCTGGAACAGAAAGTTCCATGTGAACATAAGAGAAAACTTTCCCACTCTGAGGGTGACAAAACAGTGGAACAGGCTGCCCAGAGTGGTTGTGGAGTCTCCTTCTGAGGAGACATTCAACACTCACCAGGATGTGTTCCTGTGTGACCTTCCCTGGGTGATCCTGCTCTGGCAGGGAGATCGGACTGGATGACGTTCAAGAGGGGACTGGACGTGGCACTTGGTGCCATGGTTTAGTCATGAGGTCAGTGGTGACAGGTTGGACTTGATGATCTTTGAGGTCTCTTCCAACCTTGGTGATTCTGTGATCTTTTGAGGTCGCTTCCAACTCCTAACATTCTATGATAGGTTTCTACCCACATTAATGAAAGAGCCTCAGCTTTATTAGGGGCTTGATACATGATTTTGTAGTTCTATCCTCCACTCCAAATATCTATCCGCTTCTATCAGACATCTGGACTATTCATGTGCAGAATTTAAGGCCATAAATGCATCCATTAATTACAGCAGTCACATTCTGCAGCTACTCCTCACATGAGAAGTAAGTGCCCATGGTCTTACTCCCCAGAACAACCTTTGGTTCAAAAAAAATTAAGGCTAAATTTAAACTGAGAATTACTACCAGAGGTTTAGAAAACAGAACAAAATACTTCTGGCAACGTGAGAGGCAGGATCCTGGATGTAAAATACCCAAACCTATCATTAGGGGGAAAAAAACATAATCCAAGCCTTTCCTATTAAATAGCCAAAAAAAAAGGGGGGGGGGGAACCTTAAAACAAATGTTAAAAAGGAACATTCACTGCTTTATATCAGTCAGAAATTAGATTATGGAGCATGCCAGCCAGCTCTAACATATTTTTTTCACCTAGCCCTTTAAACCAGCATTTGCTACATCTGCTTTCCCACAAGAAAAATTGTTGTAATTTATAATCATCTACTCCCCTTTCCCAATTTCCTCAGAAATCTATACCCCCAATTCGCCAAAAGCAGATGGAGGGTGAGGGAAGACAGCAGGGAATAAGGAGAGAATAAATCTCAAGTCTGATTTGGCCATTTATGGCATTAAACCCCCTACAAGAAGCAGTGCTGTAAAGAACTCCCAACAAGACAAGCCCTGCTGAAGCATCGTTCTTAAGGACCATTCTGAACTGACCTACACGTGCATCCACACTGGGGTTTGGACTAGGTGACCTTTGGAGGTCCCTTCCAACCCAGACCATTCTATGATGCTATGACTCAGATTAAGTTTCTGAATAACCAGGTCCACATGGACAGTACAACACTGGATGCCTTGAGATATGTGAGGTACTGGTGGGTGAGGAGCTGGATATGAGCCAGCCCTGTGCTGGGCTGATCCCCAGCAGTGTGGGCAGCAGGGGCAGGGAGGGGATTCTGCCCCTTTGCTGTGCTCTGCTCAGACCCCACCTACAGTGCTGGGGCAGCTCTGGAGTCCTCAGCACAGAGAGGGACCTGTGGGACCATGACCAGAAAAAGCCACAGCAATGATGCAAGGGCTGGAAGCCCTCTGCTGTGAGGCCAGGCTGAGTGTGTTCAGGTTCAGCCTGGAGAAGGCTCCAGGCAGACCTTCTTGTGGCCTTTCAATACTTAAAGAGGGCCTACAGGATGCCCCATTCCTGAAACCATTCTAGGCCAGGTTGGATGGGGCTCTGAGCAAGCTGATCCAGTGGAAGATGTCCCTGCTGACTGCAGGGGGTTGAACTAGATGACTTGAAAGGTCCCTTCCCACCTAAAGCATTCTATGATTTGCAAACAAAGAAGGAAAAACATGTCTATCAAACTGACAGAAAGCTAAATTTAGGCTGAACATCAGCAGGAAATTCTTTACAATGCCAGTGGTAAAACACTGGACCATGTTGCCCAGGGATGTGGTTGAGAGGCCCCTCCCCAGTCCTCTGATCATCTTCATGGCCCTCTGGACCCAACTCCACGAGGTCCATGTCCTTCTTGCATTGAGGACTCCAGAGCTGGCCACAGTACTGCAGGTGATGTCTCACTAGAGTAGAGGGGCAGAATCACCTCTCTGGACCTTCTGGCCACACTGCATTTGATGGATTTGACGATTTTTTAAAGGTCTTTTCCAACCTAAAAGACTCTCTGACTGCATCCACTGAAAACTTTGCCCAAGCTGAAAGATAAAGCCACTAGCAGCACCATTCTTGCAGGACAAAGTCATCATAAAACCAAAGAAGAGTCCCCATGGCATTGCTCACAAAATCCTCCTCCTGAAATCATTTAGCTAAGAAAGTGACATGTTCTGGTTTTGACCAAGTCTCATAAAGACCCTTAAAACCAGGAGAAGGGCCAGGTTCTGAGTTCTAATCTAACTGAACGTTGCTTCGCAGATACGTTTTCCATGCCAGCACAAACAAAGCAGCAGAATGAAGCTGGGTTTTGAAGTTCTGCAGAGCTCTGGGTAATCTCTGAACCCCCTCTGCCCCCAACTTGCATCAGGATCTAGCAACATCCCCATCTTGCTTATGCTAAAACAAAAACTGCTAAAAAAATCTACCACCCCAGGGGTGTTTAATTCCATCTAGCATATTAAGCTTGAAAGCTGGAGATAAGAGCAGCAGCAGACTGCTAACCCTGTAGTTAAGTTGACATGAAAAAAAAAAACACACCAAAAAAACAACAGACCAAACCTCCACCTCTTTCATGCTTCATGGACTGTTTCAACTTGCTCTGACCCACGCTGCTCTCTTCTACAGATTCTGGCAGGAGCCAAGCTTGTAAATTGACTCTTGAGATGACTGATTAGCCTCAGTTTCCATGTAGCTTAGCACCACTGAAGTGAAATGCCTGGGAACAGGCAGTCTTGCTTCCACAGACCTAAAAATCCCCAAGGAACTTCTCCAGAAAACTGAAAATTCAGATCCCTGTTTCCATTGCTTCTCAGGAAGACACCACCCCACATGGTTCTTAGGCCAAGAGAGATGACAATTGTTAGGCTGTTCATCCATTTCTGCTTGTTTGAGTATCCAGAGGCACTTTGAGAGGTCCAGTTACAGTTCATGTTTATTTATGCTGGCCTGAGGCCACCTGGGTTTTTGTGTCCAGAGCCAAAGGGATGCCTGCCTTGTCTTGGCTGCCATTCCAGGATGAATAGCCAAGTCTTCCAGGTGGAAATTTCTCCTTGTTAAAAACATCAAGCCTGGCCATCACAGAAAAAACAACCACGCTTATCACTAGCAAAGGGAAGTTTTCAGCAGAGGAATTTGCTGATTTAAGAGCACAAGTCAGGTTTGGAGAATCCTGCTGCCCATTCCATATGTGAGACTTGGTTACTTCCACATCTTGCTGGGAGAGGATGAGCAGTAGCAGCATCATAAAGTCTGAAAGGCTGTAAAATGAGCCAGTAATTTGATTGCTAAAATACTGTTCAGGGTTAGAGCTGGGCTGGCCACAAGACAAGTGTGAGATGCTCTCTGTGAACCCCTCTTAGAAGCTCAACAGGAGCCAGCAGTGAGCACTTGCAGCTCAGAAAGCCGATCACATCCTGGGCTGCATCAAGAGAAGCATAGCCAGCAGGTCGAGGGAAGTGATTCTCCCCCTCTACTCCGCGCTGGTGAGACCCCACCTGGAGCACTGTGTCCAGTTCTGGAGCCCCTATTACAGGAAGGATCTGGAGGTGCTGGAAGGTGTCCAGAGAAGGGCCACGAGGATGAGCAGAAGACTGGAGCTCTTCTCCTATGAGGACAGACTGAGGGAGTTGGAGCTGTTCAGTCTGGAGAAGGCTCCCAGGATACCTTCTTGTGGCCTTCCAGTATCTGAAGGGGGCTCCAAGAAGGCTGGGGAGAGACTTTTGAGGGTGTCAAGGAGTGATAGGACTGGGGGGGATGGAACAAAACTAGAAATGGGTCGATTCAGCTTGGATGTTAGGAAGAAGTTCTTCCTCATGGGGGTGGTGAGACAGTGGCACAGGTTGCCCAGGGAGGTGGTGGAAGCCTCATGCCTGGAGGTTTTGAAGGACAGGCTGGATGTGGCTGTGAGCAACCTGCACTAGTGTAAGGTGTCCCTGCCCATGGCAGGGGGTTGGAATTGGATGATCCTTGAGGTCCCTTCCAACCCTGGCAATTCTATGATTCTGCATCCCAAAGGTAAGACAAAGAGAACAAGGGAAAGGGGCTGATGGGTTAGGAAAGAAACTAAACAAGTTTTGATAGAAATAAGAACAATAAAATGAAATAAATAGATAGAAATAGATACAAATCAACATCAAATGCAACCCCTGATGGCAATGATGTCACCATTACCATTGATGGTGGGGGCAGGCACTGGGTAAGTCCCAGTAGCAACCTGTCCCCATTCCCCTTTGTCTTTACCATGGGACTCTTTATCAAAAGGAAGTCTCTCCCTCCTCCTGATAGCTTCCCTTGTACATGGTGATGAGGTCTTCCCTAAGCTTTCTCTTCCCAAGGCTGAACAAACCCAGTTCTCTCACGCTTCCTTCACAGGACAGGTCTTCCAGACCTCTGATCATTCTTGTGGCCCTTCTCTGGACCCTTTCCAGCCTGTCCACATCCTTCTTGTATAGCAGGGACCAAAACCATGCACAGTGCTCAAGGTTTGGCCTAACCAGCACCAAGTAGAGTAGGAGAATGACATCTTTATCCCTGCTTCTGATACCCTTAGCAATGCAACTCAGCTTTCTTTGCCACTGTTCACCCACGTGGAGCATTCTGTCCACCAAGACCTCCAGGACCCTCTCCACAGTGCTGCTCTTAAGGCAGGTGACTCCTAATCTGAGCTGTATTCCTTGGGTTGTGTGTTCCCGGGTGCAAGACCCTATGCTTGGCCTCATTAAACTTCATATAGTTCCTTTTTGTCCACTTGACCAGCCTGTCAAGACCTTCCTGGAGGGCAGCTCTCCCTTCTGGAGTGTCAACTTCCCCACTCATTGTTTTGTTGTCAGCAAGCTTCATCAGGATGCTCTTAATTCTAGTATCTAAATAATTAATGAAGATATTAAACAGCTTTGGGCCCAATATTGATCCCTGGGGACACCTGGATGATTCACAGAATCACAGAATGTTAGAGGTTAGAAGAGATCATCCAGTCCACCCCACTGCCAAAGCAGGATCACTTAGGGCAGGCTGCACAGGAATGCATCCAGGTGGGTTTGGAAAAGCTCCAGAGAAGGAGACTCCACAACTGCTCTGGGCAGCCTGCTCCAGGGCTCTGGTACCCTCACACCAAAGAAGTTTCTCCTCATGTTGAGCTGAGAACTTCTGTGTTCAAGTTTGTATCTATTGCTCCTTGGCTTATTACTGTGCGGCACCCAAAAGAGCTTGGCCCCCTCCACTTGACACCCACCCCTCAGAGATTGAGAGACATTGATCAGAAACCCTCTCAGCCTTCTCTTCTCCACACTAAACAGCCCCAGGGCTCTCAGTCTCTCTTCACAGGGCAGATGCTCAAGTCCCCTAAGCATCCTCCTGGCTCTCCTTTGGACTCTCTCCATCAGGTCTCTGTCTCTCTTGAACTGGGGAGGCCAAAACTGGACACAGGATTGCAGCTGTGGTCTCAGCAGGGCAGAGCAGAGTGGGAGAAGAACCTCTCCAGACCACACTTTTCCTGATGCACCCCAGAACACCATTGACCCTTTAGGCTACAAGGGCATATTGCTGTCCCATGCAGAACTTGCTGCCCACCAGCACTCCAAGGTCTTACCCCTCTCCAGCAGGGCAGCCTCTAACCTGTCCTGGTGCCTGCTGTTATTCCTCCCCAGATGCACAACCCTGCACTTGTCCTTATTGAACTTCATGAGGTTTGCCTGCACCCAGCTCTCAGACTGTCCAGATCTGGTTGGATGGCAGCACAGCCCAGTGGGGTGTTTGCCACCCCCCCAGTTCTGTAACACCAGAGAACTTGCTTCAGTCTAAGGGAAGTGTCCTACCTGGTCCTGCTTTGTCCAGCCCCTCCACCCCTGACTCTGGGCTACAAATACTTTCAGAAAACTACAAATAATTCAAACTGCCTAAAGCACAGGGTGCAGCACTCCTGCCTGGCTACAGCCAAGCTGCTGCCCAATTCTCCCATCAAAAGCCAGGTCACTATCAATCCCTACCAACACATGTGTTAGTCCAAGGGGGTTTTAAACTGAAAATATCCAGGATGTTGGGAATCTAAGCAAATCATCATAGCTACTGCCTGGCAGCAGTTAAGACTGAAGTGGAAATTATAGTGCATCCCATCTGCTGAAAGGATAGTCAGACCATAGAGAAAGCTGGTTTGACTGGAAAGATGAAAATACAGGGCCAGGTTTCACTGGTTCTTGGAGCAATTTTTTGTCTCCAGGAAGCATTTAGGAGGATTTCAGTTTCTCAGATACTTTGAGGGACAACAGCTATTAGCAGGCCAATAGCTCCAAGTGCAACACCCCCACGAAAAGCTCTTGGACAACACAAGATGTTAGTCCCTGCCTGTAGGGATTGGAAGTCCAATTTTCAACACACAGCTTTAAAAAAGCCTTAAACTGTGGTGACTGCCAACGCATCCCATCTTCCCAACAACACTCCTTAAGCCTGAAAGGTCTATTTTTCAATGTTTCAAGGAAAGAAAGGAGAGAAAAAGAAGGGAACACTAAAATAAAATCAAACACCCTATTCCCATCAGTGCTGCAAATGTGCCGAGAGCGTGATTAGGGAGACACGTCCAGAACATGACCTCAGCTGAATTTGGCCCATCCTGAGTGTTATGTGAAAGGTGAAACGTGTTGCTCCACAACCTATTACTACCAACTCCATAATATTTAGAAAGCCTTTAGGTGACCTCTTTGCAGGAAACCTGACAATAGGGCCAAGGGACCCAAACCACCTCACAGTTTGAGCTTTCCAGGTGGGGTGGTTAAAAAAGGGGTTTTACGACAAGTGGCTGGAAGAACATTCAGCCTGCAGTGCTACAGGCTGGGGTCAGAGTGGCTGGAGAGCAACCAGGCAGAGAGGGACCTGGGGGTACTGGTCAATGGCAGGCTGAACATGAGCCTGCAGTGTGCCCAGGCAGCCAAGAGGGCCAATGGCATCCTGGCCTGCATCAGGAAGAGTGTGGCCAGCAGGAGCAGGGAGGTCATTCTGCCCCTGTACACTGCACTGGTTAGGCCACACCTGGAGTCCTGTGTCCAGTTCTGGGCCCCTCAGTTTAGGAAGGATGTTGACTTGCTGGAAGGTGTCCAGAGAAGGGCAACAAAGTTGGTGAGGGGTTTGGAACACAAGCCCTATGAGAAGAGGCTGAGGGAGCTGGGGTTGCTTAGCCTGGAGGAGAGGAGACTGAGGGGTGACCTTATTGCTCTCTACAACTACCTGAAGGGAAGTTGTAGACAGGCAGAGGTTGGTCTCTTCTCCCAGGCAGCCAGCACTAGAACAAGAGGACACAGTCTCAAGCTGTGCCAGGGGAGGTTTAGGCTGGAGGTTAGGAGGAAGTTCTACACAGAGAGAGTGATTGCCCATTGGAATGGGCTGCCTGGGGAGGTGGTGGAGTCACCATCATTGGAGGTGTTCAGGAGGAGACCTGATAGGGTGCTTGGTGCCATAGTTTAGTTGTGTAGTAGTTTGGGCTGGGTGCCCTCTGCTACATGGAGTGCCTCCTGTGTCCAGAAGTCCAGCCCAGTGGGTGGACACAGGAAACCAGGTATCTCCTACCATAATTCTCTGCACTGCTATAACATCCAGTGTGGGGTCTGGCACTTCCTCTTTCTTCCCCTCGCCGGCACCTGGTAACTGGGGGACATATCTCCCAGCCTTGGGCCTGGCTAGGCCCAAGACCACAGGGGGATGGGCAGTCTCAGATCTAGCCAGCTGAGACTAGCCTAGCAGTGGTGGGGGGAAAGAAGGAGCCCTGGGGGCTTTGGGTGCACCCTCAGGTGGGGATGGGATGTTTCTGGGTCTGCTTTGGGGTTTCTTTTGTCACCGTGCTTCGGGCTTTTTGTACACACTCACTGTTGTCCATTTTAAACTTTCCATCACTTTTGCAATCTGTTTGAGTCGTTATTTCTGCCCGTGGTGGGGAGGGGGGCTGCCTCAACCCGCTACAACTTGATTAGGTGGTGTTGGGGTTAGTTGATGGGTTGGACGCGATGAGGTCTCTTCCAACCTGGTCTATTCTATTCTATTCCTAGATGGGGTGAAATCAACTTCTCGGCGGCACCACGTTTGCCTGAGGGTCTTGCCCCTGCCCCAAACCAAGGAGGTTCATGAGCTGCAGAGGTGCTGAGAACTTCCTTGTGTAAAAGCTAAGCTGTCTGGGTTCTTAAACTTTTCCTCCTGCTTAATTACCTTGTAAATCCATGTAATTAAGCATCTGAGCACACAGGCACTGTTTTAATCCAACGTTCTGGAACTTTTTTTCTACTGTTCACACACTCTGGCACCCCTTAATTAATTTAAACCAACATCATTTGAGCCAAGCACCTGCTTTTCATTAGGCTCAGCTTCAGGAGTTTCAGCTATTCACTTCTCCAGAGTGAAAAGAAAAAATGAAGTCCAGAGGAGGACCACAAGGATGATCCAAGGGCTGGAGCACCTCTGCTAGGAGGTGAGACTGCAGGAGCTGAGGGTGTTCAGCCTAGAGAAGACTCTGGGGTGACCTTAGAGCTGCTTTCCAATACCTGGAGGGAACCTACAGGAAGACTGCAGAGGGACATTCCATTAGGGTGTCTAGAGACAGGACAAGGGGGAATAGTTTTAAGCTGAGGCAGAGTAGGATTGGACTGGATCTTAGGAAGAAGTTCTTCAGTAGGAGGGTGGTAAGACTCTGGAATACACTGCCCAGGGAGGCTGTAGCTGCCTCCTCCCTGAGAGTGTTCAAGGCCAGGCTGGATAAGGCCTTGAGCAGCCAAGTCTAGTTGAGAGGTCTCAGTGATCATGGTGGGGAGGCTGGAGTAGTTCTGAGGTTCCTTCCAACTTATGCTGTTCTATGAAGTTAAGACATTTCCTCCCCCCAAAAACAGATAGCAAACAGAGATCAGCCACAGAACTTCTCATTCTGTAGACTAGGAGTTGAAGCTTGAGCTAGAACCTGCTCTTTCAGTCTTCACAGTGATCCTGGTGGCATTGCCACACCTGGCACCATAACAGCATCAGAGGAATTGGGATGCAGATATCACCATCACCAGGACTTGCTTCCTTGTCTGAGAAGTTTCAAAGCAGCCAGTACAAGCTGTTCTTCAGCTTCACATCTCAGGAAAACATGAGGAAGCCACATGTGCAGCTTGTGATTTTTTACTACAGGCAAATATCAAATCACAAGAAAGTCTTTCAAAATGTGGGATTTATGTGACCAGATGCAAACCTTTATGGTGCAGACACCTCCCTGTTCTCTTTACAGCCAATGGACAGAAGCAGGCAGACAGCAATTCATTTCCTCCCAAAGCACATGTCCTGTCAAATGAATCAACTCAAATTATAGACTCAGAGAATCATTTAGGCTGCAAAAGATCTTTAAGATAGAGTCCAACCACTAACCTATCATTACCAAGCCTGCTGCAAAACCACTTCTCTAAGTGGAACATGCAACATGTAGGTTGGACATGAGGAACCATTTTTTCCTCCACAAAATGGGGGATGGCCTGGACCAGGCTGCCCAGGGTAGAGCTGGAGTCCCCCCCATCCCTGAATGAAATTAAAAGCCATGGAGATGTGGTGCTGAAGGACATAGTTTAGTGTTGACCTGGCAGTGCTGGGTTAATGGTTGGACTTGATGATCTTAAAGGTCTCTTTTTCCACTCAAAGCCATTCTGTGATGCTCTCACTCTTTGAGAAGAGTTCATGGGCTTGTTACTCAAGTCTCAGCTGCTGGAGGAGGTGGCTTGGTAGGATAAAAAGGACATCTGCCAGAACAAGATTATTTTTGGTTAACTACTACTGGTTATTTTAACTATCACCAGCCTTCTGAGCTAGATATCAAAGGTAAGTAGCAGTAGAGAGAGGAGACCTGTAAAAAAAACAGAGATGATTTGAGGTGAGATGGAATAGAAAAGATTCAGGACTACGTGAAGGACACTTTGCCTCAACTCCTAATGAACAGTCTGACCTCCACCTCCACATTGCTACCTCCTCCATTCTGGGAGTTGCAGAGATTAATAAGGTGTCTCAGCCTCTTCTTCAGGCTAAACAACCCCAGTTCCCTCAGGCACTCTTCAGAAAACCTACTTTCCATAACCTTCTTCAGTGACCTTCTTTGGGCAAGCTCCAGCACCTTAAAGGTCTTGGAATGAAGGGCCTAAAACTGAACCCAGGACTCAAGGTGCAGCCTCACCAGTGTTCAGTACAGGAGAACAATAACTTCCCTAGTTCTCATGGTCACTCTCTTCCTGATCCAGGCCAGGATGCTGTTGGACTTCTTGGCCACCTAGACATACTGTGGATTATACTCAGCCAGCTGTCAATCAGCACCTCCAGGTCTTTCTGTACTGGGCAGCTTTCCAGCCACTCTTCTCCAAGCCTGAAATGCTCATGGAGTTGTTGCTATTCAAGTTCAGGACTCAGCACTTGGCCTTGTAGATTTTCACACAATAGGCCTCAGCCCATCGATCCAGCCTGTCCAGATCCCTCTGCAGAGTATTTATACCTTCCAGCAGATCAACACTCCCTCTCAGCTTGGAGTCATCCACAAACTTAGTGAGGATGCCTTGATTCTCTTATCCTGATCATTGCTAAAGATACTAAAAGAGAACTGGCCCCAGTAGTGAGCCCTGGGAACACCGCTTGTGACCACAAATCAAAGGAAGCATGAAAAAGACCCCAACATTTATGAACAAAGCACTCAGGACAGCCAGCACATATCTGCTTCTTCCTATTTAACAAGAACTTGATATTAGGCAGTGTGAGAGTTGCTTTCTGATAGACTGTGCCAGAATGCAACCAGACCTTCCTAAGTTGCCCCCTGGTTGTTTTCCACTCAAAGCACAAAAGACAGACATTTCAAAAGCAGCCTTTGGTTTAAATATTCTTTACAGAACAGAGAACCAGCACGTTGAAAATTTAAAGACAGCCTTATAAAGCAAAAACTTCTGAATAAGCAACCCAGAGTTAACTTTTCCTACCACTTGCTTCACTCTGGAACATGGAGCTGATGCTTCATGCAGCCAACAGTGACACCTGCAGTCAAAACTACTCAATGCATTCAACTTCTACAACTGATTAAACCCCAAAAGCCTTTTTACAAGGCTTTTGAAGGCATATCAAACACTTCCTTCCTTTTCAAGTATCTCCTTCGCAGCACATCTATTGCTATTATTTCTATAAGGACAGGCTGAGAGAGTCGGGGTTGTTGAGCCCGGAGAAGAGAAGGCTCATGGGTGACCTTCTAACAGCCTTTCAGTACTTAAAGGGGCCTATAAGAAAGCTAGGAACAGAGTTTTTAACAGGGCCTGTGGTGACAGGAGAAGGGGTGATGGTTTGAAACTAGGGGGGTTAAAGCAGACCTTTAAAGGTCCCTTCCAACCTTAACCATTCTATGAGTTTATATATGGTATAAGCAGATCATTGTAAGTTCACTTCTGGGTGGGTAAGTAGGTGTTTCTGACAGTGAAGACCACAAGAGGCTAGTATGAAGGTAAACAAGAAAACCTCCTTCAGATCTGCTTTAATTCTAATTTCCAATAGCTGAAGGGAGGCTACGGGAAGGCTGCTGAAGGACTTTTGCTAAGGGTGTCTAGAGACAGGACAAGGGGAATGGTTTGAAGCTGAGGGAGAGCAGAGTTAGACTGGATCTTAGGAAGAAGTTCTTCAGTACGAGGGTGGTGGGACTGTAGAATAGGCTGCCCAAGGAGGCTGTGGTTGCCTCCTCCCTGGAGGTGTTCAAGGCCAGGCTGGATGAAGCCTTAACAGGTGTCTGGACAGGAGGTTGGAATAGATGATCTCTGACATCCCTTGAACCCAGAGCCATTTTATGATCTTACAATAACAGTTCAAGCTTGTGAGATGTGAGGAATTACAACAGAGGTTTTAAACACTTTGGTAAGTTGGTTTTAAACACTTTTGGCAATTTGTATTTAAAGGGTATTTTGCAAGACAGGTTGATAACTTCATTTCTGCAGTAGATTCAAACAATGGTTTGGGTTGGAAGGGACACTTAAAAGTCATCCAATCCAAACTCCCTGCAATAAGCAGGGACAACTTCAATTAGATCAGGTGGCTCAGAGCCTCTTCCAACCTGACCTGGAATGGTTCCAAGGATGGGGCATCTGCCACTCCTCCGGGCAAGCTGGGCAAGTGTTTCACCACCCTCAGGGTAAAAAAAAAAAGGTCTGTCTGTCTTCTCTCTAAAGCTCCCCTCTTTTAGTTTTAAACCATCACCCTTTCTCCTGTTGCAACAAAACCTGCTAAAAACCTCTCCCCATTCTTCTTCTAGGCCCCCTTCAAGAACTGAAAGGCCACCAGGTCTTCCTAGAGCTTTCTCTTCTCCAAACTGAGCACTCCTAACTCTCTCAGCCTGGCCTTACAGCAGAGGGCTTCCAGCTCACTCCTCATTGTTGTGGTCTCCTCTGGCCCCACTCCAACAGGTCCCTGTCTGTGCAGAGGACTCCAGAGCTAGAGACAGCACTGCAGGTGGAGCCTCAGCAGAGCAGAGGGTAAAGGAATGTGGGGTGAACCGGTTTCTGGCTGGGCAGTGCATCTCTTCTAGATTACAGGGGAGAATTTTGCAAAAGGGAAATTCAATTCAAAGGTTCAACACTAAAAAAAATAAACGAGCCCCCCACACTCACACTTTGGTGTGGAGCTGCTGTGTTCCCACTGCAGCATCAACCTACTACAGCTGGTTGGGCAAGTTGCTTTTTTATCCCATTGTTCTGATTTATTGAAATGCAGTTTAGTTTTCCGTTGAGGAGGACAGAGGTGGGGTTTTCCATAGCAGTTCTCCAACAAAGAAGCTCCATGATTTCAATAGTTGAAGGATAAGACCATGGGCCAGCTCTTTATGCAGATCACTCAGGAGTCCACATGGCAGAAGCCTTGAGCACAAGCCCTGTGAGGAGAGGCTGAGGGAGCTGGGATTGTTTAGCCTGGAGAGGGGGAGGCTCAGGGGAGCCTCATTGCTCTCTACAACTACCTGAAGGGGGGTTGTAGCCAGGAAGGGGTTGGTCTCTTCTCTCTAGCAACCAGCACCAGAACAAGAGGACACAGTCTCAAGCTGCACCAGGGGAAGTTTAGGTTCGAGGTGAGAAGGAAGTTCTTCACTGAGAGAGCTGTTTGCCATTGGGATGTGCTGCCCAGGGACGTGGTGGAGTCACCATCCCTAGAGGTGCTCCAGAGGGGACTGGATGTGGCACTTGGTGCCGTGGTCTAGTCATGAGGTCTGTGGTGACAGGTTGGACTGATGATCTTTGAGGTCTCTTCCAACCTTGGTGATACTGTGAGACCACTGGGGAACACCAAAACTCAAAATTCATCTTCTTGCTACCAGCAGTAGACCAGCACCACCTCTCTCCTTTGTACATTGCAGTCCAGAAGGTATCTTTGCATTTGGAACTGCTCCTGCCACACACATTGATAAAAGTTCCAAGAGTTAAATAAAACAGCCTCAAACACCTTACCTAAGCAAAGAGAAGACATCGTACGAGTTACGGACGCAGTTCTGATCCACCTGGAGAAGACTATTCTTCAGGGTACCTGAGTGATCCTTAAGGCAAAGAAAGAAAGTGAATTTAAGAACCAAAAAACTTGTTGATTCTTGACTAAAAACCATGCCCTTTTGGGAGGAGAGCAAACGAGCTGCCATCGATTGCAGTTTAATACATTCTGGATTCATTCGGGCTTATGGAGGGAAAAAAGAAACAATTAAGGTGGCAAAAACATCAAGTTCAAGTCTGTCACAGAACCACAGCGGCTGGAAGGGACATCTGGAGATCAACCAGTCCAAGCCCTAAGCCACAGCAGGTTGCACAGGACTATGTCCAGGTGGGTTTTACATCACTTCAGAGATGGAGATTCTACCATCTCTCTTGCAACCTGGACCAGTGCTCTGCCACTATCAAAGTAAAGAAGTAAAGGATGGCACTTCCTGCATTCACATTTATGCCCATTACCTCCTGTCCTTTTTCTGGGCACCACTGAAGACTGACTGATCCCATCCTCCTGATACCCACCCTTTAAATAAGCATTGATGGGATGCCCTCTCAGTCTTCTCCAGGCTAAAGCTTCCCAAGTCCCGCAGCCTTTATTCAGAGAGATGCGCTAGTCCCCTCATCATCTCTGTAGCCCTTTGCTGTACTCCCTCAACAGTTGCCTGGAACTGAAAAGCTCAGAACTGGACCCAGTACGCTAGATGTGACCTCACTAAGGCATAGTGGATGGCAAGAGAGCCTCCCTCAACTTTCTGGCCGCGCTGTTCTTGATGCGCTCCAGGATACTATTGGCCTTCTCAGCTACAAGGGCACATTGGTGCCCTACAGGAGCACTCACCTGTAAAGATGTGAATGACCTCTCATTTGATCTGTATGTTCTCTTAAACATGATCCATTACTGAACAGATTGCACCCTTCAGTATTTCTGTGCATGCAATTTACAGCATTGCGACTCTTAAGCTTCAGCCCTGAGAGCCTATTTGGTAATGTGCCAGAGATGCACAAGACCATGAAATAGAGAATCACAGGACTGGTTCGGTTGGAAAAGACTTCTTACATCACTGGGTCCAACCATCAATTCTAACTCCACCATAGCCACGAAACCACATCCCAAAGTGTCGTGTCCACACATTTCTTGAACACCTCCACGGATGCTGACTCCAGCACCTCCCTGGGCAGCTTCTTCCCATGCCTGACCACTCTTGCAGCAAAGAAATTTTTCCTCATCTCCAACCTAAACCTCCTCTGCCACATTTTCAGGACATCTCCTGTTATTCCATCTCCTAATACTAGAGACAACAGACCAACCTCCACATTACTGCAACCTCCTTTCAAGGAGTTGTAGAGAGCAATGAGGTCTCCCATCAGCCTCCTTGTCTGCAGACTGAACAATTCCAGTTCCCTCAGCTGCTGTTCTCCAGACCCTTCACTTGCTTTATAACCCTTCACTGGACATGCTCCAGCACCTCAATGTCTGTCTTGGAGTGCAAGGCCCCAAACTGAATACAGTACACAAGGTGTGGCCTCACCAGTGCCCAATCCTGAGGGGCAATCCCTTTGCTACTCCTGCTGGCCACACCATTCCCGATACAGGCCAGGATGCTGTTGGCCTTCTCTTCATCCATGCTGTAACACATTTGGCACTCCACAGAGCCTCTCACCTCAGCCTATCTCCTTTTTCACAGAGTCACAGATTGCATTGAGTTTGAAGGGACCCTCAAAGGTCATCTTGTCCAACCCCACTGCTGTCAGCAGGGACACCTCTAACTAGATCGGGCTGCCCAGGGCCACATCAAGTCTGATCTTGAATGTCTCCAGAGATGGGGCCTCAACCACAGCCCTGAGCAACCTGTCCCAGTATTTTACTACTGTCACTGTAAAGAACTTCCTTCTGATGTCCAGCCTAAACCTCCCCTGCTCCAGTTTCAAGCCATTGCCACTCATGCCATGACTACAAGCCCTTCTAAACAGTCCTTCATAAGAATCCATGTTGTAATATGTTTAAAAGGTAAAATCAATCTTAGTTTTGATGTTTCTGGAAGTTCTAAGGAAAGGCTTATGTCATTCTTGAGAGTGGACATTGTGCACAAGAGGCATCAAAGCAGTAAGAGGCATCCAGCTGCTCTTCATGCTGCAAAGGTCAGATGTTGAGCTTTTCCATATCCAGCACAGTCAGAAATTCCTAGAAATGCCACAAACTCAGAACTTCCTTCACATGATGAAGTGAATTCTAAGCAGGTCAAACCAGCTGGCATCATTGTTGGAACATTTATGGATTGTAGGACAAGAGAGATTTAACACATGAAGCAGCCCTGCTGGTATCCATGATCAGCTCCTCTTCCAGCAGGAAATACTCCAAGTACCACAAGCTCTGCCTAAAGCAGGCTCCTTCCACAGAGGAGATAAGAGATGCTGATATGGGTAGCTCTGCATTTCACTGACACAAGTGCATTAACCACAGGCCAATATAAAAAGACATGTCAAGGTCTGATTGAAGTAGGATGGTGGAAAGTGAAGGAATTAGAATGGGATGCTGTAAAAGACTGAATCTTGTCTCTCTTGATAGGAATCAAGATAAAATCACCTTTGCTCCTTGCCCAGACAATAGCTGATGTGTATTGCCACTAGATAACAACTCTCTGGAATGTGTATAGACAAGATCATCTCTACCCATCTGCTACCCCAGAAAGGGAGGATGGTGAAAAGGACAATGGATTCACCACCTGGACACATACCTAAAAAAAACCCTGTGACTAAAAAAACTGTATAAAAAGACCTCAGCAATGCCTGCTCAGAAGAAGGAAAAACAGGTAAGAAAATACAAGGAGAGAAAAGGACAGACACAGGAGAAAAGACATCACCATGTAGCCTGGAAGCAGCAGACCAGGAGGAACCCTCTCTCTGTGTCCTGAGTTCCACCTGCTGCAACTCATGGGGATTGAAGAGGATGCTCAGAGAAGGACTTGGATTTTGGGATCTCTCCCTCTCCTCCTCCAGCAGAGGACAGCACAGCCAACAAGGATGACATCTCCAAGCCAAAGCAGCAGCACCCTTCCTCCACAGACCCAAACTGTCTTGCAGGGTGTGGTAATATAATTCCTTTCCTTTTCTCCCTCCCTCTCTCCCTGCTTCTGCTCCATTCACTTTATTCTGCTAATAAATAGCCTCCAGGCTGCTGCTGTTTTGGCCTCATTTGTGTCTCTAATTTCATAACACAGGAATGTTCAAAAGAATGGAGTCTCTCTCCCTCACCGGACTGAGACAGATGCATTAAGAAATGTGGGCCTGGCATGTCCAAGGAACTCCTCCACTCCCTCTACTCTGCCCTAGTGAGGACATATCTGGAGTGGTGGGTCCAGTTCTGGGCTCAGCTTAAGAGAGACAAGGAACTAATGGAGAGAGTCCACAGAAGGCTGTGAGGATGAAGTGACTGGAAGGTATCAGGAGGAAAGGCTGAGAGACTGTTTAGCTTTGAGCTTAGTGGATGTTTGCAACCCTTATCAGTATCTAAAAGGTGGATGGCAAGAGGATGGGTACAGTCTCCTTTCAGTGGTGCCCAGTGACAGGTCAAGGAGTAACAAGCAGCAACTGGAAGACAGACAGTTCCACCTAAACATGAGAAAAACTTTCCTGGACCAGGCTGCCCAGAGAGATTGTGGAGTCTTTCTCTGGAGAGATCCCAAACGTGACTGGATGTTGCAATCCCGTGCAACCTGCTCTGGGTGGCCCTGCTTTAGCAAGGGGTTTGGGGGTAGATGATCTTCAGAGGTCCTCTCCAATCCCACCACGCTGGGATTGTGTGGAAAATCAAAAAAGCACAGCTACCAGCATCACCACTTCACACCATGAAGTTGACACCATTTCAAGAAACATTGCCTTGACAAAGTAAAAGGTCAAAATTCTTCAGAGAACGAGGGGAGTGGTCTGAACTCCTTTCAGGAGGGAAAGAATTTGGAGCAGCAGCTTATTTTAGCCTTTCCCCCCCTGTACTACAATGTGTGGAAAGGAAATTCCCAAACACCAAGTGGTCTGTACCAACTGTTCTACCCTGAGGGAATTTGTAGAAAGGACAATGGCAGGGGCTCAGACTTGGTTATGAAAGAAGCTTTTGCCATCTGCAAAGGCAGTTTGGCTGTTTCTCTGCACGTGTGTTTGGGAACATGAAGAAGGCTTCGCAGAAGGCAAGGCTCTGAGGAGATCTTACTCCAGCCTTTAAGTGCTTAAAAAGGGCCTATAAGAATCACAGAATCATAGAATGTTAGGGGGTGGAAGAGACCTGGAAAGATCATTAAATCTAACTCCCCTGCCAGGGCAGGTCACACAGCAATGCGTCCAGGGGGACTTTGAATGTCTCCAGAAAAGAAGACTCCACAAGCTCCCTGGGCAGCCTCTTCCAGGGCTCCAGCACCCTCAAGTTTTTTTCCTTATATTCATGTGGAACCTCCTGTGCTCCAGCTTGCCCCCATTGCCCCTTGTCCTGACATCACTGGAAGGGGCCTGGCTCCTCCATCCTCCTCCTCCTCACACTGGAAGGGGCCTGGCTCCTCCATCCTCCTCCTCCTCACACTGGAAGGGGCCTGGCTCCTCCATCCCTCCTCCTCACACTGGAAGGGGCCTGGCTCCTCCATCCTCCTCCTCCTCACACTGGAAGGGGCCTGGCTCCTCCATCCTCCTCCTCCTCACACTGGAAGGGGCCTGGCTCCTCCATCCTCCTCCTCCTCAGGGAGTGTAGTGCTAGGACAAGGGGTAACAGCTTTAAACTGAGAGAGAAAAAAGTTAGAGTTGATACTGGGAAAAAATTCTTCACTGTGAGAGTGGTGAAACACTGGAACAGGTTGCCCAGAGAAGTAGAGGATGTCCCATTCCTGGGGAGGTCACATTGGATGGGGCTTTGAGTAGGAGGTGTCCCTGCCCACAGCAGGGGGTTGGAAATGATGATCTTTAAGGTCCCTTTCAACTCAAACCATATTGTGATGATTCTGTGAATGGTGACCCACATTGTTGGGTATAAATCCACTGCCCCCATCCAAACCCTCCCAGGGCTGGGCCTGCTGGTTGCTGCTAACGCAGAAACTGTAGCTGTGCATCCCAGAGTCATTTTGTCTCCAGCCAGGGCTCCTTACAGGACCTCTCTAAACCATGGGGCTGCCACCAGCAATTTGGGTATTAAAAAGCCCTGCTAAGTGTGCTATTTACAATAGGTAAGGTTAAATTTATTCATCAGTGATGTGGTAATCACCGTTGCCATGTAATTAATTAGGTTGCAGTCACAAGATTGGCTGGAGAAGCACAAACACCACAGAGGAGCCTGTGGAAAAAAACAAACCCCCCGGGGTGAAACAGTTGCAACACAGAGCAAATACAGAGCTTCCTATTTAGAAGCTATAAACTGGTTGTAAGGGTAAGAACCAAAACCTAACATGCCATGAAAATGAGCCTTAATAGCCCCAGTGGATTTTCAAAGTATTCTGTGTCTGAATGAAGTGTCTGCCACAAAGAATAAAGCCAAAGCTTGTTCTCAGTAACCAGAGTTGGGGATTTTTGGACTTAAAATGCTAGGATTTAAGCCTTCTCAGGGCAGCCCAGCTGTCCATACAACAGAGGTAAGATACCAGTTCTTATCTGCCATGTCAGGAAAGTTTTTCATAGAATCATTTAGGTTTAGGTTGGAAGGGACCTCAGAGATCATCTACTCCAACCACCTCACCATGGGCAGGGATACCACTCAACTAGAGTCAGCTGCTAAAAGCTTCATCTAACCTAGCCTTCAACACCCCCAGGCAGGAGGCAGGCACAAACTCCCTGGGCAGCCTATTCCAGAGTGTCACCACTCTCCTACTGAAGAACTTCTTCCTCAGCTCCAGTCTAACCCTGCTCTCCATCAGTTTCAAACCATTCCCCCTCATCCTGTCCCTAGACACCATTAGGAAAAGTCTCTCTCTGCAGCCTTCCTGCAGGATCCCTTCAGCTATTGGAAGAGGGTCTCTAAGGGCCCCCTCAGAGTCTTCTCCAGGCTGAACACCTCCAGCTCCCTCAGCCTGTCCTCATAGCAGAGGTGCAGCAGCCCTTGGATCCTCTTTGTGGCCTCCCCTGCACTCACTCCAACAGCTCTGTGTCCTCCTTCTGCTGGGGACACCAGGACTGGATGCAGGATTGGAGGTGGGGTCTCAGCAGAGCAGAGTCAAGGGGCAGAATCTCTTCTCTTAGGCTGCAGCAAGAAGAGTGTGGGCAGCAGTGCTTCTGGGCTGCATGAGGGCACTGCTGGCTCCTGGGGACCTTCTCAGCAACCAGCACCACCAAGTCTCTTTCTTCAGAGACACTCTCAACCCACTCTGCACCCAGCCTGGGCTTGTGCCTGGCCAGTTTCAAAATGAAACGTTTCAATGTTCTGAGGATCCAAGTGTCAACGCTTAAGTCTAGCAGCCAACAAGCCAGAACAAATATGATTTGGCCCTTACCTTCTGTTCAAATGAAGCTCCATAATAACCATCATTCAGACCAAAAATAATCTCATTTGGATTTCTTGCATGTATCTGCAAGAAGATAAGAACATAAATCATTTTACACTCAGCTCAATGAGGACTTCGCACTGCAGAAGAGAATAAACTGCTCTGTTTGAAAGCTAAAAGCAGTTTACCAGCACTTGGGAGACTCCAGCCACACACTAAGAGAAAATAGCACTTGACCATGAAATGCATTTGCTTCACAGCTTTATAAAGTCACATAACTTATCAATGATCTGGAGGAGGAAATTGAAGGCAATTTCAGCAAATCTACAGATGACACTAAATTGGGTGGGAGGGTTGAACTGCTGAAGGGTAGAAATGGTCTGCAAAGCCCCCTGGCTGGGCTGAGGTCAGTTGTATGAGGTTTAATGAAGGCAGGTGTTGAGTCCTGCACTTGGGTCACAACCACCCCATAAATGCTGCAGGCTTGGGGCAGAGTAGCTGGAAAGCTGCCCAGCAGCAGAAAAGGACCTGGGAGTACAGGTTGACAGCCAAGTGAACACAAGCCAGCAGTGAGCCCAAGTGGCCAAGACAGTTGATAGCTCAGGTTGGAAGGGACCTCCAAAGGTCATCTGCAGTCAGCAGGAGCATCCACAACTAAATCAGACTGGCCAAAGCCCTGCTGAGCCTCACCTTGAATATCTCCAGGGATGGGGCCTCAACCACCTCCCTGGGCAACCTGTTCCAGTGTTCCACTACTCTCATGGTGCAGAATCTGTTCCTAACATCCAATCTAAATCTGCTCTTCTGCAGTTTCAAACCATTTCCCCTCATCCTATCACTGCAGGCCTTTGGAAAGAGTCACTCTGCAGCCTTCCTGTAGGCCCCCTTTAGGTACTGGAAGGTTGTTATTAGGTCTCTCCAGACCCTTCTCTTCTCCAGAATGAAAAACCCCAGCTCCCTCAGCCTGTCCTTGTAGGTGAGGTGCTACAGACCCCTGATCATTTTTGTGGCCTTCCTCAGGATCTGCTTCATCAGGTCCACGTCCTCCATGTATTGAGGGCTTCAAAGTTGGATGCAGTACTTCAGGTGAAGTCTCACCAGAGCAGAGGGACAGAATCCCCTCTCTCCATCTGCTGGCCACACTGCTTTAGATGCAGCCCAGGCTGCAATTTGCCTTCTAGGCTGCAAGTGCACACTGCTGACTCATGTCCATCTTCTAATCCATCAGCAGCACCCCAAAGTCCCTCTCTGCAGGGCTATTCTCAACTGCATCATCCCCCAGCCTGTATTAATACCGAGAGTACCTAGGTGCAGGACCTTGCACTTAGCCCTTACTGAACTTCATGAGGATCTCTTCAGCCTACTTCTCCAGCCTGTCCAGCTCCCTCTGGATGCATCCTTCAGACTTATCAACCACACCACCCAGCTTGGTATCATCTGCAAACTTGTGGAGGGTGCCTCAATCTCACTGTCTGTAGCACTGATGAAGATATTGAACAGCACTGGTCCTGATACAGACACTTGAGAGACACCACTTGTCACTCATCTCCACTAGCAGCAGGGTTGGAACTAGATGACACCTTTAAGGTCTCTTCCAAACCATACCATGACAATGGATTAAAACTATAATATGCACAAGCATTATGATCTGTGTTAATTTAAAATCCAAGTACAATCATGTTGCTATTGCCTTCAAATGAGGCATTGTAATTTAAAGCACCGAGTGCTAGATGTTCTCATTTGAGAGTCCCAGTCAACAATGGCAACATATTCAGCTAGTCAAGATCTAAAGCTCTGAAGCAATCTCTGCAATCAAACTTCAAATTATGCCCTTTAAATGCCCTTTCCTTTCTTAGCATGATGCATATTTGTTCATGCAGGCCACAGAAAGGAAGAGGTTAGAAGGAACCTCTGGGGATCACAGACTCCAACCCCACTGCTAAAGCAGGAACACCCACAGCAGGTTCCACAGGATGACAATGGCCAGGTGGGTTTGGAATCTCTCCAGAGATAGAGACTCCACAACCTCTCTGGGCAGCCTGTTTCAGGGCTCCCAGGAAAGAAGTTTTTCCTCATGTTCAGGCAGAGCCTCCCAGGTTTGAGTTTATTGTCACATGTCCCATTGCAGGGACCTGGGCCTGCAATGAAAAGAGTCTGGGCACATCCTCTTGGCTTCCTACATTGTAGCTGTTGATCAGCATTGAGATCTCCTCTCAGACTTTCAAGGTCAGGCTAGATGGGGCTCTGAGCAACCTCATCTGGTTGGGATGTCCATGCTTACTGCAGGCTGTTTGGACTACATTTGGACCTTTTAAGGTTCCTTCCAACCCAATGAGTTCTATGATTCCACTCCAGATGTGGCCTCACCACAGCAGAGGGGGAGGAGAACCTCCCTCAACCTGCTGGCCACACTCTTTTTCATGCACCTCTGGAGACCATAGACCTTCTTGGGTGCATTGCTCACTCGTGGTGATCTTGTCCACAGATTTTTATTTACTTAAGTAAAAACCTGAGGGAAAAAAAAAAAAAGAACTGTTATCACATTACCTGCTGGCCCAAGTACTTCAACCCATCTAGATTGACCTTCCATTCAATCAGAAGCTGAAAGTGCTCCTTCTTGCCACCCCAGATCCTCACAACAAAACACGAGACAGAGGTATCAAGACGATCAGGCATCAGTCCAAAGTCCAGACTCCTCCATGTTGGATTCTGTGGGCAAAGAAGGATAAAGCCAACTCAAACAACTTGAAAGTCACCTTACAATTGACAATTCAAAAACTGGTGAAGTCCCTGACAGAGATTTAAAATCCTTAGAAACAATGAACACAGAGCTGAAGCCCACAGGCTCTGCTGCTTTTACTTCAGCAACTCAGGGTGGACTCAGCCATTACAAGATGTCCAACAATCGACTTCAGAATTTACTAATTCAGTTCAGCCAAATCAGGAACTTGGAAAGTGGAAGTGAAATTCTTTTCCAAGATCTAATTCAGCTACTGAGAACTAGGGTGCAGCTTACACTGCAGTTCAAAGTGCTGGTCTGTTCCTCAATAATTAAAGCTTGCATCATTTATTGGCAGGTTTGTTCACATTCTTCTCCTCCTTAACTGCTGCTGGTGGCAATCCTCAAATGCTGTTACTAAGAGCTTCTCTTCACTCCGAGAGATCAGACTTGTATCTCAGGCTCTACAGAAGCAGCACACACTAAGCCAAGCTTCCAAGATCTATTCCACCACAGCTCAGGTTTGCAAACACAGGACAGTCCAAGGACTTTCACTCACCTCTGATAACCTTTAATTAAAGATTTATGGAAACTGTTCTAATTGGCCTAAGCTGCAACCAAACCAGGTTAAGTCACCACTACTGCTGCTACGAGCCAGTGAGCAACTCTAGGATGTCTACAAGCCAGAAGTCACAGGGTGTCCAAATGCAGAAATGAGAAAGTGCTTTTTATAGTTATCTCCCTCCTCTGCTGCACAGAGAGATAGTGGCTACTACAAAATAAAAAGCAGGAACTCACCATCCCATCCTTCTAGATTATTCTACTCTGCCCCAGTGAGACCACACCTGGAATACTGTACCCAGTTGTGGGCTCTCCAATTCAAGACAGACAGGGATCTGCTGGAGAGAGTCCAATGAAGAGCTATAAGGATGACTAAAGGACTGTTTAGTCTGGAGAAGAGAAGGAATCTTATTAGTGTCTATAAATATCTGAGAGGTGGGTGTCAAGAGGAAGGGGCCAGGCTCTTTTCAGTGCCACTCAGTAATAGGACAAGGAATAACAGATATAACACCGGAGGTTGCATCTCAACATGAGGAGAAACTTCAGTATGAGGGTGACAGAGCCCTGGAACAGGCTGCCCAGAGGGCTGTTGGGGTCTCCTTCTCTGGGGGCATTCAAAACCCACCTGGATGTGCTCCTGTGTGACCTGTCCTAGATGATCCTGCTTTGGCAGGGGGGGGGGGTTGGACCTGATGATCTCAGGAGGTCCCTCCCAATCCCTAACTAGCAGCTTGGAAGAGGCCAGGCATCTCTGAACTGGCAATTTGGAACAAGATACCTCTGAAAAGAAGGGAGAGGCAAAGCTACGCAGTAAGTATTACAGAAGGAATGCATTCAAGTTCTCCTAAGGAGGAGGGATATTCAGTAACTATTTAGACACAGGAACACCAGGTCATTAAAATATCCAATGATTATGTATGGAATTTCCTCAAGACATCTTTAGTTAGATCTTTGGCATTCCATCTCCTACTTCCTTTGGTCAGATTCCCTTTCTGTTACTCCTTTTCCCAATTTAGAACAGGCAGGACTCAAAATCCTAAAGCCTCGAGGAAGCTGTCTCTTGGACAAGAGCCTTGAGGATGCAGACAGCTCTGCCTCCCTTCAGGAGTTTTCCAAAGCAATTCCAAGCTCAGTGTGTTACAAAAGGTGCTGTTCCACTTTGATAGTGTAGATATTAAGGGTCTGCTTATCATCTGTTTGGACTAGTTGATCTTCAGAAGTCCCTTCTAGCCCCTACCATTCTGTTTAGCAAGTTACCAGACTCCCTTACCCTAACAGCTGCAACATCCTACTCCCACAAGACCTACCACATTTCAGCTATGATGAACTACTCAGTTCTGGTCCCCTCACTTGTCTGAACTGGAAAACTGTAGAAACTAAGACGTTTTCAAACCTCAGTTTCTTAAAGCTGTTCGGTCTTCAAAGGTCAGGCATATTTGTATATGCAGGCACATGTTCTTTATTGTTCCCCTACACAAAAAGGTGAGCCTGCATCTAGAATATTGGGTTCAGGTTTGGGTCCCTTACAACAAGAAGGATGTTGAGGGGCTGGAGTGTGTCCAGAAAAGGGCAATGAGATTGGTAAAGGGTCTGGAGAACAGAGCTGGTGAGGAGCAACTGAAGGAACCAGGGTTGTTTACCCTGGAGAAGAGGAAGATGAGGGGAGATCACATTGCTCTCTACAACTCCCTGAAAGGAGGCTGAAGTGAGGTGGGAGTTGGTCTCTCTTCTCTAGTATCAGGCATCAGAATGAGAAGAAATGATCTGAAATTGTACCAGGGGAGGTTTAGGTCAGATACTAGGAACAAATTCATTACTGCAAGAGTGGTCAGGCCTTGGAACAGGCTGCCCAGGGAGGTGCTGGAGTCACCATCCCTGGAGGTGTTCAAGAAGTGTGTGGACATGGCACTTGAGGCCATGGTGATGTTGGGCTGATGGTTGGACTCAATGATCTTGCAGATTTTTCTAACTGAAACAATTCTATGATTGTATGAAAAAGAAATCAGTGGTGGATTCTGCAATGCTGTTTGACTCTCCCTTTATTTGGGGTGAAGCTAGCAGGGCCTCTGCTTCTACACCAAGGACCTGAACTGCACGGCATAACCCTTCTAATGCATCTGTACACTAAAGTAATATAAAAGTGCTCTCTGAATGAGCCACTTGCAGACATTTCAATAAAAGCAGCTATTTCTGTTGTTACCACCAGCAAGGACAGCAAAGAACAAAAGATGAACTGCAAACAAACCTGAGTTAGGCTGCACCCAATGCTCAGATACTGTCAAGAAGTTAAACGAGTGAAAATCCAACTACCTGGACTTTGCTTGTCTTGTGGTCTCCAAACATCAAATGGAATCACACTGTAAAGCTGAACCTGAGCTTCAATGTGAAGCTTCAGAAATTCATAGAATGGTTTAAGCTGGAAGGGACCTCGAAAACCATCTAGTTCCAACCTCCCTACCATGGGCAGGGACATCTTCCACTAGATCAGGTTGCTCAAGGCCTCATCCAACCTGGCCTTGAACAACTCCAGGGAGGAGGCATCCGCAACTTCCCTGGGCGACCTGTTCCAGGGTCTCACCACCCTCACTGTCAAGAATTTCTTCTTAATCTCCTGATTAAATCTCCCCTCTTCCAGCTTCAATCCATTGCCCCTTGTCTTACCACTGCAAGCCACTGACAAATGTCCCTCCCTACCTTTTCAGGTACTGGAAGGCTGCTAAGTTCTTCCTGGAGCCTTCTTTTCTCCAGGCTGAACAGCCCTAACTCTCTCAGCCTGTCCCCATAGGGGAGGCCCTCCAGCTCTCTCATCATCTTCATTGTCTTCTCTGACCCTCCAATTCCCTTCCCTTAGAGTGTTTGATGACACCTGCAGCAGTACCAACAGACCACTGCACCACAGCTGTTAAAACAAGCATGCATTTGTACAATCCACTAATTCCCTACTCCAGCCCTTGTGAAAAGAGCTTGAAAAGGGGGAGAAGAACATGACAGAAGAGTGGAAATACACATTTAACAGCAACCTGTTCAGCAGAGAAATCAATACACTGAAAAAAATACATAACTTTAAAAGAATAAAATATTACAATAACTTACCAGAGAATTCTTGATGACCTCACTCTTATAAAATTCTAAAGAAAAATGAGGGGGGAAAAGAAAAGTTTAGATTTGCTTGAAACACCAATAAAAAAAATGCACTGTTTGAAATAGAAAAAGAAAATATAGCTAAATTAAGGAACACTCAAAGCCAAATGGATGCAGTTTATCAGTAACAGATTGATAAGCAAGACTAAAATCATAGAATTGTCAGGATTGGAAGGGACCTCAAGGATCATCCAGTTCCAACCCCCCTGCCAGGGGCAGGGACACCTCACACTGGAGCAGGTTGCTCACAGCCACATCCAGCCTGGCCTTCAAAACCTCCAGGGATGAGGCTTCCACCACCTCCCTGGGCAACCTGTGCCAGTGTCTCACCACCCTCATGCTGAAGAACTTCTTCCTAACATCCAATCTCAATCTACTCATTTCTAGTTCCCCCAGTCCTATCATTCCCTGACACCCTAAAAGTCCTTCCCCAGCTTTCTTCCAGGCCCCTTTAAGATGCCAGAAGGCCACAATAAGGTCTCCTCGGAGCTTTCTCTTCTCCAGACTGAAGACAAAATGTTGTCATGTTTCTGACTAAAAGTACTCATTCACATTCCATTATTAGCAGCCATTACTTAAACTTAGCATTTCACCTTTTATAGCAAAGATCCTCCTTCAGATTTATTCAAGTTGTGGTTTCTGGGCAAAGAAAGTGCTCCGGCACATTGCAATACTTGGATGACATTTGCAAAGTGACTTGTTTGTCACATGCCATCTCCTCAGAAGAGTAGAATCACAAAATGGTCTGGGTTGGTAGAGACTTCTAAAGGTCATCCTGTCCAAGCCCCACTGCAGTCAGCAGGGGCATCCTCAGCTAGATCAGTTTGCCCAGAGGCCTGTCCAGCCTCACCTCGAATTTCTTCAGGGATAGGGCCCCAACCACCTCCCTGGGCAGCCTGTTCCAGTGTTCCACCACCCTCATGGTGCAGAATTTGTTCACAATACCCAATCTAAATCTCCTCTCTTCTAGTCCGAGGCCATTTCCCCTTGTCATATCATCACTGCAGTCCTTTGTGTCCATCCTTCTTGCAGGTACTGGAAGGTTACTATTAGGTCTCCCTGGAACCTTCTCTTCCCCAGGCTGAACACTGCCAGCTCCCTCAGCCTGTCCTCGTAGCAGAGGTGCTCCAACCCCCAGAAGATTTTTGTGGCCCTCCTCTGGACCTGCTCCATCAGGTCTAAGTCCTTCCTGTGCCGAGGGCTCTGGATCTGGATGCAGTACTCCAGGTGGGGTCTCACCAGAGCAGAGTAAAGAGGCAGAATCACCTCTCTGGATCTGCTGGCCATGCTGCTTTTGATGCAGTCCAGGAGCAGAGACAAACTAATTGCACTGCTTTCCTGAAGAGTAAGGGTGACCTCTTCCAAGTGCTTAGAAAGTGACCAGCCAAATTATCTCTCAGAGGTGGCAAGAACCCTGTATTTAAATGATAATCAGCAACTGCTGACATAGGGACCTTGGCTCTTCCAGCCAAAATAAGAGGTTAAATTCTTTGGGTAGATATCTCTGGAGTGTGGAATACAGACTGTACACAGTCATTGGAGTCCAGAGATGAATCACAGAAGGGGGAGGGTTGGAAGGGACCTTTTTTTAAAGGTC
The DNA here is from genome assembly GCA_015227895.2 of Colaptes auratus. Lineage (NCBI taxonomy): Eukaryota > Metazoa > Chordata > Aves > Piciformes > Picidae > Colaptes > Colaptes auratus. The sequence goes on from CM037631.1 coordinate 34,214,921, forward strand.
ATCTAGTGCAACCCCCCTGCCATCAGCAGGGACATCTGCAACTAGAGCAGAGCCCCAAACAACCTGACCTGAAATGTTTCCAGGGATGAGGCATCCACAACCTCTCTGGGCACCCTGGGCCAGTGTTTCACCAGCCTGCATGTATTTCTTCCTTCTGTCTAGACTGAATCTCCCTTTTTTAGTTTAAAACCTTCTCCTGTCACATGAAGCTTTGATGGAGTGCAGAACAATCCCATACACTAAGTACTGCAGTAGGAGTGATCAGCTTTAAGTTCAACCAACAATTAGAAGAACACAAGTTCTATGAGGAGTGGCTGAGGGATCTAGGGTTGTTCATCCTGGAGAAGAGAAGGCTCAGGGGAGCCCTTATACATACTTACAACTCCCTGAAAGGGGGTTGGAGTGAGGTGGAGGTCAGTCACAGTATCACCAAGGTTGGAAGAGACCTCAAAGATCCTCAAATCCAGCCTGTCACCACAGACCTCATGACTAGGCCATGGCACCAAGTGCCACATCCAATCCCCTCTTGAACACCTCCAGGGACAGTGACTCCACCACCTCCCTGGGCAGCACATTCCAATGGCGAATGACTCTCTCAGTAAAGAACTTCTTCCTCACCTTGAGCCTAAACCTCCCCCGGCACAGCTTGAGACTGTGTCCTCTTGTTCTGGTGCTGGTTGCTAGAGAGAAGAGACCAACCCCTTCCTGGCTACAACCACCCTTCAGGTAGTTGTAGAGAGCAATGAGGTCACCCCTCAGCCTCTTCTCCAGGCTAAACAACCCCAGCTCCCTCAGCCTCTCCTCACAGGGCTGTGCTCAAGGCCTCTCCCCAGCCTTGTTGCCCTTCTCTGGACACGTTCAAGTGTCTCAATGTCCTTCCTAAACTGAGGGGCCCAGAACTGGACACAGGACTCAAGGTGTGGCCTAACCAGTGCAGAGTACAGGGGCACAATGACCTTCCTACTCGCCACACTATTCTTGATGCAGGCCAGGATGCCATTTGGCCTTCTTGGCCACCTGGGCACACTGCTGGCTCATGTTTAGGCAGCTCTCAATCAGCACCCCCAGGTCCCTCTCTGTTTGGCAGCTCTCCAGCCACTCCGAGCCCAGCCTGTAGCTCTGCATGGGGTTGCTGTGGCCAGTCACACCACCTGGATGCGTTCCTGTGTGACTCAGGTGATCCTGCTTTGGCAGGGGTGTGGGACCAGACAAGCTTTTGAGGTCCCCTCCAACCCCTAACTTTCTATGATTCTGCGATCTCTCCTCCCAGGTAACAAGCAGTAAGACAGAGCAAATGTCTTCAAGTTGCACCAAGGGAGGTTTAGATTGGATATCAGGAAAAATTTCTTCACCAGAAGGGTCATCAGGTGCTGGAGCAGGCTGCCCAGGGTGGGTACAGGAATGCCTGTCCCTGGAGGTGTTTAAAAGACATTTGGATGATTTGCTCAGGGACATGGTCTAACAGTTGTGTACATGCAGATGTTAGGTTATGGTTGGACTTGATGACCTTAAGGACTTTTCTAACCAGGTGATCCTATGATCCTGTAAGAAAGACCGGATAGCAAGCTCAAAGCCTGCGTTCTTATCCTTCTAAAACAGCCACCTTGAGGAAAAGGCAAGGTTCAACTACGCTAGCTGAAAATAAAACTTAGGAGAAAACCAAAATCTGCCTGCAAAGCTCCAACTGTCAAAAGGAGCATTAACAATATATATATTTTACTACCATGTCTCCAAAATGCAGTGGAAAGAAAAGCACTGAAGAGAAATGAGATCATAGGATTGTTAGGGTTGGAAAGGACCTCAAGGATCAGCTAGTTCCAACGCCCCTGCCATGAACAGGGACACCTCACACTACATCAGGCTGCTCAGAGCCACATGCAACCTGGCTTCTACCACCTCCCTGGACAACCTGTTCCAGTGTCTCACCACCCTCATGGGGAAGAGCTTCTTAGATTCAACATTCAGCCCCAGTTATCAAAAGCAGAAGAACAGATGCTGGGATGCTTCATGTCACTGGCTGAGAATTCCACTACTACTACTAATAATAAATAAGTAGTGCTGGTTTATGCCCTGTAAAATAACTGCTACACACAGAGCACAACAGTCACCCAGAGGCTGGAAATGTCCTTGTGCTCTTGGAAGTTCCCTAGTTTCTCAAATTATTGGTGTGGGAAGGAGAGAGTAACAATAAAAACAGGCCAATTTAACAAACTCTTCCAAACTAGTCTGTTTTTATTTGCTGCTCATACTGAAAGCTTTTATGAAGCTTTATTTTCCACTCCTGGTATAGAGTGAAGAAAATAATGGCAGCATGTGGTCAAGGTAAAAAAAAAAAAGGGACAGAGAATTAATGTTGTAATAATTCAAAGATTAATCATAGAATGGCTCAGGTTGGAAGGGACCTCAGAGATCATCTATTCCATCCTCCCCACCATGGGCAGGTGCACCTCTCAACTAGACTTGGGTGCTCAAGGCCTCATCTAATCTGGCCTTCAACATCCCCAGGGAGGAGGCATCCACCACCTCTCTGAGCAACCTGTTTCAGAGTCTCACCACCCTCATGAGGAAGAACTTCTTCCTAAGATCCAGTCTAACCCTATGCTCTCCCAGCTTCAAACCATTCCCCCCTGGCCGGTATCTAGACACCCTTAGGAAAGTCCCTCTGCAGCCTTCCTGAAGGAAGCAAAACTAGTAAAAAAGGCAAGTAAATCAGTGAAAAAAAAAAGTTGATTTCAATCCTACCTTTGTAGATCTTAGTGTTATCACACAAGTGAAGAGTGAAGTAGGTGTCCAAGAGGCGATAACCATTCCTATTGATAATGTTCCGTGCTGCGATGTTCCGGAGATGACGAAGCCGGCGCTAAAAAGGAGGGGGAAAAAGAACACCAAACCAAAATAGTTGAAGAACTTTCACAGGTTGAAGTTACAGTATCACTAAGGTTGGAAGAGACCTCAAAGATCACCAAATCCAACCTGTCACCACAGACCTCATGACTAGACCATGGCACCAAGTGCCACGTCCAGTCCCCTCTTGAACACCTCTGGGAATGGTGACTCCACCACCTCCCTGGGCAGCACATTCCAATGGCGAATGACTCTCTCAGTGAAGAACTTTCTCCTCACCTCCAGCCTAAACTTCCCCTGGCGCAGCTTGAGACTGTGTCCTCTTGTTCTGGTGCTGGTTGCTAGAGAGAAGAGACCAACCCCTTCCTGGCTACAACCACCCTTCAGGTAGTTGTAGAGAGCAATGAGGTCACCCCTCAGCCTCTTCTCCAGGCTAAACAACCCCAGCTCCCTCAGCCTCTCCTCATAGGGCTGTGCTCAAGGCCTCTCCCCAGCCTTGTTGCCCTTCTCTGGACACGTTCAAGTGTCTTAATGTCCTTCCTAAACTGAGAGGCCCAGAACTGGACACAGGACTCAAGGTGTGGCCTAACCAATGCAGAGTACAGGTGGCCTAACCAATGCAGAGTACAGGGGCACAATGACCTCCCTGCTCCTGCTGGCCACACTATTCCTAATGCAGGCCAGGATGCCATTGGCCTTCTTGGCCACCTGGGCACACTGCTGGCTCATGTTTAGGCAGCTCTCAATCAGCACCCCCAGGTCCCTCTCTGTTTGGCAGCTCTCCAGCCACTCCGAGCCCAGCCTGTAGCTCTGCATGGGGTTGCTGTGGCCAAAGGGCAGCACCTGGCACTTGGACTCCACCCATCTGTCCAGTCAGTCAAGGTCCCTCTGCAGAGCCCTTCTGGCCTCTAACTGACCAACATCTGCTCCCAACTTGGTGTCATCTGCAAATTTGCTGATGACTGTCTCAATCCCCCCATCCAGATCATCAATGAAGATGTTAAAGAGGATGGGGCCCAGCACTGATCCCTGGTGGGTTTATTTATAGTAAAGCACTGTTGTGAATAAAAACAACCAACCAGTGAACACTGTTCCCTGTGGCAGAAAGGCCATGTGAACAATCATAGAATGGCTTCAGCCAGGAGGGACTTCAAAGATCATAGAATCACAGAATTGGTTAGGTTGGAAAATACTTCCAGGATCCAGTCCAACCATCAACCCAACACCACTATGGCTGCTAAACCATGTCCCAAAGTGCCATGTCCCCACATCTCCAAGACCTGCAGGGGTGGTGACTCCACCACCTCCCTGGGCAGCCTGCTCCAATGCCTGCCCACTCTTGCAGCAAAGAAATTGTTCCTAATATCCAACCTAAACCTCCCCTAGTTCCAACCTCCCTGTTGTGGACAGGAACACTTTCCAATAGACCAGCTTGCTCAAAGCCTCATCCAGCCTGCTCTTAGAAGGCTTCCAGGGATGAGGCATTAAAGCAATTTTGCGCATTCACTCTCAAACCCTTGCTCAGCTGTGGCTCTGATTTTAACTTTCAAATCTCCTGCATGCTTAAAACAGACTAGAATGAACTCAGCACTCAAAACTTCCACTTCAAATACAGAAAGTTCTCACCAAATCTTTCCATGTCACTCTCAACCTATCAGTGAGTGTGAAGACAAATGGCTCCCTATCCTCTTCAGGTCACCACAAACCACCTGCTAGCCTCAAACAACTGGTTTAGTGCATCCTTTTACCACAGGCTTCATTTTACAGCATATTCCTTTCTCCTGAAAGCTTAGTTTGTAAATCTGCAGCCACCTGAAAATAAACATTCTTGCATTGACCAAAAGTCTATTTAAAATGCTTCTGAAACCAAAAGAGAACTTGGTCTGGTTGCAGCTTGTCCTAAAAGGCTTTTAACAAGTGTGACTAGCAGGATGAGAGAGGTGATTCTCCTCTCTGCTCTTGTGAGACTCCACCTTCAGTACTGCATCCAGTTCTGGCAACCCCAGCACAGGAAGGACATCAAGTTGTTGGGGCATGTCCAGGAGGGCAAGATGATGATCAGAGGGCTAGACAACCTCCCCTATGGGGACAGGCTGAGAGAGTTGGGGCTGTCCAGACTGGAGAAGAAAAGGCTCCAGGGAGAACTTAGAGCAGCCTTACAGTACATGAAAGGGGCCTACAAGAAAGGTGGGGAGGGACTTTTTACAAGGGGTTGTAATGATAGGACAAGGGGCAATGGATGGAAGCTGGAAGAGGGGAGATTTAGACTGGAGATTAGGAAGACATTCTTTAGAGTGAGGGTGGTGAGACACTGGAATAAGTTGCCCAGGGAGGTTGTGGATTTGCCCTCCCTGGAGGTATCTAAGGCCAGGCTGGGTAAGGCCATGAGCAGCCTGGGCTAGTGGAAGTTGTCTCTGCCCATGGCATGGAGGTTGGAAGTAGATGATCTTTAAGGTGTCTTCCAATCCAGACCATTCTCTGAATCTATAAATTGATGAACAAGAGTTCATACATGCTTTGGATCACAGTCTGACACTTTGAGTCATTTCAGTGATTTAATCTATTTCCAGAAAGGAAAACTAAAGGGGAATATTAAACTTCTATTCATGTGACAGACCCAAAGCCATCAGCTGGATTCAAGACTCTGTTTATGAGTTTGAATGAAAACAGGGCCTGAGATGGGATGCCCAGATACTTCCAGTATATCTATGCAGTATGAAATCACAGCACCATACAATCATAGCATTTTTTCAGTTGGAAAAGACCTCTGAGATCATCGAGTCCAACCACCAACCTAAAATCACCATTAAAACATATCCTGAAGTGCCACATCCACACATTTCTTGAACACCTCCAGGGAAGGGGACTCCACCACCTCCCTGGGCAACCTAGTCCAATTCAAACCAAAACCTTCTAAATTGCTTAACTTGAGAACTACATGGTCTGATTTCCTTAGAAATGGGCATCAAGAATGTCAACAGAAAGGTTAAACCTCACTAGACACAAAACCACTATAAAAACTTTCACATTACTGCAGATCTAACCTTAAACTGGTGGTTTTTATGAGCAACTTAAACTCTCCTTATGAAATGGCTTGGAACAAACATTGCACTCCCTATAAAAAATGATTCAGGTGTTTTATGTGCCATGATCTACCCTTTAATTAACTTCAGCAGCATACAAATTGATCATCTACCATTTCTGATATACCTGTTCTTTGATTCCTTCTCAACCCAAAAGAACAGCCCATGTTGCATGTAACTAAGAGAGCAACTTTCTTCAGGTCTTCTCAGGATTGCAAACTAATTGTGTGACTGGTTTAAGTGGTACGTTACAATCAAGGAGCCCATGGGTAAAGCCAAACAAGTTTCTTGTCCCTTGCTACATGCAGTGAAGTCAGGAAAAAGATGTAGGTGTCGTAATCATAGAATCATAGAATTGTTAGGCTTGCGAGGGACCTCAAGGATCAGCCGGTTCCAACCCCCCTGCCATGGGCAGGGACACCTCACACCAGAGCAGGTTGCTCAAAGCCACATCCAGCCGGGCCTTAAAAACCTCCAGGCATGAGGCTTCCACCACCACCCTGGGCAACCTGTGCCAGTGTCTCACCACCCTCAGGGGGAAGAACTTCTTCCTAACATCCAATCTGAATCTCCCCACTTCTAGTTTTGTTTCATTCCCCCCAGTCTTATCACTCCCTGACACCCTAAAAAGTCCCTCCCCAGCTTTCCTGTAGCCCCATTCAGATACTGGAAGGCCACAAGAAGGTCTCCTCAGAGCCTTCTCTTCTCCAGACTGAACAACCCCAACTCCCTCAGTCTGTCCTCATCAGAGAGGAGCTCCAGCCCTCTGCTCATCCTCACAGCCCTTCTCTGGACAGGTTCCAGCAACTCCAGATCCCTCCTGTAATAGAGGGTCCAGAACTGGACACAGTACTCCAGGTGGGGTCTCACCAGAGCAGAGTAGAGGGGGAGAATCACCTCCCTCAAACTTTCTGGCTATGCTTCCCTTGATGCAGCCTAGGATCTGATTGGCTTTCCGGGCTGCAAGTGCACATTGGTGGCTCCTGTTGAGCTTCTCATCCACCAGCACCCCCAAGTCATTCTCTTCAGGGCTGCTCTCCAGTCAGTCCCTGCCCAGACTATATTGGTACTTGGGATTGCCCCAACTGAGATGCAGAACCTTGCATTTGGTCTTGTTGAACCTCATGAGGTTGTCATGAGCTCATCCCTCCAGCCCGTCAAGATCCTTCTGGATGGCCTCCCTTCCCTCCAGCCTGTCTGCTGCATCACACAGCTTGGTGTTGTCAGCAAACCTGCTGAGGGTGCACTCAATGCCACTGTCCATGTCACCAAAGAAGACTGGTCCCAGTACTGATCCCTGAGAGACTTCCCTTGTCCCTGGCCTCCACTTGGACAGGGATCCATGACATAGACCTGGACAAGTTGAGTCTTTATCTCTGTAGTTTGTAACTCTTCTGCATGCTTCGAAGTCTGGAATATATCCCAAAAATCACTAACGTCTCATCCCAAACCAGCTGGATGAGGAACATTCAATGTGGGGCTGTGTGACCACAACACAGTTCAAGACTCAACACACAACAGGTGATGCCTGCATATTTAAAACACAGAATGGCTTAGGTTAAATGGGACCTTCAAGATCATCTAGTTCCAACCCCCTACCATAAACAGGGACACATCTTACTAGATCAGGTTGACTCAATACCCCATGAAGCCTGGCTTTGAGTATTTTCAGGGTTGGAGCCTCCACAGTCTGCTCCAGTGCCTCACCACCCTCAGAGCAAAGAACAAGTGTCTAATCTAAATTGAGCTGCTTCCAGGTGGAACCCATTGGCCCTACTCCTGCCATTACCTGCCATCTCAAACTTAGTCACCACTCTTCTCCTCCCTCTTGTGCCATTTCATGTCCATTCATCCTAGCTGATGGGGAACAAGTTTCCAATTACATGGACAATTTTATTCAATTCTTTAGTATGAGGTCTCAATGGCAGAAGGACTTGGAGGCTCAAAATAAACCCCTCCAGCCTGCCCACTACATTGCTGATGATATTACATTGGATTATTCAGATTTCTCCTGGACTCTGCAGAGGCAGCATTCCAAGCTAATTAACCTCTCCTGCCCAAAGATAATTAGCTTGAGCCAGGAGACCATCTGCTACAACAACATAGCCAAAAGACAATTCAAACAGGCTCTAAAATTCACAGAATCATGGAATGGCCTAGGTGGAAAGGGACCTCAGAGATCATCTACTCCAACCTGCCCACCATGAGCAGATACACCTCTCAACTAGACTTGGCTGCTCAAGGCCTCACACAACCGTGCTTTGATACCCCCAGGGAGGAGCCATCCACAGCCTCCCTAGGCAGCCTATTCCAGAGTCTTACCACCTTCATACTGATGAACAGAACTTCTTCCTAAGACCCAATCTGAATCTATTCACCCTCAGCTTCAAACCATTCCCCTTGTACTGTCTCTAGACACCCTTAGGAAAAGTCCCCCTGCAGCCTTCCTGGAGGATCCCTTCACTTATTGAAAGGTAGCTCTATGGACCCACCGGAGTTCTCTTCTCCAGACTGAGCACCCCCAGCTCCCTCAGCCTATTCTGGCTGCAAAGATGCTTCAACCCTTGGATCGTCTTTGTGGGCTTCTCTGACCTCACTCCAACAGCTCTGTGTCCTTCTCATGCTGGATGCAGTATTGGAGGTGGCATCTCAGCAGAGCATAGGGGCAGAATCCCCTCTCATGCCCTTCTGGCCCCACTCCTGCTGATGCTGCCCAGGACATGGCTGCCTGAGCACACTGTTGGCTCATGGTGAGCTTCTCATCAATCCACACACCCCTGAAGTAGCACTTTAGGGCTACTCTCAACCCACTCTGCATCCAGCCTTCATCAAGAGCTTGTGGCTGTTCCATGGCAAGAAGGGAATCGTCAAACGTTTTACCTCCTGCACGTTCCATATAATTTTTTGCTCAAGTTATTACAACAGGCAAAACAAAACCCCACTGTGTGGTAGTTCAGCTCTCCCTGGCACAGCTAAGCCAGCCTGCTGCCAGCACTGCTTCTTATGCTCTAGCATCATCTTCCTCATCTGTGCCACCATAAACAAGCACTTGTGCAGCTGCTCAGTGAATCGTGATGGGGAACTGATCTGGATGAAAATTAACCACTGCTCTTGCTGGGTGAGTTTCACCAGATCAGTTCCTCAAGATGCCTCACAAGGTGGCTGTGTGAGCAGCTGTGCTGATGAAAGAGGGCACAGTGTGAAAGATTTCATTTTCCAGCTTGGGCTCTGCTCAGTGAAGGCACTTTCTGAAGTTCAGGGAAGGTTCACACAGCCATCAGAAGGCTGACGGGGAGAGTTAAGTGTCAAGGGTTGGGCTGCAGAAAGGCTCTGGCTTAGTAGTGACCTAGGTCTTGCAAAGTCTAAATGTTGTGTGCATCCTTGGGGTGCAGTAAGTAAGAGGTGGCATCTGTGAGGAGGAGTGGACAGGTCAGGTGACCCTAAACTGACCAACAAGGTATTCCATAATATGGGTGTCAGCTTCAGGATCAAGCTGAGAGATCACAATGGTCAAGCCTCTTCAATGCCCATGGACAACGCTGTCCATTATGCCTTCAATTCTGATCCCTGTGTTCTTGAATCCAGTTCTGGAATCCAACTCCTGAATCCAGTTCCCACCTGATGCAAAGTCCAGTGAGGGACTTTACAGGTCCCTCTCACATCATCAGTGGTGATGGCAACATCACTGCCATCAACCATTCATCATTGGTTTCAATCTAAGTGTATCTATTTCATTTATTGTGTTTATTTCCATCAAAGCTGCTTTCCTTTCTTTGCTAACTCAGCCGCCTCTATCCCTTATTCCCTTTCTCTTCCCTTTGGGAAGGCAGAGGGGTTCATAGCATCTGTCACTCACCTAGTGGTTGTCCCAACCCTAACCTTTGAGCATCTGAAATGCAACCAGCAGCTTCAAACAGAAGCAGAGCTTGGCACAGCCTGGTACTTCTACCAGCCAAGTATAAAGCAGCTCACAACACGGTATCAGCGCATTTCAAACTCAAAAGCAAATCTTCACACTAAAGAAGCTGAGAAATAATTAGGAGTTTTAATTCCTTTTTTTGTTTTTATGTTCAAGAGATTGTCCAAAGGAAGGCTACAAGGGTGATGAAGGGACTGGAATGTTTGTCTGAAGAGGAAAGGTTGAGAGACCTGCGGCTGTTTAGTCTGGAGAAGAGAAGGCTGAGAGGAGATCTTACTGATGTTTATCATGCATCTGAAGGGTGGGTGTCAAGCAGAACCTGCCAGTCTCTTGTCAGTGGTGTCCTGTGATTCAACAAGGGGCAGTGCATGCAAAAAGAGACCTAGGAAGTTCCTTCTCAAAATAAGGAAAACCTTCTTTACTGTGAGGGTCACAGAGCACTGGAACAGGCTGCCCAGATTGGTTGTGGAGTCTCCTTCCCAGGAGACTTTCAGGCTCCATCTGGATACATTCCTGCGTGACCTGCCCTAGGCGATCCTGCTTTGGCAGGGGGGTTGGACTAGATGATCTGGGGAGGCCCCTTACAACCACTACCTTTCTATGAAGTGGTCTCACTTCTCATTACAAAGCAATCTGACTTCTTTTTAATAGGAGTATTAAGAAATTTTTTAGCACAAAGAGGGATTTCCACCCGAGATGAGATGCTCTACAGCCAGAACAGCCCTGTGACAAAAAAACAAACACCAACAATCAAAGTGCAAGTGGCTGCAAGATATTAGTGCTTTGGCAGCCTTATGACTCACATAACTTAAACCCAACCAGCTGTGTTTGTAAGCTGATAGGGCAGGATCTGCTCCCATTAAAAAGATAAGCAAGATGTGCAAGTGAGCAGAGATAATGCTCACCACCACCTCCTCAGACACTTGCCAGTCTATCAGCAACACAGTGCTGAATATCTCAGCTACTGCACCAAGAACCTTCCTGAGATATCCCACCCCAAATCAGAGTGACTTTTCAGAAGAGCACTAGTTTCGATGAGCTCAGACAAGCAGAACTGTTGCCTTTAAAAAGGATATTTAACTTCTTCATCAGCACTGAGCTTCCTGCAGGCAGCCTGAGCTGGTCAGGTTCACTGCTCTTCAGAGCAGCAGAGCAGGTTTAGCAGCTCATTCTAGGGGGGTTGTGATACAAGAGGTTCTTTTGACTGCTACAGTTGCCCATGTCCTTTGCAAATCCCAAGGAAGTTAATGGAGCAGTGAAATTACATGGTACAGCTTTGTATAATTTGATTTAATTGCCAGCCTAACCTGCATGTGGGTAAAAGCAGCTGCTGTATAGCAACTCTGCACTGCCCTGCATGAACAAAATGAGTACTTCCTCTTGATACCTTGCCCACAAACCAAGAGAAGAGACACTACCATTTGCCCCTGGAAGAGATTCCAAGTAGCCACTTCCATTTGGCCCTGATTGCCAAGGCGGTCAACAGCTTCCTAAGGTGCATCAAGAAGAGTGTGGCAAGCAGGTCGAAGGAGGTTCTCCTTCCCCTGTGCTCTGCCATGATGACGGCACATCTGGAATACTGTGTCCAGTTCTGGGCAACTGTGTTCAAGGACAGGGACTTACTGGAGACAGTACAGGAAAGGTCTATGAACACGCATAGGAGACAGGAACATCTCTGATGAGGAAAGACAGAGAATTGGGGCCTTTTAGTCTGGAAAAGAGAAGACTGAGAGGGGGACCTCATCAATGCTGAGCAATACTTCAAGCATGGATGTCAGGAGGATGGGACCAGGCTTTTCTCAATGGTGTCCAGTGAAAGGACAAGGGGTAACAGGCACAAATTTGAACAGAAGTAGTACCATCTAAACAGGAGGAGGAACTTCTTTAAGGGTTATGGAGCACTGTCCCAGGCTGCCCAGAGAAGTGGTGGTGTCTCCATCTCTGGAGTGATATTCCAAACCCACCTGGACATCTTTCTGTTTGACCTCCTTCAGGTGAACCTGCTTTGCTAGGGTGTTTGGACTTGATTTCCAGAGGTCCCTTTCAACCCATACCATTGTGTGATTCTGTGATTTTAAAGACAGTGTTGAAGATAAGGATATCTATCACAGGTTCCAAGCATACAGGTACCCCAAAGACAGAGAAAGGCTGCTCATGAAAGCTTTGGAAGAGAGCAGAAAAGCAGAGCATACCATCAGGTTTCACCTCTCATGCCTGCAGAACCACAAACCTGGCTTCCTGGAGCTCACCAGCAGTATCTTGACAGAGCTGCTACAGAGTGCAGCAAGCCCATCTGTGCTCAGCAACAACCAGCCTCTCCCCAAAGCTAAAAGGCTTCCCTCTCCCCCCCCTCCTTTAAGCACAGCATTCAGCTCCCACCACTGAGGAATGATTATCAGTTATTTCATGTAACAAGCCTTCCCATTCAAGGACTTTCTGGGAACCTCTCCAGATCTACCTCAGGCTATAAGCAAGTCAGACTGCTACAGAATAAAAGTATTTCAATCAACAGCCTTGTTCATACTTTGCCTCTCATCAGATGATCTCGAACTCTACAGTCTACCACCACATCTTCTGAGGTTTAAAGGATTGAAACTGCCTGGTCCCTTCATGCTTTAATTCCCTCAACACTAGGATACCAGAATCCTAGAACCACAGAATTGTTTGAATTGGAAGGGAGATGATCGCCAGAGGTCTTAGCAGGTGGGGTCTTAGCAGAGGGGCAGAATTCCCTCCCTGCCCCTGCTGCCCACACTGCTAGGAATCAGCCCAGGACAGGGCTGGCAGTGCTTGGTGCTGGCTCATCTCCAGCTTTTCATTCACCAGCACCCCCAAGTCCTCCCCAGGGCTGCCCTCCAGCCCTTCATCCCCCAGCCTGGAAGTTCTTCACTGAGAGATGGAATGTGCTGCCCAGGGAGGTAGTGGAGTCACCATCCCTGGAGGTGTTTAAGAGGGGACTGGACATGGCACTTGGTGCCATGGTCTAAAGAGGGGACTGGACATGGCACTTGGTGCCATGGTCTAAAGAGGGGACTGGACATGGCACTTGGTGCCATGGTCTAAAGAGGGGACTGGACATGGCACTTGGTGCCATGGTCTAAAGAGGGGACTGGACATGGCACTTGGTGCCATGGTCTAAAGAGGGGACTGGACATGGCACTTGGTGCCATGGTCTAAAGAGGGGACTGGACATGGCACTTGGTGCCATGGTCTAGTCATGAGGTCTGTGGTTACAGGTTGGACTCAATGATCTTTGAGGTCTCTTCCAACTTTGGTGATACTGTGGATAGTGGGGACTGCCCTGACCCAGGCACAGGACCATGCACTTGGCCTTGCACATGGGGCCACCTCTCCAGCTCACCCAGGTCAAAACAAGAACTCATTTGGGATTTGAACCCAGATCTCTCACATCCTAAGCAAGAATCACAGCCTGGACCAACAAGCCAACCACAAAGCTGTGCCCTTCTTTTTTCTGTCTAACAATCTGCTGCCACCAATTGAAAAAAAAAGTTAAAATCACAGCATAGATGGAGAGGGTGGAAGAAGGGAAGAAAAAGCAAGAAGTTAAGACAGAGAAGTGCACTGCTGTTAACAAAAGGTCTGAACTGTTCATGGGCCACAGGAGAACAGCAACTACCTACAACAGCCTGAAGTATTTATGGAATTCCATAATTATTTGCTCAAGGTCACATAATGGGTAGCAAAAATAAGCATGGAGAGCTCTGACTCCTCTTCCATCTTAACCACTTTATTCTTCTCTTACAAGAATCTGATGACCTTGGGAAGAAAAAAAATAATGATGCAAACATCTCCAAGCTGGATGAGAATGGAGCCAGACACACACACTGCTGTCTTCACTACTGATCTATCACACTTAGCTAGTGCTCAGGCTCCCAAGAACGAGTTGTGAAGCCTAGGTCATTAATACAAGCAACAGCTAAGCCTATTCTTCATCACATGAAGCAGAAGAAATGATCTAATGTCTCACTGCTGGGAAAAAGGGAGGCCTGTCTTCTTTCTGTCCCACATCTGCTGCTTCCCACCCTCTCTCTCCCAGAAGCATGTTCGGCCTCTCCAGCACAGTGTTTTTTTCATACAATCACAGAATGGCAGAGACCTCCAGCAATCTTCAAGTCCAACCCTGCTGCCAAAGCAGGATCACAGAGGAATGCATCCAGATGGGTCTTGAAAAGGAGACCCCACAACCTTTCTGGGCAGCCTGTTCTAATGTCTGATAACCCTTCTGTGAAGAATTTTTCTCTAGTATCCAACACGAGACTGCCCTGGAATGACTTGAGGCTGTTTCCCCATGACTTGTCACTTGTTGCACGTGACAAAAGGGCAACCCCCACCTTACTACAACTTCCTCTCAGGGCAATGTAGAGAGAAATGAGGTCTCCCCTCAGCTTCCTTTTCTCTAGGCTGAACAATCTCATTTCCCTCAGCTGCTCAAAGACCATCAAGTCCAACCTGTCACCACAGACCTCATGACTAAACCATGGCACCAAGTGCCACATCAAATCCCCTCTTGAACATCTCCAGGGATGGTGACTCCACCATCTCCCTGGGCAGCACATTCCAATGGCTGCCCTTCTCTGAACATGCTCCAGCACCTCAATGCCCTTCCTGGAGTGAGGAGTCCAAAACTGAATTCAGTATTTGAGGTGCAGCCTCACCAGTGCCAAGTGCAGGGTCCCCTGGTCCTGTTGGCCACACTAGTCCTGATCCAGGCCAAGATGCTGGACACTTTATTGGCCACCTGGGCATACTACTGGCTCTTGTTCAACCAGATCCCCCACGTCCTTTTCTGACAGGCAACTTTCCAGGCAGGTTGTAGATGCCTCCTCCCTGGGGGTGTTGAAGGCCAGGTTGGATGAGGCCTTGAGCAGCTGAGTCTAGTTGAGAGGTGTCCCTGGCCATGGCACGGAGGTTGGAGTAGATGATTTCTGTGGTCCCTTCCAACCTAAGCCATTCTATGATTCTGGGCTACAGCGCCCCAGCTCCCTCAGCCTTTCCTTACCAGGGAGATGTTCCACTTCTTTCAGCATCTTTGTGGCTCTGTGCTGGACTCTTTCAAGCACTTCCCTGAGGTCCTTCTGAGGGGCCCCGAACTAGACACAATACTCCAGATGCCGCCTCACCAGGGCAGAAAAGAGGTAGAGGAGAACCTCTATTGATCCGTTAACCACTATTCTAATACACCCCAGGATACCATTGGCCTCCTTGGCCACTGGGGCACATTGCTGGCTCAGGAACTGCTGCCCTCCTCCTAATTCTTTCAAAAGAGAATATTCCATAAATTCTTTTCAGGTCAGGATCAGCTCTGCCCTCTGTACAAGCTGGTACACATTCTGGTTCCACCTGCCTTTCACATGAGGTTCCTCGCTCGCTTTATGACCCACAGCAGCTCTGGAAGAATTTAAGCAAAATCCTTCCAATTATTTTAGCATTAAAGCAGGGTACAAAGCTTAGGCAGCAACTACACAAAGGTTACCACAGTAAATCTAGTGGCTTCAAACTTTAAAAGAACTGAGCTGGTCAACTATTTGGGTCTCTGAATATTTGTCATAATTCAGTCACAGAGGGGGAAAAAGGAGCTCTCTGTGTTTTGCAGTTGGTTTGGGGTGGTGCAGGTTTGGTTTTATTTCCTTCCTCAAAGCAACATAGAATCATAGAGTGGCTTGGGTTGGAAGGGACCTCCAACCATCTCCAGACTAAATAATCCCAGACTAGGTGAACAGGCCAAGAGGAGGTCTTCTCACTCTCTGCAGCTACCTGAAAGGACCTTACAGTGAGATGGTAGGTTGGTCTCTTCCTCCAGGTAACACTGATAGGATGAAAAGAAATGGCCTTAAGTTGTGCCAGGGAAGGTTTAGACTGGATATTAGGAAAACATTCTTCCCTAAAAGAAGCATTGGAACAGGCTGCCCAGGGAATTGGTGGAGTCACCATCTCAATAGGTGTTCAAACAACTTGTAGATGTGGTATTTTAGCACATGGCCGTGCTGGGCTGACAGTTGGACTCACAGCCTCAAGCTGTGCCAGGGGAGGTTTAGGCTGGATGTTAGGAAGAAGTTCTTCCCAGGAAGAGAGATTGCCATTGGGATGTGCTGCCCAGGGAGGTGGTGGAGTCACCATCCCTGGAAGTGTTTAAGAGAAGACTTGATGGGGTGCTTGGTGCCATGGTTTAGTTGATTAGATGGTGTTGGATGATGGGTTGGCCACGATCTTGAAGGTCTCTTCCAGCCTGGTTTATTCTATTCAAGGCTGTTCCAGCTGAAACAGTTCAGTGATTTTATGGTTCTAAGACACTGTGCATCGAACAAGCAGCTTGACTCTTGGGATCCCTGAGCTTTACACTGAACGTGACGCCTGCGGCATGGGAACCCTTGTTGGCCAGGTTAGGGTCACATGTCCTGTCTGCTTCACCACACAGGTTCCACCTCTTACTTACTGCACCCCAAGGTGGCACATGGGATTTAGCAGCGACCTTGGCCTGCACACCGAGTAACTATAAACATCAAGTGCTACAACTTCCCGAAGCAGACGCTGTCTGCAAAATACATCATGAGCTTCCTAAAGTGCAGTTACTCTGAAGAGACAGAGCTGAAAATTACAATCACTCAACAGAATTAGAATCACAGAATGGTCCAGGCCAGAAGGCACCTCCAAAAGTCATGCAATCCAACCCCCTCTGCAGTCAGCTGGGACATCCTCCACTAGATCAGGTTGCCCAGAGCCTCATCAAGTCTTACCTTGAGTATCTCCAGGGATGGGGCCTCAACCAACTCCCTGGGCAACCTGTTCCAGTGTTCCACCACCATCACAGTGAACAGCTTCTTCTTGAAATCCAATCTAAATCTGCATTTCTCTACTTTGAAGCCACTGCCCCCTGTCCTGGCACTGCAGGCCTCTGCAAACAGTCTCTTGCATCCTTCCAGTAGCCCCCTTCAGGTACTGGCAGGCTGCTATTAGGTTGCCCCAGAGCCTTCTCTTCTCCAGGCTGAACACTCAGAGTTCCCTCAGCCTGTCCTCATAGCAGAGATGCTCCAATCCCCTAATTATTTTTGTGGCCTTCCTCTGGACCCTCTCCATCAGCTCCATGTCCTTCCTATATTGTGGGCTCCAGACCTGCACCCAGCACTCCAGGTGAGGTCTCCCCAGAGCAAAGTGGCAGAATCCCCTCTCTGGCTCTGCTGCCAACGCTGCTTTGGATGCAGCCCAGGCTGCCCTTGGCCTTCTGTGCTGCACTGCCTGCTCATGTCCAGCTTCTCCCCCACCAGCACCCCCAAGTCCTTTTCCTCAGGGCTGCTTTCTATCACTCCCTCTCCCACTCTGTAGTGAGAGTGAGAATTTATCCTGCCCAGCTGCAGAACCCTGCACTTGCTCTTTTTGAACCTCATGAGGCTCACCTGGCCCCACCTCTCCAGCTTGACAAGGTTTAATTCTGTCCTAGTTCAAATCAGGGCAGCTACCCAGGATTGTGTCCAGGTGACTTCTGTATTTCCCCAGAGACTCTACTCTTCAGGCAGCCTGTTCCAGTGCTCTGCCACCCTTACAGGAAAGAAGTTCAAACACTATTGTGCTGTGTTGTTACTTAAAAACATATCAAGGCCAAAAAAATCATAGGATAAGGTTGGAAAAGGCCTTGAAGATCATCAAGTCCAACCTGCCACCCAGCACCTCACGACTACTAAACCATGGCACCAAGTGCCACGTCCAATCCCCTCTTGCACACCTCCAGGGATGGTGACTCCACCACTTCCCTGGGCAGCACATTTCAACAGCTAACAACTCCCTCTTTGAAGAACTTTCTCCTCACCTCCAGCCTAAACTTCCCCTGGTGCAGCTTGAGACTGTGTCCTCTTGTTCTGGTGCTGATTGCCTCGGAGAAGAGACAAACCTCCTCCTGGCTACAACCTCCCTTCAGGTAGTTGTAGAGAGCAATGAGATCTCCCCCTGAGCCTCCTCTTCTCCAGGCTAAACAATCCCAGCTCCCTCAGCCTCTCCTTGCACTCCAGCTCCTCACACAGAAGATTCATTTAGAGTTTTTGTCATTAAACAGTTTTCCACAGCTCAGTTTTTGACAGCTCAGAGAGCCACATGTGACTTCAGATCTACTTTAGAAGTGAAGCAGAAGCATTTGATGTGCAGTTTTGTAGGACACCCCACAAGGAATTTTTGGAATTCTATTTCCATGCCCTTTCAGCACACACTTGAAGACAGTGAGGCCCTCAAAGCTACACAACCATAAATTCAATGAATCTCTTTATAATTGCATCCCTTCATATCTCAATTTCCTCACCTCAAGTGGTTGGGTTCAGCAGCAGCTCACTACCTCATTTCCCTTTCTAAGATGGAGCTCCTTTCTGGCAACAGACTTCAAAAAGTTATGCCTGAGGCTAACACCAGTTCAAAGATGTGGGGTAGGAACCCAACTGATTTACTTCCTGTGAAGATGCAGCACAAACACAATCCACCTTCTTCCCTCAGTTTCCTAAAGATTGGATGCAAGGAATGAGAGACATTAGATCTGCTGTGATTTACCCACACTAAAGGACGACAAGAGAAGGCAAAACTACTTTCATCAGCATGGACTCAAAGTTTTCAGAGAAACACAACTGGGCATTTTACTTCACAGATGCTTAATTCCCTTTCTTTACATTTATGGGCATCCAAAAGTCTTTGAAACTTCAGATGGAAAATACTACAGAGTTTTCACTTGGACACATTAAGGCTCTATAGAGGGATCTGTACAGGCTGGATTAATGGGCCAAAACCAGCTGGATGAGGTTCAACAAGGTCACCTTCACTACATCACAACTACCCTATGAAATGCTTTAGGATTAGGGAATAGTGGTCAGAAAGCTGCCTGGCTAAAAAGGACCTGGGGGTGTCGGTCCACAGGCACCTCAAGAAGAGCCAGCACATGCCCAGGGGGCCAAGAAGGCCAACAGCATCCTGGCTTGGCTCAGCACTAGTGTGACCAGAAAGGTGATTGCCCCCTGTACTCTGCACCAGTGAAACCATACCTCAGATACTGGGTTCAGTCTCAGGCTCCTCACTACAAGGACATTGAGGTGCTGAAGCATGTCCAAAGAAGGGCAACAGGTTTCTAATCATCCATACTCTATCAAAACTATTCCTACTTCTGTACTACACTCAGACTTTCAACAACAAAAGTCAGCACATGGAAGATGTCCAAAAGGCATTGGGTCTCCCTGACTCACATAGGGAGAAAGTGGAAGAGAAAGAAAAAGAACATCTCTATATTTGACATGGCCTCTGCAGAAGCATCTTCTTTCTCCAGCTGCTTGAACACAAAGTATTCCTTCCCTATGAGGGCAGCCTGAGAGAGATGGGGCTGTTCAGTCTGGAGAAGAAAAGGCTTCAGGGAGACCTTATTGTGGCTTTTCAGTGCTTTAAAGGAGGCCTATGAAAAAAGCTGGGCAGGGGCTTTTGCAAGGGCATGCAGTGATAGGACATGGGGTGATGGCTTTAAACTGAGAGAGGGGAGATTCAGATTGAATGTACACAAGAAATTCTTTACTGTCAGGGTGGTGAAAGACAGGCACAGATTGCCCAGAGAAGCTGCAGATGCCTTCTTCCTGCAAGTGTTTAAGGCCAGGCTGGATGGGGGTTTGACCAACCTGATCTCATAGAAGGTGACCCTGATCATGGCAGGGGAATTAGAGCTAGATGATTTTGAAGGTCCCTTCCAACCCAAACTATTTCATGATTGTAAACCAGCACTTTGATAGCTCAACCCACAGTTAGAGACTGCAACGAGTGAAGTCAGTGCTATATCTGACAAAATACGTCAGCCTGTGGCACAACCTGCTCCTTCAATGGTAATTAAAATAGCAACAGTAGTATCAGAAAATAATTAAGATGCTCATTATGTAGTAACTGGGGGGAAAAAAAAAATCACCAAAAAAATTTACACAGCTGTATATTGCTCTTAAAGTTAGCCAAGTCTTTTAGCCTATCCTCCTTTGCACCCTCTCTTACCAGCTCACCCAGCAAACTTCCTCATCACTGAACTTAATTTACCCTGAGAAGCAACTCAAAGCTCAGGTTCTGCCTCAGAGCAATGAAGTAAACTGCTGGTAACTGCTCACCAGGAGCAAGAAATGTTCTCCTTCCAGCCACAGAGCTCAGAATCAATAAGACAACCAGAGGGCAAGAGGATGGAGCCAGACTCTTTTCCGTGATACCCAGTGACAGGACAAGGGGCAATGGGGTACAAACTGGAACCCAGGAGGTTCCACCTGAACAAGAGGACAAATGTTTTTCCTTTGAGGGTATCAGAGACCTGGAGCAGGATGCCCAGAGAGGTTGTGGAGTCTCCACCTCTGAAGAGACTCCCAACTCAACTGGTCATGAACCTGGACAACCAGCCCTAGAGGACCCTGCTTTAGCAGAGGGGTTGGGCTAGGTGATCTCTAGAAGTGGCCTTCCAACATCCATCACACTGTGATTTTGTGTGACAAAACAAGAATCAAAACACAGAATGTACTCAAATGTAATGTTAGCAGGAAGGGTTCAAAAGCAAACTCACAACCCCATGCAGAGACTTAAGCAAATGAAGCTCTGAGTATTGTTTCAACAGCTGTGTTTGGTTATGGTCACTACAACATCAAGAGCCCCAGACCAAGCAAGCTGGCAAAAGCAGAGGTCTGAGGAATAAAAACTGCCAGCAGACCCTAAATAAAATTGCTCTCAACTGGGGTTAAGAAAATCTTACAAGCACTGACTGCTGGCCAGGCAAAACTCTTCTTGCTGGGTGTTTAAGGACACTAGATACAGCCACTCCACTTTTAACCAAAGACCTTTAAGAAGCAGCACTTACAAATATCAGCTTTCTTTGTTGATGTTTCCCCTCTGAGTTTGTCTAAATAAATATTTATTCACTTGTAAGATGAAAGACATGACACAAGAATAACAGAATCACAGACAGGCAGGGGTTGGAAGAGACGTCTGGAGATTATCAAGTGCAATCCCCCTGCCAAGGCAGTTTCACCTCATGAAGGTCACACAAGAACAGGTCCAGGTGGGTTCTGACTGTCTCCAGAAATGGGACACTCCACCACCTCTCTGGGTGGACTGGGACAGTGCTCTCACACCCTTAAAGAAGCTGCCCCTCATGTTTAGAATGAGCTTATGTTCAAGTTTGTGCCCATTACCCCCTTGTCCTGTCACTGGGCAACACTGAAAAAAAACCTGGTCCCATCCTCCTGACACCCACCCACTCTTCAAGTATTGATAAGGGATTTATGAAATCTCCCCTTCTGTCTTCTCTTTTCCAGACTAAAAAGCCCTAATTCCTTCAGTCTTTTGTCATGAGAGATATTCCAGTACCCTCAGCATCTTAGCAGTCCTTTTCTGTACTCTCTCCACTAAGTCTCTATCTTTGAACAGGGTTGCCCACAACTGGACACAGTATTTGAGAGGGAGCCTCATAAGGGCAGAGCAGATGGGGAGCAGAACCTCCCTTGAGCTGCTTGCCAGACTCGATGCACCCCAGAACTACGCACAGGGCAGCAAAGAGACCATGAGGGTGCAAGTCTCACCTCATTAATAACGTACTGTAGGAGTTTATAGAAGTCCCTTAAGCCTCTTAACATCACCTTGGGCAAAAGGCCATTAATCCATATTAGCAATGGGAATGACCTGGGAGTACCAAAAAAGCAATGAAAAACAAAATGATACTCAGAAGGAGGGACCCAAACAGTAATCGAGGGACTTAGGGAATCAAGCACGAATCAAACCAAAGCTAAGATACTTCTGACCTTAAAGAAACACTTGATTTTATTTATGCATCAGGTTCTACATGCAAACAGGACATGCTGATTAATAATGTGAAGCATATTAGTGATCATCATGCTGCTGGATGACAAGCCAAGGACAAACCATTAAAGCTCTCTTCATAAATGAGGAATGAGTCTTCAGTTTCCAGCCACCAAGACCATTCCTTCACTCAATTTAGAACACTTTCTAACCCTGCCCAAAGTCATAGAATGGGTTGGGTTGGAAGGGACCTTAAAGATCATCTACTTCCAATCTACATGCCACGGGCAGGGACACCATCCACTAGATGAGGCTGCGCAAGGCCTCATCCAACCTGGCCTTGAACACTTCCATGGAGGAGGCATCCACAACCTCCCTAGGCAACCTGTTCCAACGTCTCACCACCCTCACTGTAAAGCATCTCTTCCTAATCTCCAGTCTCAATCTCCCCTCTTCCAGCTTCAATCCATTGTCCCCTGCCCTATCACTACAAGTCCCAGCAAAAAGTCCCCTCCTGACTTTCTTGTAGGCTCCCTTTAAGTACTGGAAGGCTGCTCTAAGGTCTCCCCCAGAGCCTTCTCTTCCCCAGGCTGAAAAGCCCCAACTCTTGCAGTCTGTCCCCATAGGGGAGGCACTCCACCCCCCAGATCATCTTTGTGGCCTCCTCTGGATCCACTGCAGCAGTCCCATGTCCCTTTTGTGCTGTTGATGCCAGAACTAGATGCAGTGCTCCACGTGGGGTCTCACCAGAGCAGAGGAGCAGAATCCCCTCCCTGTCCTGCTGCTCTCAGTGCTTTGGATGCAGCCTGTAGGGGAAGATTTGCCCTTGCTTGAGTTAGAGAAGGCCATGTTTAATCTTTGCCTTAGAAAAGAATGTCAGCCCCTTGTAACTGAGGCCATAGACTGGGCAGAATTTGGTTGAAAAGTTGTTTTGCTGTTTTAACCTGTTGTATGTCTTAATTACACACATGCCAGTAGAAAAGAGCCAATGAAGATGTGACACCTGTGCTTTCTAAAGGAGTGTACAACTTTGCTGTGTAAAGTAACATCTTTGCCTGGTAACATCTTGGCCTGGAAGCTGTGCTTGTAGTGACTCTAGGGTGATCAAACACCAAAACCATGTTACTACTGACCTTCTAAGTCAGGGACTGGGGGCTCAAGTCCCACCACAGGTGAGAGACAGGTGGTTCTGGTTTTTTTGAGGGGTTTGGAGTGCAAGCTCTACGAGGAGAGGCTGAGGGAGCTGGGATTGCTTAGCCTGGAGAAGAGGAGGCTCAGGGCATACCTTACTGCTCTGTACAACTACCTGAAGGGAGGTTGTAGCCAGGTGGGGATTGGTCTCTTCTCCCAGGCAACCAGCACCAGAACAAGAGGACACAGTCTCAGGCTGTGCCAGGGGAGGTTTAGGCTGGATGTTAGGAAGAAGTTCTTCATAGAAAGAGTGATTGTCCATTGGAATGTGCTGCCCAGGGAGGTGGTGAAGTCACCATCACTGGAGGTGTTTAGGAAGAGACTGGATGAGATGCTTGGTGCCATGGTTTAGTTGATTGGACAGTGTCGGATGATAGGTTGGACTCAATGATCTCAAAGGTCTCTTCCAACCTGGTTAATTCTATGTTACAAATGATGACCCCAAGGTGCACCCTGAGCAACTACAGATAACGACTCTGACTTGCACCCCGAGCAACTACAGAGCATAACCAGCAACAGCTACTTGGCTTCACCCGGCTTGCGGAGACGGTGCTCGCCAACGCCATGCAACGGTCGCCTGGAAGCTGTTGGTCCCTAGGGGACTGGCTAGAGGCTGTTTTCCACTGGGAGGAGTGGCCAGTGGGGGTCCCCAACTTAGCTTAAATACAGGCGCGGCAAGCGTGAACAGCCAGACATAAAAATTAGACAGAAACCGTATTACTACAGCAGCCCAGCACATGGCTGCCTTCTGGGCTGCCTGTGACCATTGCTGGCCCACGGTCAGATTTTTACCAGCTGACACCCGCAGCCCTTCTCCCGCAGACTGTGCTCGAGACATATTTCAACCAGCCTGTACTTGTCCTTGGGATTGCCCCAACCTAGTTGCGGGCCCTTGCACTTGGCCCTGTTGAACTTCATGATCTCCAGAGGCCCCTTCCAAACCACACCTCGCCGGGACTCTGTGCAAGAGCGCCAGGTCCACACTCCCATAGTGCTGGCTTACTGCAGCAGCACTTCCCTCTCTGCTTGGCATTTAAAGGCAAGGAGAAGTGAAAGCAATATTCAAATCTGACACTTTCCATCCGCGGCTCTGATTTCCCCTGGCATATTTAGTAGGAAAGAGGAAGTAAAATATTCAAAAGTCAGTCTTCTGTTTTCATATTACTCACTGGAATATACAACACTATACAAGTATTTTAAAAGATACTCTTTTCACACTCTTCTAATTGGAAAACTACTTCAGGTGCAGCCCTGAGCCCGTGAAGCAGCTTTCTTCACTTCTATAGAATAGAATAGACCAGGTTGGAAAAGACCTTTGAGATGATCAAGTCCAACCTATCACCCTACACAATCCAATCTACCATGACACCAAGTGCCCCATCCAGTCTCTTCCTAAACACCTCCAGTGATGGTGACTTCACCACCTCCCTGGGCAGCACTTTCCCATGGCCAATCTCTCTTTCTGTGAAGAGTTTCTTCCTAACATCCAGCCTAAACCTCCCCTGGCACAGCTTGAGACTGCATCCTCTTGTTCTGGTGCTGGTTGCCTGGGAGTAGAGACCAACCCCACCTGGCTACAACCTCCCTTCAGGTAGTTGTAGACAGCAATAAGGTCTCCCCTGAGCCTCCCCCTCTCCAGGCTGAGCAACCCCAACTCTCTCAGCCTCTCCTCATAGGGCTTGTGCTCCAAGCCCCTCCCCAGCTTTGTTGCCCTCTCTGGACACGTTCCATACAAGACCTCTCAAACTCATCTGCCAGCCCACTTTGAATCTCCCATTTCAGCCACATTCCTCAAGTTGTTATGAGTGACTTGCACCTTTAAAGAAAGTTACTGAAGTTTTAGCCTTGTTCTGATTCACTCAGAGTCTTCTCATGTTTCTCTGTCTCTACTCACTTTGATCACTTCAAGTATTTAAGCACCCTAGGGCTAGGGGATCAAGCTCCTGTACCCAACACTACTGAGACTGCACCTCAAATACTGGATTGTTTTGAGCCCCTCACTTCAAGAAGGCTGCCCTGGGAGGTGTTGGAGTCACCCTTCCTGGAGGTGTTCAAAAACATGTGTAGACATGGCACTTCAGGACATGGTTTAATGGTCATGGTGGTGTTAGGCTGATGATCTTAGAGGTCTTTTCCAGCCAAAATGATTCTATGATTCCATGATTCCAAGAAGGACATTGAGGGGCTGGAGCATGTCCAAAGAAGGGCAACAAACCTGGTGAAGGGTCTAGAACAAAAATCATATGGGTAGTTGCTAAGGGAATTGGGGGCATTTATTCAGGAGAACATCAGGCTGAAGGGTGACCTTCTCACTCTCTCTAACTCCCTAAAAGTAGGTTGTGGCAAGGTGAAGGTTAGTCTCTTCTTCCAGAAAACAAGGACCAGGACAAAAGAAAACGGCACCAAGTTGCACCAATGGAGGTTTCAGTTAGGGATTAGGAAGAACTTCTTCACTCAGAGTGGTTAAGCCCTGGAACAGGCTGCGCAAGGAGGTGGTAGAGTCACCACCCCTGGAAGTGTTCAAAAAGCATGCAGAGGTGGTGCTTAGGGACATGGTTCAGTGGTGCACTTGGCAGTGTTAGGCACTTAGTTGGAGTTGACAATCTTGGAGGCCCTTTACAACCTTAACGATTCTATGATCTACCCAACGTACTGCACTGCCACTTCTGACTGCTGAAAAGCTGGGTTTGTTTATTATTGGAAGCCAGAAATGCTTTCAACCTAGGAAAACTTCCTTTTATAATCCTGGGAAGTTCTTCCCAGAAGTACTTTCAAAAGAAAAAACGAAACCAAACCAAACCACACCACATCTTTTGCTTTAAAGTTCACTTCACTCAGGACTTTCATTCCTCTGCACCCTGGGTTCAACCAGGCTAACAACCCACATTTCTGAAGCATTTCTGTTCAGCTCCTGCAGTGACTAAAATAATTCTGCAGCTTTGGGGATTAATTGTTTAGAATACATCATTTTTCGAGCTGCAGCTCAAGATGGAACACTTTCTTGCACAAGAAATTTTACAGAATGGGTGAATCTTGAATTCCAGGTCATCAGTGAAATATTTATAGACCTTGCAATCAACTTCTCATTTCTTTATAAGGAGGATCACAGAGTAAGAGTGGAAACCGGGAAAGACATTTTTTCAGTGTCCATATCACAGACTTTCAAAGGCTTTGAGTAATCTTTCAGTACCTCTGCTTGAAATACCACCTTCTGCACCTAGACACTTGTTCAAGGTAAGGCTGGATGAGGCTCTGAGGAACCTGATCTAGTTGAAAATGTCCCTGCTCCCTTGATTATTTTATGCCCAAAAGTAGATTTGAGGCAGGGGGGGATTTTCCTTTTACCACTTTGGAACTTTGTTTGGCTAGAAGTAGTTTTTCAGTTCCTGAAAAAGATACCACAGATATTGGATCTTAGTTTAGTTTCATAGTTTCAGTTAGGGTTGGAAGGGACCACAAGGATCATCCAGTTCCAACCCCCCTGCCATAGGCAGGGACACTCTACCCTAGATCAGGCTGGACAGAGCCTCATCCAGCCTGGTCTTAAACACCAGAATCACCAAGGTTGGAAGAGACCTTTGAGATCATCAAGTCCAACCTGTCACCCAAGACCTGATCTTCATCTTCAGTATTGAAAACATAGAATCACAGAAAATATCCTGTTGGAAGAGACCTCAAAGCTCATCCAGTCCAACCCTCAAACCACCACTGAAGAGTCAACAGTAAAAGAAGTCCTTAAGTGCCAGGTTCACAGGCTGCTTAAATACCTCCAGGGATGGCAACTCCACTGTCCTGGGCAACTTGTTCCAATGTTTGAAAACACTTTCTGTGAAGAAATATTTCCTAGCATCCAGCCTGAACCTCCCTTGGACACAGCTTGAAACCATTTCCTCTAGAGCTGTCACTTGACACCAAGGAGAAATGGCTGCCTGCTCCTAGCTCCAGCCTCCCTTCCAGTAGCTGTATAGAGCAATGAGGTCTCCCCTCAGCCTCCTCTTCCCCAGACTGACAACCCCAGCTTCTACAGATGCTCCTCACACATCCTGTGCTCCAGGCCCTTCACCAGCATCATTGCCCTTCTCTGGACACACTCCAGGACCTTTCCCTCTCAAACAGGTTTAGGATGGGGATAAACCGCTGTCTGAGTGGTGGTGGGATGGGTGAAAAGATATTCTGACCATGTGACACTTACCCAACTGCTTGGAATGTCCCCATGCACTTCATATGACCAATATGAATCTAGTCTGACAAGCTTGTATCAGTGCTGATATAAACAAAGGTGAGGCTCTGCAGTTTGTGGAAGACCAGTGCATGGAAACCTGACATGGCTCATCATGGAACCACTTCAGGTCTCTTGTCCTTACCTCAAGCCCCTGTCCCACACTATGTGACCTGAACTGCTCTCAGAGTTAAGCTCATATGGAAGCCACTGGATTTGTGCTTCCTGAGTTCTACTCTTGGGCTCCTAAAACTCCACCAAACTCCAACTGGGTTTTAATGAATCTCAGGCTAAAAGTGAACAGAGGCTACAGAGAACTAGTTGAAAACTTGGGAAGTTCCACAGACTGTTTTGTCCTGAACACCCACTTCTGATGTCTCTGGCTGAAAGCTCGTTGCTGTTCCTTCCCACACCTACTTCTGATGTCTGTGGCTGAAAGCTCATTGCTGTTCTTTCCCACAGAAACTGTCACCATCTGGCAGAAGATGAAACGAGAAAGAAAATATTGGGTCACCTGGACTTTGATACCACAGTGTTCACAGCTGTGCATAGTGGCACAGTTTACCCCTTCCCTTCTTCCCACCACATTCATAATTACCTGAAAAAGTCCAACTCCCTCCCAAGCAATATATCAGTGTTTGATTTTCACCTTGGAAAACCACTGTGGACATCACCACAGAAACATGGTTGATCAACACTGAACTGGAACTAAAACCTGTGATGGAAAAGACTCAACTCCACGTTGCAGCTCCTCCTGTCTGCCTTAGTATCCATAAAATCTTTTTATTTTACCCCTCACTACCCAAGCAAGCTCCAGGGAGCAGAATTGCTCACATCAAAGTATCAATGATTGGAGTTTAATAGTTGAACAACTTCCTGGGAATACAGCAGACCATGATAGAGCTGATTTGTGGTCTCATTACAGGACTGCCTAATGTACAGACTAAACACCACATTGTTTTCCCCCTGTAATTTGGAAGTAAGCCATAGATGGCCTTCTGAAGAGAGCTTCTTGCAACAGATCATCCATCAGTCAAGCCAATAGGAATCAGCAACACGAGATCAAGCATTTTACATTACACCTGGCAAGGACTGGTGGCGGAGATGCAACCAGCTGAAGAGCATTCTCCCTGCAGATGGTGCACAGTAAAACCAGTTGGGAAATGAGTGTTGCAAATACTTTGCCATCAGCCAAGTCACAGCAGTGCTAAGTTGTTACACCTGCAACTTGGTACTCATCTACTATGAGCCATCAGTGTGCACTTGCAGCCCAGAAAGCCAATCATATCCTGGGCTGCATCAAGAGAAGCATAGCCAGCAAGTCGAGGGAAGTGATTCTCCCCCACTTGCCTGCTATGGTGAGACCCCACCTGGAGCACTGTGTCCAGTTCTAGAGCCTCTATTACAGGAAGGATCTGAAGGTGCTGGAGCATGTCCAGAGAAGGGCCACAAGGATGAGCAGAGGGCTGGAGCTGCTCTCCTGTAAGGAGAGACTGAGAGCTGGGGTTGTTCAGTCTGGAGAAGACTCCAAGGAGACCTAATTGTGGCCTTCCGATATCTGAGGGGGCCACAAGAAAGCTGGGGAGGGACTTTTTAGGGTGTCAGGATTAGGGTGATAGGACTGGAGGGAATAGGAAAAAAATAGAAATGGGTAGATTCAGATTGGATGTTAGGAAGAAGTTCTTCACCATGAGGCACTGGAACAGGTTGCCCAGGGAGGCATAAACCTCCAGGGATCCCTGGAGGTTTTTAAGGCCAAGCTGGATGTGGCTCTAGGCAACCTAATGTAGTGTGAGGTGTCCCTGCCCATGGCAGGGGGGTTGAAACTGGGCACACTGCTTGCTCATATTCAGTTGCTTGTCCATTAGCATCCCCAGGTCCCTTTCTGCCAGACAGCTTTCCAGCCACACTGCTCCAAGCCTGCAGCATTGCTTGGGGTTGTTGTGACCCAAGTGCAGGACCTGGCATTTGGCGTTGTTAAAGCTCATCCCATTAATGTTGGCCATGGATCCAATCCATCCAAGTCCCCCTGTAGCGCCTCCCTACCCTTATGAAAAACAACACTCTCACTTAACATCTTTCTTGGCTGGGGGTGCCAGAGCTGGACCCAGTACTGCAGGTGGGGTCTCAGCAGAGCAGAGGGGCAGAATCCCCTCCATCGATTTGCTGGCCACCATTATTTCTGAGAGGTCTTCCCCTGCTCCACCAGCTTATGCATGCCCTGGTTCACCATCTCAACAAGTGGGATGCTTCAGTCCATGACCATGGATCCAGTTCACTGCCTTAACCACTGACTGCTTGAAAATATTTTGGTTAAAAGAAAAAGAAAAAAAGAAGAAAATGTGGCTTCTTTTTCATCCTTATTCACTCCCTACAAACCATGCAGCAGCAGAGTAGTTTGTACAAGAGCAGATGCAGCTCCAAATCAAGCCTACAGATCTTTAAGCACTACCTCACAGTTCTTTTAAAAGCTCCACTCTCACTAATGTAGCAACTGCCAGTGAAAGCTCATCAATTTCAGCACGAGAGGAAAGTTGGAAGCACTGGAGGCCCTGCTTCTGGAGCCCATAAAGATGTGCTTTCCTGTCTCTAGACAACCACACACAACATCTGTTTTGGTCAGCAATTAGCAGAGCAACATTCAACAGATCATTTGACTGCAGCGTGACTCGCTCTCCCCGTTAATACTGCAGGTTTTTTTCCTCCAGCCCCTTCCATCTAGTGTAGAGATCTGAAAGGTTTGCCCCCCCCTCCACCTTTCCTGTTGCTTTGAGCTGCTTAAAACGACAGGACTGAGAAGCTGGAGCATTCAAGTAATGCCACTCCTGCTTTTCTTGCATTAAGCAACTAGGAAGAGAAAATGCTGAAGAATCTCTGCTTTTATAGTGGAATTATTTCCCAACACAATTTCAGTTCTGTTCGGCTCACTTCCAGCAAAAGAAAACCATGGCCTGGCACAACTATTTAGGGACACAAATTGGCATTTTATGCTTAACCAGATGCATTTCTTCACAGCCATGTCCTCCATTTCTCCCACTTAAAAGTAGAATCTAACAACAGCAGGCACTTGTAGGGCAGATCATCTTGTCACCAAGAAACAAGGTTAGTCAGACAGACACAAGTGATCCCACTGGTAAAAAGGTTTTGGACATGATTTTTCATTCCTGAAAACCTATCTAGTAGCAGATTTGTTTTCTAACCAATGTGAAGTTCAGGGGTACAATTAAATCTAGACTAGACCCAAACTACACCTTCAGCACTTCAGTTAAAAAGTCACTTCAGAAAACACTCCCTTTAAGTTCACTGTTGGGGAACTGGATCTTTAGAGAGATTTATAGCCATGACTCAGACCATCTTCCTCTCATCCTTGCAGTCAAAAAAAAAAAATATGCAGCACTGGGTGTTCCAGAGAAAACTGCCCACTAGAACAAATCCCTAAGTTGATTTCTGCGCTGGCAGGTAGCAAACAATTCCCTTGCCTGACGTAGCGCCACGCTCAGACCAGCCAGATTTTTGCATGACAGGAGTGCTGCAATAGGCTGGAATGACTTTTCCCTTCTTTTTCATCATCCTGCAGTAAAATACCTGCAGGGTGATTAGCCCCTACAAGGTATCTTGCAAGCCAGTAACAGACTTTGAAGCTCAGATAACACAGTGGAAAGGATGATTTGTTATCAGCGTCGGAGCATCTCGATTTGATTGCAAGCCCTGAGACAGATGCCTCAGCACAGGGTCCTATTTGCAGGGCACACAGCAAAACAATACCTCACACTCTGTCACGGCCTTACACTTACAGTAACATTTCTCCAGCACCCCTACAAACATCCCACTAGCTTAAACTAAATATTTACTCGACTGGAACATCCTATAATTGATGAGTCAGTTTCTGCTGCTACAAACTCCTACAGAAATTTCTGTTCCTAGGAAAAGAAAAGGAAAAAAAAAAAGCCTGTGTTTTGGTCTCACTTGCACAAACGAAATCCAGCCACTAAGAACTAAAGCTCCTCCCTGCAGCGTTTATTTGCTTGGTTCTTGCACAAGCCTGAGAAAGAATAAACCCAAAAGTTCAGCAGGCAGAAGGCCATTCTTGATTTCCTGAAGGATCCACTGCTCCCTGTGTAGTTCATCCCAAGCAGTGCTCATGTTTATGTTCACCATCACAGAGCAGGCCCACATTTAGAACAAGTATTTGCACAGCTCCGGCCGCCAAGGGCCATCTCCACTCCCTCCCTTTGCCCTGAAGTGGATGCCTGGTAAGCCACGTTTATCTGAGGAGCAGTAAGATCTTCATTTCAACTTGGCACCTATTGATTTTTCCTCTAGTAACTCTTCCTTTTCACAACTGGTAACATGCAGCTCAAGTGTACTCAATAACATCGACTGCACCAAGGCAACCAACCAAAACTTTGAGCCCAGACTCGCATCTTGAAGTGCTTCTAAAGCAAGGATGCCTTTGCTAGGGAATTTTATCTCCCCCCACCCTCTACCACTACTGTTGAAGCTCCTGGGCAATTAAAGTCACTGTGTGCATGAGGTAAAAGGGCACAGACCGAGTTCGATAGGGATTGCTAAACCCTCACGCAGAGCCTCGACTTCCTCACCTAACCTTGCTCCTAACGCTCTCCAAAATTAAAACAGGACGGTTGCCCAGTAAACCAAAAGCCAACTATCAGCA
Organism: Colaptes auratus; assembly: GCA_015227895.2. Taxonomy (NCBI): domain Eukaryota; kingdom Metazoa; phylum Chordata; class Aves; order Piciformes; family Picidae; genus Colaptes; species Colaptes auratus. The sequence continues at coordinate 34,246,642 of CM037631.1, forward strand.
AACAGGAAAAAACAGAGTTAGCTGAAGGAAGGATGTGATGGGGATGGAACATTTCACCACTTTTCAGAGCAGGCTCTGATTTAACTGTGCTCACACCCCTCCCCCTTGCCCCATCCCAGGAGGGGAGGAGAGGGCACCCCCAGCTGCTCCCACCTCACCCAAGCTTATGGCAAATTTATCTGGGTGTTATCGATACATACTGCAACTCCCAGCTTTTGTTTGCCCCAGCATCTCTACAGGCATAGAAGCAGCCTCTCAGGAAAGGAAACCCATCCCTTCACCCCTTGACTCTCCTGTGCTGCCGGAAGAGGCACACAGACCCCTGCCCCGTGTAAAGAGGACCTCACTCTCTCATCTTCCGACCAGACCAAGAGGAAGGTGCTCACCCCCCTTGCCTCATGGACCTGCATTCCATCAGCGCAAGGACCTGCCTCAGGTAGCCCCATGCCTTGAGAGGCCATTCCCCTTACAGCTTAGGGAGCATCTCTCTACCCCCTTACTTCAGGGGGTAAGTACTACCCCCCGTACCTCACGGCACCCTCCACCCCAAGGAGTACTTTCTTTTCCTCCTCCCATATCTCAGGCAGCAGCCTCCCTAGGACACCTCAGTGCACTCACAACCCCCAAGAAGCAACCTCCTTCACCTCTCAGGGCACACCTCACCTCAGAGGAACACCTCCGCCCAAGGAAGCATTCCCCTTCATGCAGAGCGTCTAACACCTTCAGGGAGCACGTCTTCCATACCTCAGGGCACCCCATACCTCAGGAGCACCTCTTCTTCATCTCAGAGCATCCTATACAACAGGGAGCAAACCCCTATACCTCAGGACACCTTCCAGCCCCGAGAGTACCCCCTATAGAGCCCAGCGCACCCCACATGTCGGCCCAGGGACGCCACCGTCACCCCTTTCCCCCCGGGGCCCGTCGTACCTGCTGTGAGGGCAGCTCCACATGCAAGGCCCGGGTGGCGGAGCCCGGGGGTAAGGCGGCGGGGCCGGCGACCGAACTCATCCTCACGGCAAGGCAACGGCCGGGGAACGGCTGCAGCGCCCGAGCATGAGCACTGCGGGCCGCTCGCCCCGCGCCGCCACCGCTGCCGCCGGGCACCGAGGGGTTAATGGCGGCAGCAGCACCGGCCCGGACCGCTGGCTACGGAGCCATATTACCGCAGTGCTGGGGGGCGGGCGGCAGGGGGCGTCCGACCCGCTCATTGGCCAGCGTTCCACCGAGGCAGAACCCCGAGCGCACTATTGAGAAGCTACTGGCTAATAGAACGTCAATCAAATCCTTTCTGTCAAACCGTTGGAACGGCAGCCAGCGTCCATTGGAGGGCCGACTTCCGGAAGGCGGGACGATGCCCGAAGGAGCTGCCGACGATTGGAGAAAAGCGGGTTTGATTGACGTCGCCGTGCTCTGTCACGTGTGCGGGGGGCGCTGTTTTGATCACGTGGTGGGACGAAAATATTTTGCTGGGCGGGGGCGGGGGCGCTGTCGCCATGGCAACCGCAGCGGCCTGGCAACGGCCCGTGGCCCGCGCCCTGCGGAGGGGCGCCCGAGGCTGCGGTCCCGGCAGGCTGCAGCCCCTCAGCTGCAGCCTCACGGAAGGGCAGTCGGCCCCATGTCGTGCCAGCCCGCCCTGCCCGTAAGCCGTTATGCCCCACGTCAGGTCCACCTGCCTTGCATATCACCGGCCTGTTTCACATCACGGCGACTGCCTCACATCTCGCCGAGGTGCCCCACTTCACATCCCCCTGCCCAGCGGCACACCAACCTTGTCAGCACTGCACCAGTCTGCACCCCAACACATCCACCTGCCCCCTGTTGTGCCCACCTGCCCCACAGCAAACCAGCCTTCCCCACAACTGACCCCCTGCCTCATGTCACACCAGCCTGCCCCACATCCTTTCCTCCTTCCTCACATCACACCAATGTGCCCCACAACAGACCAGCCTGCCCCACATCCCTTCCTCCTTCCTCACATCACACCAATGTGCCCCACAACAGACCAGCCTGCCCCACATCACTTCTTCCTTCCTCATATCAGGCAATCCCTGATGCCAGCACACACTGATAAGCAACAAGGCTACCCCTGCCATGTACCCACTTCCATCCCACCGAGGCAACATCCAAACATTCATCCCAGCCAGAAGGACCACCCCCAGTCAGGCTGCCACCATCTTCACATACCACACAGCGCCAGGAGCGCCAGTCCGGGCTCCGCACCCAACCTGGGCCACTTGTCCCTGCAGTGCCCTGCACCACCGGCCCATTGTAGGTGGCTGCTCTGGAGACACCTGTCCCCATCCCAGTGCTGGGGAGCAGCTCAGGTTGTGCTGGAGCACTTGCCTGCACTGCCAGGAACGCCCATCCCACCACCCCGGCAGCAGCACTGCAACACCTGTGCCCAGCATGTGCTGTGACACTGGAAATGCCTGTTCCCACCAGCCCGGGAGGCTCTGGGAAGGCTGTGCTGTGTGCACCGCTGGAAAGCCCTGTCCTCCTCTCCTGCTCCTGTCTTCCTTTCCTCCTGTCCTCTTTTCTTCCTATCCTTTTGTTCTCCAGTCCTCTTGCACTTCTCTTTTCCTGTCCTCAGCCCCATGTGGGTCCCGTGCCATGGAGACCTTCCCTGCAGCCAAGCTCACCAAGCCCATCACAGAATCAGAGAATGGTCTGGATTGCAAGGGACCTCCAAAGCTCATCCAGTCCAATCTCCTTGTGGTCAGCAGGGGCATCCTTCTCAGCCGCAGGACTCTGCACTTATACTTGTTGAACCTCATTAGGTTCCCTCTGCCCAGCTCTCCACTCTGTCCAAGTCTTGCTGAAAGGCCACACAGCCTTCAGGGGTCTCAGCCAAGCCTTCCAGGCTGGTACCGTCAGCAAACTTGCTGAGCAGACTCTGTCTATCCCCTCATCAATGTCATTGATGAAGATGTTGAACAAGAACGGACCCAGCACCAATCCCTAAGGGTTTCCACTGGTCACAGCTCTCCAGCTGGACTTGGCACCATTGACTACCACTCTGTGGACTCTATTTTGTAACCATTTCCTAATCCATCTCACTGTCTGTTCTCCTATCCCACACCTCCTGAGCTTACTCACAAGGATCATGGGAGACAGTGTCAAAAGCCAGTGTTTAGAAAAGCCAGATGAGTTCCTTAACATTGCAGCTCTCATGCCCTAGATATGGAGATTGCAGTTAATTTGCTGCTTAATGTAGACTGAGAGCTCTGAGCCATAATTCAGGGACTAAAAAGAAACATTTTCCCCAGGGGACAATTTAAATATGACCCTAAATCCCATGTTAATTTATGAACGATTTCATAGCAGTGGAACTGATAGAGCTCCAGAGAAGTCCCTGAATATTTCCAGCTTATGCTTGTTCAGGTTTTGACCTCATATTCCAAATTTCAGACTTATCTCAGCATTTTGCTGTCTTAGTGTGATAATGCTTTGCAAGAGCATTATGAAACATGGAGATTCTAGGAATAAGGTTTCAGTTTTACATTTGATTTTCATTAGCTTTGAGAGGTTACTTCCATCCCTTGAACATCCCTTAATTTCACCACAGGTCATTCAACATGAGGAGAGTCATCCACATCCAGCTGGAGGCTGGTCACCAGTGGCGTCCCGCAGCGATCAGTGCTGGGCCCCATCCTCTTCAATGTCTTCCTTGACGATCTGGAGGAGGGGATTGAGACAGTCATCAGCAAATTTGCAGATGACACCAAGTTGGGAGCAGATGTTGGTCAGTTAGAGGCCAGAACTGCCCTGCAGAGGGACCTCGACCGACTGGACAGATGGGCAGAGTCCAATGGGATGGCATTCAATGAATCCAAGTGCCGGGTGCTGCACTTTGGCCACAGCAACCCCATGCAGAGCTACAGGCTGGGGTCAGAGTGGCTGGAGAGCTGCCAAACAGAGAGGGACCTGGGGGTGCTGATCGACAGCTGGCTGAACATGAGCCAGCAGTGTGCCCAGGTGGCCAAGAAGGCCAATGGCATCCTGGCCTGCATTAGGAATAGTGTGGCCAGCAGGAGCAGGGAAGTCATTGTGCCCCTGTACTCAGCACTGGTTAGGCCACACCTTGAGTACTGTGTCCAGTTCTGGGCCCCTCAATTTAAGAAGGACATTGAGACTCTTGAACGTGTCCAGAGAAAGGAGATTCAGGCTAGATGTGAGGAGGAAGTTCTTCACCGTGAGGGTGGTGAGGCCCTGGAATGGTTTGCCGAGGGAGGTGGTTGAGGCCCTGTCCCTTGGGTTGTTTAAGCCCAGGCTGGATGAGGCTCTGGCCAGACTGATCTAGTGTGGGGTGTCCCTGCCCATGGCAGGGGGGTTGGAACTAGATGATCCTTGTGGTCCCTTCCAACCCTAACTGAAACTATGAAACTATGAAACAAGGCTGTGGAGAGGCCTTGAGCACAGCCCTGTGAGGAGAGGCTGAGGGAGCTGGGGTTGTTTAGCCTGGAGAAGAGGAGGCTCAGGGGAGACCTTATTGCTCTCTACAACTACCTGAAGGGAGGTTGTAGCCAGGTGGGGGTTGGTCTCTTCTCCGAGACAACCATCACCAGAACAAGAGGACACAGTCTCAAGCTGCACCAGGGGAGGTTTAGGCTCGAGGTGAGGAGAAAGTTCTTCACAGAGGGAGTTGTTAGCCTTTGGAATGTGCAGCCCAGGGAGGTATTAGAGTCACTGTCCCTGGAGGTGTTCAAGAGGGGATTGGATGTGGCACTTGGTGCCATGGTTTAGTAGTTATGAGGTGTTGGGTGACAGGTTGGACTCGATGATCTTTGAGGTCTCTTCCAACCTTATTGATTCTATGATTCTATGATTACCCAAATTCAGCCTGAATTGACAGTTGGCTGAAGATGAGCCAGCAGCATGCTCAAGAGGTCAAGAAGGCCACCAACATCCCACTCTGGATCTGGAATAGTGTTGCCAGCAGGACTAGGGAAGTGATTGTTCCCCTCTGCTCAGCACTGGTGAGATCATACCTTGAGTACTGGGTTCAGTTTTGAGGTCCTCACTACACAAAGGATATTGAGGTGCTGGAGAGTGTCCAGAGAAGCACAACAAAGCTGTATTTGAAATGCTGTGTCCAGCAGGAGCAGGGAGGAGATTGTCCTCTGGGACTCAGCTCTGGTCAGGCCACACCTTCAGCATTGTGTTCAGTTTTGGGCACCTCAATACAAGAGAGATGTGGAGGTGCTGGAGCCAGGGCAGAGGAGGGCAACAAAACTGGGGAAGGGCCTGGAGAATAAATCTGATGAAGAGTGACTGAAGGAGCTGGGGATGGTTAGTTTGAAGAGGAGGCTGAGGGGAGACCTCATTGGTGTCTACAGCTACCTGAAAGGACATTGTAGAGAGGCTGCTGCTGGCCTCTTCTCACAGGTAATTAGTGATAGAGCAAGAGGCAATGGCCTCAAGCTATGACTGGGTAGGTTTAGACTGGGCAGTAGGAAAAAGTTTTTTCCCAGCCAGAGTGGTCAGGCACTGGAATGTGCTGGGCAGGGAGGTGGTTGAGTCCCCAAGCCTGGATGTGTTTCAGGGTGGTTTGGATGTGGTGCTCGGGGTATGGTTTAGGGGTGAGCCTTGCAGAGTAGGGTTCTGGGTTGAACTTGGTGATCCTGAAGGTCTTTTCCAACCTGAATGTTTCTGTGAAAGCTCGTGAAAAGTCTGGCAAACAGGTCTGATGAGGAGCAGCTGAGGGAACTGGGGTTGTTTAGTCTGGTGAAAAGCAGGCTGAGGGGAGACCTTCCCACTTTCTGTAGAAAGGAAATTGGAGAGAGGTGGGTGCTGGCCTTTTACTCCCTAGTAACAAGTCACAGAATGAGAGGAAATTGCCTCAAGTTGCACCAGGGGAGGTTTAGGTTGGATATGAGGAAAAATTTCTTTACTACAAGAGTGGTCAGGCATTGGAACAGGCTGCCCAGGGAGGTGGTGGAGTCACCATCCCTCGAGGTGTTCAAAACCCATGTAGGCATGACACTTTGGGACAGGGTTTAGTGAGCATGGTGAGGTAGAGTTGTTGGTTGGAATCCATGGTCTTGAAGCTCTTTTCCAGCCAAAATGTTTCTATGATTCTGCTACATGATAATGCCTTTGGGGCTTCAAATAATGAGTTCATTAATAAAGAGCATTGGATTAATTTAACCAGAGCATTTGCAAGCTGCAGCAGGGCAGGGCTGTGTCTTCTTTTATCCCTGGTGTATGAAAAGTCACTTGGAACAGTAATGCTGTCGCTGCACCGCCAAGCTCTTCTGTATGCATGGCATTACCTAGGACCCTATGTAATTTACAGCTGCCCAAGGAAATTATCATTTGAATTTGCTAACCACATAAAAACAGGCTGATGTTATCCACCTGCATCATTTTGAAGATCACAGCCTGACATTTGTTACATCTCTGTGGATGTTCCTGGAGCTGATTATCATAAACGATGAAATTCCACCTGGTGCAGTAAGTGCATGGATGCACAATGCTCTCCCACCTCCATGACCTGCCCATCTGACCAAGCTGAGTGGGATCCTGGATACTCCAGTAGGAAGGGGTGCCATCCAGAGGGATGTGGACAAGCTTGAGAGTTGGGTCCATATAAACCTCATGAAGTTCAAGGCCAAGTGCGAGATCATGCAGCTGGGTCAGGGGAATGCCCAGTATGAATTCATGCTGGGGGGTGAGGAATAGAAAGCAGCCCTGTGGAAAAGGACTTGGGGGTGCTGGTGGGTGAAAAGCTGAACATAAACAATTCAATATGCGCTTGTAGCCAAGAACCAACCATGTCCTGGGCTGCATCACCAGCAGCAGGGGATTCTGCACCCTGCTGCACTCTGCCGAGACCCCACCTGCAGTGCTGGGGCCAGCTCTGGCATCCTCAACGCAGCACACAGGGTCCTGTGGGAGCAGGGCCAGAGGAGCCACAAGATTATGGGAGGGCTGGAAGCCCTCTGCTGTGAGGCTAGGCTGAGACAGTTGGGGTTATTCAGCCTGGAGAAGAGAAGGCTCTAGGGAGAGCTCTTGTGGCCTTTCTATGGGCTGATCAGAAAGAGACAGACTTTTTATCAGGGCATGCAGTGACAGGACAAGGGTTGATGGCTTAACGCTGAAAAAGAGGAGATTAAATTAGATAGTAGGAAGAAATTGTTCACTATAAGGGTAGTGAGACACTGGCACAGATTACCAGCATCCCTGGAATGTGCAAGGCCATGTTGTATGAGCCTTTAAGCAATAAGGGCTGGTGGAAGGTGTCTCTGCCCATGCAAGGTTGTTGAACAAGATGATCTTCAAGGTTCTTTGCAACCCAAACCATTCAATGATTCTATGATCTTCAGATTTCTTCAAATTAATCCAGCAGGCAAAGAGTGGGGAAAAAAAAAGGGGGGGTGGGGAGATGGGGATGGAAAACATCCTCTGATTACTGAGAATGTCTTGTATTTACATGTGATAGTTCCTCACTTTGGCCTTGTGGAAAGCCAGAAACAATTTTTTTTTGTTGTGGACATTGTTTGTTGACAACAAAGCTAGAAAATAATTAAAATTATTATTAAATAGTTAATAATTTAATAATTTTCCTCAATAGCCCAACCCGTTCTGGTTGGAGGATGAGCAGAGGGCTGGAGCTCCTCTCCTATGGGGACAGACTGAGAGAGTTGGGGTTGTTCAGTCTGGAGAAGAAAAGACTCTGAGGAGACCTAATTGTGGCCTTCCAATAGCTGAAGGGGGCTACAAGAAAGCTGGGGAGGGACTTCTTAGGGTGTCAGATAGTGATAGGACTGGGGGAAATGGACATGGCTCTGGACAACTTGATGTAGTGGAAAGTGACCCTGGCCATGGCGGGGGGTTGGAAGTAGATGAGACTTGAGGTCCCTTCCAACCCTGACTATTCTATGATTGCATGATTCTGTGATTCTATGAAAGTACAATTTTAACAAGATAAGGTAAACAGTCACCATAATTTTGGAAACCCTTTAAAGAAAGGTGGATAAAATACCCCTCAGAAATTGTCAGAAGTGCCATTTGAAAACTTAAATGCCATTTAGTCTGGAGAAGAGCTGACTGAGAGGAGATCTTATGAATGTTTATAAATATCTGAAGGGCAGGTATCAAAAAGAAGGGGGCAGGGTCTTTTCAGTGCTGTTCTTTGATAGGATAAAGGGCAATGGATACAAACTGGAACCCAGGAAGTTCCACCCCAACATGAGGAAAAACTTCTTTCCTCTGAGGGTGATGGAGCACTAAAACAGGTTGCCAGAGAGGTTGTGGAGTCTCCTTCTCTGGAGACTTTCAAGACCCATCTGGAGGCATTCCTGTGTGACCTGCTTTAGCAGTGGGGTTGATTCAATGATCTTTGGAGGTCCTTTCCAACCCCTAACATTCTATAATTCTATGGTTTCTTCAAGTACTGCTGTACCAGTGGCCTTCTTGCTTGGTGGAACTGACTTTGAGACACAAGGCCTAATGTCCTTTCTGATAACATGCATTAGAGAGATACTGCCTGCAGGTCATTATAGGCATTATTTACTAGAGTTTCTTGCAAGTTTTGGCAAGCTGGAAGCTTTGGGAAAGTACAAAATGACCTTGTGGCTAATGGTAATTCCTACTTCCTCCACAGATCAGGTCAAATATGCTTCTTACTGTGGTATGAGATCATTGCAAAATCACCCAAATGAGCAAACACATTTCAGTGATAGATGGCAGGATGCCAAGTGCAGGGCAAAATGCTCTCAGTTTGAGAGTTGTTTACAGAAGACAAATTCAGTTTTGCCACTGAATGCCTCTTCAATAATGTAATTTCAACCACAGATGTGGGGTTAAAAGGGTTTATTTAGCTTCACCTTTAGAGAGATCAAGCTCAAGCGACAGAAGCTAACAGAATATTCTGGGTTTGTGGGAACTAAACCCTGGACACTTTTATGTCTGAGGTATTTCTGAGTCTATTTCTACTTGAAGCTGAATGTGTTTGCTCTGTCCCAGGATGCTGTTTTAAACTGCTGTGAGACCTCTGCAGCAGCATAAGACTTTCTAATAATCCCTTTGCAACAGAACCATACAATCATAGACTTGCATTAGTTGGAAAAGACCTCTAAGATCATCAAACTAAGACCACTAAGGCTGTTAAATCCTGTCCTGAAGTGCCATGTCCGCACATTTCTTTAACACCTCCAGGAATAGTGATTCCACCACCTCAATGGACAGCCTGTTACAGGGTCTCATCACCCTCATGGGGAAGAACTTCTTCCTAACATCCAATCTGAATGTACACATTTCTATTTTTTTTCCCCATTCCCCCTAGTCCTATCATCACCTGACACCCTACTACTAATTCCCTTTTATCTGTTCTGGATTTCCCCCTCTCAGTTTAAAACCATCTCCCCTCACTCTTTTGCAACAGGCCCTGCTAAAAAGTCTGTCTCCAGATTTCTTATAGAATCATAGAATCAATAAGGTTGAAAAAGACCTCAGAGATCATCAAGTCCAACCTGTCACCCAACACCTCATGACTAACTAAACCAAGGCTCCAAGTGCCACATCCAGTCCCCTCTTGAACACCTCCAGGGACGGCGACTCCTCCACCTCCCTGGGCAGCAAATTACTCTTTCTGGGAGGAACTTTCTCCTCACCTCGAGCCTAAGCTTCCCCTGGCACAGCTTGAGACTGTGTCCTCTTGTTCTGGTGCATACCTCTCATCATTTTTCTGGCCTCCTCTGGACCCACTCCAACAGGTCCATGTCCTTACTGGCTGAGGATGGGATTCACCTAATGCCAAGGCACGATGATACAAGCCAGTTCATCAAACAAATGCTGAAGCAGTAGTTGTCCCTGAATTATCTTTTTCAATCTTTTCTCCCCAGCCTGTGATGGAATCAATCTATCCCAACCTTCTTAGCTACCCCAGTTTTTCTCAAATAGTAGCTCATAGAATCATAGAATAGTTTGGGATGGAAGAGACCCCAAGGATCATCCAGTTCTAGCCCCTCTGCCATGAGCAGGGACACCTCACACTACAGCAGGTTGCTCAAGGCCCCATCCAGCCCGGCCTTCAAAACCTCCAGGGATGTTTACTCCTGTGTGAAGGTTGCCAGCTAGTTTAAAAGTTGTTTGGATTAAGCTTCTTGAAAAACCCAGACAAAAACCTGATTGCCCAAAAAGAGCTGGAGCTGGGGGGGTCAGGTAGCAGGGGGTTGTAAAAACTGCCTTCAGAAGGATGCTATTACCTCAGCACCATGAAGAAAAGCTTTTAACAAGTTCAAGGAAGGTTCAAAGAACCTCACAAGAGCTTCTTGGTTTGTAAACAACTTGAGCTGTTTCTGGATGTGTCGTGTTTGCTGTCGTGCTGTGATCTTCCCAGGTTTCTTGAGTGAAGCAGAAACAGGCCAAGGTAATTTGGGATGAGGCTGTTTTTAAAAGGCCTCCTGAAAGTGGCCTTTGGGATCAAAACCATGATCCCATAGTTTGCTTACTCAGGGACACGTCTGCATTAAACACAGGAGGGTTTGGCTTCGTGGGGATTGTATCTGAGCTTTGAGTGAGGGAGTGCTCATATCCTGTTTAATAAGGCTTGGAAAGGTGTCCTTTTGCCCTCTGAATTGCTGTTGTGATAGTTGGGAAAGTGCTGGTTTGGGTCAGATATAAAAACAAAACCCAAAGGCAATAAATATGCTCTAAAATGGACAACTCTGTACAAATACACATGATGGTGAGACCCCACCTGCAGTGCTGGGGCCAGCTCTGGAGTCCTCAGCACGGGAGGGCCATGGACCTGTTGAAACAGGTCCAGAGGAGGCCACAGCAATGCTGGAAGGACTGGAAGCCCTCTGCTGTGAGAGAGCTGGAGTTCTTCAGCCTGGAGAAGAGAAGGCTCTGGGGAGACCTTACTATTCCTCTCCAGTACTTAAAGCAGCCTAGAAGAAAGATGAGGACAGACTTTTTAGCAGGGCCTGTATGCCACGGCAAAGGATGGTGGCTTTAAGCTGACAGAGGGGAGATTTATACCAGAAAGAAGGAAAGAACTTTCTACACTAATAGTTTTGGAACACTGCCCCAGGTTGCCCAGAGAGGTGGTAGAAGCCCCATCCTTGGAAAGTTTCCAGGCCAGGTTGAAGTGGGCTCTGAGCAGCCTGATCTAGTTGTAGTCCCTGTGGACTGCAAGGGGGTTAGGCAAGAAGCCCTTGAAAAGTGCCTTCCTATCCAAAGCATTCTATGATTATTGAAGACACTTCCTCAGTGAACAGAGGCAGCTGAAGCAATTTATTTAACCACACAGTCAATGATGTAAAAGGCAGAGCAGGGAAAAATAAAAATGCTAGAAAAAATTAAACAGCTCAGGATGAGGAATAGGATTTTCCAAGATTTTTTTTCCCCCTGAGTTCATACAGCATCATAGACTCATAGAATTGTTTGGGTTGGAAGGGATATAAAAGACCATTTAGTTCCAACTCCCCCTGCCATGGGCAGGGACACCTCTCAGGTTGCTCAAGGCCCTCTTCATCCTGACCATGAACACTTCCAGGGAGGGTTAGGATTACATCAGATATAACCATTACAGGTCTAAGTCCAGGTACCAGAGTGTTGCTTATTGTAAGGCCTGTCCTAAGGGTATGCTGATAAAAGTGGGTCACCTCTGAAATTCCCTCTCTTAACACAGATGCCTTGTCTGCTGTTGAGGTTACCTCTTGGGCTGTTGACTACATGTCTTTATCTCCTCTGCTGTTTGGAAGGAGTTGGAAAAGAAACTAGAAAACCCATTCTAAGATCATTGAAGTATTAACCTCCAGTAAGGACTGGAGACTGCCCTATGAGGAGAGGCTGGGAGACCTGGGGCATTTTATTCTGGAGAAGACTGAGAGGGGATTTAATAAATGTTTATCAATATCTGAGGGTCTGGGGTCAAGAGGAAAGGGACAGGCTCTGCTCAGTTGCACCCTGGGAGAGGACAAAGGGTAATGGATATAAACTACAGCAAAGGAGATTCCACCTCAGCATGAGGAGGAACTTCTTCACTGTGAGGGTCACAAAGCACTGGAACAGGCTCCCCAGAAAGGTTGTGGGTCTCTTTCTCTAGAGACTTTCAAGCTCCATCTGGATGTGTTCCTGTGTGATCTGTGCTAGATTCTATGTTCCTGCTCTGGCAGGGGGGCTGGACTCAATGATCTTTGGAGGTCCCTTCCAACCCTGACATCCTGTGTTCCTATGAATAGCTTAAGTGCAAGCATAAAAATAGTTCAAGTGCTCTTTTTCACCCTTGGGATCATTGTTCCTTAATTGAAAGTTTCTCTGCATCTAAGTTTGAAGGAAGAGAAGTGATTGCCCTGGAGAAGGAACTGACAACAAGCAGCTTCTGTGTTCTGAAGGTGATTCCACAACCACAGATCAATCACTGAAGCAACTTTTCTGTCAGGGAAATTAAAGCAGTTACAGCTCTGTGCTTGCTCACAGGTCTCTACACAGAACCATCCACAGCAAAGCAGCTCACTGACCTCTTAGCACATGGGCTCCATCACACCCACCCACCTCAAGCTGGCCATCACCAGTCACTCACTCTCACTGGAGACTACATAGAAAGCTGATGCAAAACAAAAAGATGCTTTCTGGTGTCAGTGGACCATGGCTATTCAGTCTGGAGAAGAGAAGGCTCCCAGGAGACCTTCTTGTGGCCTTCCAGTATCTGAAGGGGGCTACAGGAACACTGGGGAGGGACTTTCTAGGGCATCAGGGAGTGATAGGACTGGGGGGGAATGGAACAAAAAATGAAATGGGTAGATTCAGATTGGATGTTAGGAAGAAGTTCTTCCCCATGAGGGTGGTGAGAGCCTGGCACAGGTTGCCCAGGGAGGTGGTGGAAGCCTCATCCCTGGAGGTTTTGAAGGCCAGGCTGGAGGTGGCTGTGAGCAACCTGCTCTGGTGTGAGGTGTCCCTGCCCATGGCAGTGGGCTTGGAACTGGATGATTCTTCCAACCCTAACAATTCTATGATTCAAATTCTGTGATTCTAAACACTGGCTGGTGCTTCCCCACTGAATAAGAAGTGGATCAGCAAGTTGCTGCAAGAATTTTCTCCCAAACAACAAATTCTAAGCTTCAGATTCTAAGCTCCTTCTGCTATGAGGACAGGCTGAGGGAAAGGAGCTGGGGGTGTTCAGCCTGGAGAAGAGGAGACTCTGGGGAGACCTAACTAACAAAGGCCTGCAGTGACAGGACAAGGGATTCAGACTAGAGAAGAGCAAATTTAGATTGGATACCAGGAAGAAGTTCCTCACTATGAGGGTGGTGGAACACTGGAACAGGTTGCCCAGGGAGGTGTTTTGGGTCCCACTGCTGGAGATACTCAAGGTGAGGCCCAGCAGGGCTCTGGGCAACCTGATCTAGTTGAGGATGCCCCTGCATACTGCAGAGGGGGTTGGAATAGATGACCTCTGGAGGTCCCTTCCAACTCAGACCATTCTATGTCTCCTTTAGAGAGAAAGGCCTTATTTAACTGATCTGTTGCCATATAACTCCCTTTTTGCCTTGGATCATTTCACCGTGTGAGGCTTAGAAGGATTTGCCCTTGCATTTGGTGTTCCACCTGGTGCTGCTGCTTGGGCTAAATTCTCCACACATTTATCCAGAGGGTAATGCATCCCTTTCTGCTCGGGACCTCCCCCTCATGCAACGTCGTTCCAGTCTGGGTTAGTGAGGTTTCTTTCAGCTTTTCCCTGACACGCTTTAGCCTTTTCTTGTCTTGGAGTTCCTGCCAGGCACCTCACGAGGGCAGCACACCCTCTCTTTTTCTTCCTTCCCGCTTCCTTCGTTACACCTTACTCTGCTTCCAGGCTGAATCAAACCGCCCCAACCTGTGTTCACACTGCCAGTGGCACCGTTCTGATTACACGACTTCAATTAACCATGGTCTCAAAGCAACCTGACCCAGAAGGCCAAGGGCAGCCTGGGCTGCAGCCAAAGCAGTGTTGGCAGCAGAGCCAGAGAGGGGATTCTGCCACTTTGCTCTGCTCTGGGGAGACCTCACCTGCAGTGCTGCATCCAGCTCTGGAGCCATCAGCACAGGAAGGACATGGAGCTGATGGAGCAGGTCCAGAGGAGGCCCAGGAAAATGCTCGAGGGATTGGAGCAGCTCTGCTGTGAGGACAGGCTGAGGGAGCTGGGGGTGTTCAGCCCGGAGAAGAGAAGGCTCCAGGGAGACCTAATTGCAGCCTGCCAGTACCTGAAGGGGGCTACAAGAAGGATGGAGAGAAACTATTTGCAAAAGCCTGCAGGGACAGGACAAGAAGCAATGGCTTCAAACTAGAGAAGAGCAGATTTAGATTGGATGTTAAGAACAAGTTCATTACCATGAGGGTGGTGGAATACTGGAACAGATTGCCCAGGGAGGTGGTTGAGGCCCCATCCATGGAGCTATTCAAGGTGAGGCTGAGCAGGGCTCTGGGTAACCTGTTTTAGTTAGAGGATGTCCCTGCTGACTGCAGGGGACGTGGAGTAGATGGCCTCCAGAGGTCCTTCCAGCCCAGCCCATTCAATGATCATCCAGTCCCATCTGCAGGCTAGTGCAGAGGAAAGGACATTTATCAGGACTCTTGCAGGTATAAGAAGGAATATAAGGAGAGCAAAGGTGTCTTCAAGCACTGGAGAAGTGCAAATGCACTTAATGTCAAACTAAGCAACACTAGAACAGGAGGCTGCTGAGCTAGAAGCAAGATAGATCCACAGGAAAGCAAAGAACTCCATAGAATCACAGAACTGCTTTGATTGCAAAAGACCTTTATGATCATCAAATCCAACCATTTTCTAACTCTACCAAGTCTGGTGCTACAGCATTCATGGGAGCACAGACCATTCATAGAATCATTTTCAGAGCCGGTCTATTGAGGGTGACATGGTCTTGGTGGTGAATGGGGCAGTGCTGGGTCAATGGTTGGACTCAATGGTCAGACTCAATGGTCAAAAAGGTCTTTTCCTGCCTAAATGAATCTATGGGCAGGAGCCTACCTCTTGTTATAGCAAAGAGAGATGCCAAGATAACAAGGCAAGAGTTTAGTGACACCATCCTGACACTGTCCCAGCAACATGCAGTGTGGCAGCCACTGCATCAGAGGTCATAACTTCAACTTCTATGAACACTGAGGTTATTTGCAATGTGGTCTCTTCTGGATGCATCAAAGCCTCTTCCCAAGAAGTCCTCACTTTACATAGGGGAGAGCATGAGTTGTAAAATCACAGAATGGTCTGGGTTGGAAGTGACATCCAAAGGTCATCCAGTCCAACCCCCTCTGCACTCAGCAGGGACATCCTCAACTAGATCAGGTTGCCCAGAGCCCTGGCCAGCCTCACCTTGAAAATCTCCAGGGATGGGGCCCCAACCACCTGTTCCAGTACTCAACCACCCTGTAGGCACAGGGGAAGGTAATTCCAGGACAAGGACATCCCCAGTGAGTCTTTTGCTAAATCATGGCCATTAAACACACTGCAAACCTAAGATGAATTTTAGATAAGGTTCTTACCTCTGTGATCCTTAGATTAGCAAGAGAAGCATAGAATCATAGAATTAACCAGGTTGGAAAAGACCTCAGAGATCACCAAGTCCAACCTATCACCTCATACCCAACACCTCCTAACAACTAAACCATGGCTCCAAGTGCTACATCCAGTCCTGTTTTGAACACCTTCAGGGATGGTGACTGCACCACCTGCCTGGGCAGCACATCCCAATGGCCAATTTCTCTTTCTGGGAAGAACTTTCTCCTCACCTCCAGCCTAAACTTCCCCTGCACAGCTTGAGACTGTGTCCTCTTGTTCTGGTGCTGGTTGCCTGGGAGAAGGGACCTACCCCCACCTGGCTATAACCTCCCTTCAGGTAGTTGTAGAGTGCAATAAGGTCTCCCCTGAGCCTCCTCTTCTCCAGATTAAACAACCCCAGCTTCCCCAGCCTCGCCTCATAGGAAGAAGGGAAAACCAACTGCAGAAAAGCAGCTCAGAAGAAGCCATTTTTTCATGAGCTCAGCTCAGAAGGATGGTTGAAACTTGAGTGTAGGAAGCTAGCACATCCTGGGCTGCTACCTTGGGCACAAGATAAGATCAAAGGAAAATTCCCCTATTATGGACTGCTGGTAAGTAGGGAGGAAAGAACAATATTCAGAAGCAATCTCATTTGGCCAGCAGGTCCAGAGAAGTGATGTTGCCACTCTAGTCTGCTCCAGTGAGACATCACCCAGAGCATTGCGTCCAGCTCTGGGGCCACCAACACAAGAGAGACATGGACCTGCTGGAGTGGGTCCAGAGGAGGCCACAAAGATGATCAGGGGCCTGGAGCAGGTCTTCTTTGGAGGCAGGCTGAAAGAATTGGGGTTGTTCAGCCTGGAGAAGAGAAGACTTTGGGGAGACCTTAAAGGAGTATTTCAGTATCTGAAGGAGACCTACATGAAAACTTAGGGAGGAAACTGTTTAGAAGAGCCTGGGGTGATAGGAGGAAGGACAGTGGTTTGGTATATTTAGGTTGGACATTAAGGGGAAGTTCTCTACAATGAGGGTGGTAAAATACTGGAACTGGTTGCCTGGGGGTGTGGTTGAGACCCCATCCCTGGAAACATGCAAGATCAGATTTGATGTGGCCCTGGGCAGCCTGATCTAATTGGGGTGTCCCTGCTGACTGCAGAGGGTTTGTACAAGATGGCTTTTGAGGGTTCTTTCCAACCTGATGCAATCTGTGAATCTGTTAGATCTTCAGTGACAGAACTTCCATCACAGCCAAGAGTCTTGGGCAGAACTGGTCTGACCTTGCAGTATGGACAATTACAGGACATTCATTAGTGTAGCCCTTCGCAGGAGTTACTATTAAAACATTATTTGATTCCCTTGCTCTGCTTTAGAGGGGGATTTGCAGGCAGCTGCTGTGCTTGGATAGAAAACCTGATCCAGTGAAAACACTGCTTGGAATAAGCTCTGTAAAAACTGACCATCCCCAGTTTGTGCCACTTGTGGTTTCCAGTGACTTATCTGGTCACAAACTGTCAAAAGTGGTTTGGGCAGAAGCCTTTTATTGGTACAATGCCAGAGAAGGCACTGGAAACCCAGACAGTGCCTGCTAACACAAAAGAGAGAAGCAAATCAATCCTACTAAGGTGAGGAAAAAGGGGAAGTGAGCAACACATGAGGTTTATCTTCTGGAAAAGGAGACTTTCAAACTCCATCAACCAAGCCTGAAAAGGGCAAAGAGTAAGTCTGGCTTTCACCTTGAAGAGCAGCAGTGTCAGCCTGTGAAAGTCAGCCAGCAGTGATGGACCATTTCCATAGCCCCAGCCCAACAGACAACAGGTTAAACCCTCACTTGTTACTAAAAGAGTCCACATGAACTTTAGAGCAATCATGGGCTATTTCTGGAGCACTTCACACCTCCAGCAGCAGAAGGCTGAGAGCTCTGACAAAAGCTGGAAGGATTTCCTCAGCTGGGGACCTGGATCCTGCTCTTTGTGTGCTAGGCAGCAGCAAAACCCAAAATGACTTGCTGAAAAGCTGCAGCAGGTTGCAAGCTCTCTGTATCTGCTCAGTGAAGGAGGTCCACAGATGTAGGCTTATCTTAGCCCCTTTATATAGATAGGCAAAAACCAGCCCTAAAATGACAAAAATTTGCTCATCTCATCCTGAGAGGCCCATGCAGGGATAACGCAGATCTATGTGGGTCTGCGTTAAGATGAAGAAAGCAGTTTGCTTCCCATAGAGCTGAGGCCTAGCTTCAATCACTGATTGATTGATGCTGTGATTCATTGATTCAGTCAACCATAGCAGCAATCATAGGATCAAATTAATCATAGAATGCTAGAAATTGGAAAAAATACCTCTGAAGAATGAGTCCAACCCTCCTGCCAAAGCAGGGTCACCTAGGGCAGGTCACACAGGAACGCATCCAGATGGGTCTTGAAGGTCTCCAGAGCAGATGACTCCACAACCTCTCTGGGCAGCCTCTTCCAGTGCTCCACCACTCTCACAAGAAAGAAGTTTCTCCTCATGTTGAGGTGGAACTTCCTGTCTTCCAGTTTGTCCCCATTGCCCCTTGTCCTACTCACACAGAATCCTAATATCATAGCATCAGTCAGGGTTGGAAGGGACCACAAGGGTCATCTAGTTCCAACCCCCCTGCCATGGGCAGGGACACCCCACACTAGATCAGGCTGGCCAGAGCCTCATCCAGCCTGGCCTTAAACACCTCCAGCGACAGGGCCTCAACCACCTCCCTGGACAACCCATTCCAGGGCTTTACCACCCTCACAGAGAAGAACTTCCTCCCCACGTCCAGCCTGAATCTCCCCACCTCCAGCTTCATTCCATTTCCCCTAGTCCTATCACTCCCTGAGAGCCTGAGAAGTCCCTCCCCAGCCTTCTTGTAGGCCCCCCTTCAGATACTGCAAGGCCACAATGAGGTCACCTCGGAGCCTTCTCTTCTCCAGACTGAACAGCCCCAACTCCTTCAGTCTGTCCTCATAGGAGAGGTGCTTCAGCCCTCTGATCATCCTCGTGGCCTTTCTCTGGACACGTTCCAGTACCTCCAGATCCCTCTTGTAATAGGGGCTCCAGAACTGGAGGCAGTACTCCAGGTGGGGTATGAATCAACCAGGTTGGAAGAGACCTCCAAGATCATCAAGTCCAACTGATCACCCACCCAACCCTAACTAATCAACAAGACCAAGTGCCTCATCCAGGCTCTTCTCAAGCCCCTCCAGGGACACTAACACCACCACCTCCCTGGGCAGCCCATTTCAGTGGCCAATCTCCCTTTCTGTGAAGAACTTCTAAGATCAAGCCTAAACTTGCCCCTGTGCAGCTTCACAGTATCACTAAGGTTGGAAGAGACCTCGAAGATCATTGAGTCCAACCTGTCACCACAGACCCCTTGACTAGACCATGGCACCAAGTGCCACATCCAGTCCCCTCTTGAACATCTCCAGGGATGGTGACTCCACCACCTACCTGGGCAGCACATTCCAATGACGAACGACTCTCTCAGTGAAGAGCTTCCTCCTCACCTCGAGCCTAAACTTCCCCTGGTGCAGCCTGAGACTGTGTCCTCTTGTTCTGGTGCTGGTTGCTAGAGAGAAGAGGCCAACCCCTTCCTGGCTACAACCACCCTTCATGTAGTTATAGTGAGCAATGAGGTCACCCCTGAGCCTCCTCTTCTCCAGGCTAAACAACCCCAGCTCCCTCAGCCTCTCCTCACAGGGCTGTGCTCAAGGCCTCTCCCCAGCCTTGTTGCCCTTCTCTGGACACGTTCAAGTGTCTCGATGCCCTTCCTAAACTGAGGGGCCTAGAACTGGACACAGGACTCAAGGTGTGGCCTAACCAGTGCAGAGTCCAGGGGCACAATGACTTCCCTGCTCCTGCTGGCCACACTATTCCTAATGCAGGCCAGGATGCCATTGGCCCTCCTGGCCACACTGCTGGCTTGAGACACTGTCCTCCTGTTGTGTTATTGGTTGCCTGGGAGAAGAGATCAACCCTTGCCTGGCTACAACCTTCCTTCAGGCAGCTGTAGACAGCAGTGAGGTCTCCCCTGAGCCTCTTCTCCAGGTTCAGAGGACACCATATGACAAGAGTGGCCAACCTCACATCAGTAACATAACCAGGCCACACACTCCCAGCGACACCAAGGAGACCAAAAGCAGGCCACTAATATTTTTTTTTTTCTTGCCCAAGTTTATTTCTAGAAATTTGTACAAAACCCAAAACCGAGGACTTGATACTGGGTAATACAAGAATCTATCAAACATGAGAGACAGACAGACATTCATTTGTAGAGGCAAGACTCCAGGAATGTGAAGTACCATCATCTCGCGCGGAAGGAAGGCACATTTTCGAGCTCCCACACACACTCAGCTGGCCCATTGGAAAGGCAGACATGCAAGTAGTGCCACTTGCCAGGTTTGCACGTGAACACCTTGTACTAGGACGAGCAAGAAGCTCACAACAAGCAGCGTTAACAGCCACGTAAACAGTTTGCAAACGCTTCAGATCCTACGCGTGGGATGGCTACTCCTCAACATTCACTGGACTGGAAGAGTTAAAAAGCCAGCTCTGGGCAGAAATGATTAGGTCCTAGCTTCCCCCAAATGGGATCCCAAAACACTTCCATCGATAGCTCCCAAAGCATTTAACTCTACAGGTTACACCCTAAGGGTCTGCAGGATTGCACCATCCCTTCAGTCCTTGGAGCTGGGTGGCCATGGAGGAGTCTCACGGCTCCAGCCTGATGTCTCCAGGCAAGCCTGGGACAAACCCGCTAAAACTGACATTCATCACACCGGTGGTGAAGTTCCAGCCACCAAAGCATCCGCCACCGCTATGGATCAAGGCCCACCAGACCTGTACCTCCTTTGGTTTCCTGCATCACCCACAGCAGGGAGTTTGGCATTCTCCTTGTGCTTTCAGAAGAGGCTTTTCCAAAGCAGAAACGCCCTTGTGTGTGGCCCTTGTGCACCACACCTGCAATACTGCAGTCCTGCTCACATCAACCTGCTGCTTGGCCTGCAAGCCAGCTGGATCCTACTCTTCCCCAAACACACCTTGTGCTGCAGGAATGCCTCCTAAGTCCATTGCTGGTGATGCAACAGCATTGCAGAGCAGACTCCAGAGGCAATCGTTTCTCCCTATCCAAATCCTCACAGCAATGGGGAGTTGTGCTTTTGTTTTCTAGTTTCCTCCTGATACAAAGACATTTGTCATGGGATTTATCCAAAGTAAAGCTTTTTTTTTTTTGTTTGCTTCTTTTGTTTTTTTTATTGAGTGATCTAGCAATACTTGAAACACTTTCTTTGAAGGACACACACACCCACACATGCTTTCAAGTACAGGATGACAGTTTGGACTCCTGGAGATGATGTGCTGATTCTGAGAGAAGGAGGTGCCTGCTGAGACAATCCTTTCAGTTGACTTCCAAGACTTCAGTGTCTGGCAGGCCAAATTTGCTCTTGTACTTGTCAAAGAGTTTGATCAGGGAGTCCACATACATGCTGTGGTAGAAGTCCACTTCCTTCTGGGATGGGTTATCAATTTTGGGGATGGTGATGGGCTCCCCAACTGATTAAAAAAAAGAAGGGAAAGATCCATGTTAGGTTGAATGCTCTGCACGGCCTGGAGATTTGTCTTCTATGGCCACAGCTATGGCAGTTCAGCACACCCTGGCATAGCACAGCTTGGCCTTAAAGCAGAAGTTTGCCCAAGTCCTCCCAGTCTTGCCACCAGCAAGACCCTCATCACATCTGCAGCCATATCCAGGCATGTTTTAGCCGCATAAAAGCCAACAGTGCTCTGCTGTGCAACGTGCTTGGAAAGTCCCATTTGCTTCTCTTTACAGAAGAGAGATAAATCCCTCCTCATTTAGTGATAGGCACAGAATGGCAGGGGTTAGTATCATAGTATAGTATCATAGTATCAGTCAGGGTTGGAAGGGACCACAAGGATCATCTAGTTCCAAACCCCCTGCCATGGGCAGGGACACCCAACACTAGATCAGGCTGGCCAGAGCCTCATCCAGCCTGGGCTTAAACACCTACAGGGATGGGGCCTCAACCACCTCACTGAACAGCCCATTCCAGGGCTTCACCACCCTCATGCTGAAGAAACTCCTCTTCAAGTCCAGCCTGAATCTCCCCACCTCCAGCTTCATTCCATTCCCCTAGTCCTATCACTACCTGAGATCCTGAGAAGTCCCTCCCCAGCCTTCTTGTAGGCCCCCTTCAGATCCTGGAAGGCCACAATGAGGTCACCTGGGAGCCTTCTCTTCTCCAGACTGAACAGCCCCAACTCCTTCAGTCTGTCCTCATAGGAGAGGAGCTCCAGCCCTCTGCTCATTCTCGTGGCCCTTCTCTGGACACTTTCCAGCACCTCCAGATCCTTACTGTAATAGGGCCTCCAGAACTGGACACAGTACTCCAGGTGGGGTCTCACCAGAGCTGAGTAGAGGGGGAGAATCACCTCCCTTGACCTGCTGGCCACACTTCTCTTGATGCAGCCCAGGATCTGATTGGCTTTCTGGGCTGCAAGTGCACATTGAGAGCTCCTGTTGAGCTTGAGCTCTCAATGTGCACTTGGTTTGAAGTCACCTTTGGAGATCATCCAGTCCAGCCCCTCTGCTAAATCAGCATCACCCACAGCAGATTGCACAGGATCATGTCCAGCTGGGCTTGGAATCTCTCCAAAGGAGAAGACTCCACAAGCTCTCCGGGCAGCCTGTGGCACCCTCACAGGAAACATTTTTCTTTGTGTTTAGGTGGAACTTCCTGGTTCCAGTTTGGGCCTCTCATCCAGTGACTGGGCACCACTGAACTGAACCTGGCCCCATCCTCTTGAGATCTGCCCTTTAAATGTGGATAAGTATTAAGATGATACAAGAGAAGGAGCCAAAACTAAAAGCTGCAGCTCTTGTATGCTTCCCTACACACACAAAAGTAAAGCAGCACTTTTCCCCCTCTCCCTCAAAGCCTTACTGCTGTGGGTTGGAAGACTCAAAGGCAAATTTTGGAGACCCAGTTCTCAGACAACATCAAACTGCCAGTCCTAGGAGTGTGGGGAGCCAGGCTGCTTTTGACTTGAGCCACATAAAGACCAGAGAAGGTTCCAGCTACAGCACTCTGTAGAGCTCACTTGGGAGAGCTGGCTGGCAGCAGAGCATGATGAGGGGCTTGTAGCCTATGGAAACTTTTCTAGCTCATGATGAGCTGTACTGGAAGGTTTCACATAGAAGGAAAAAACACAGTTTTATAGTCAAGAGTAAGGGTATGGCATAAACTCAAGTATTCTACGACCTAGAGGAACACACACAGCATGCTTATGGCAAGAACTTACCAACAGTAGTGATGGGCTTGGAATAAGGTAACAACCCCCAGGTGTTGGAAGAGAAGAGACCACGGCCATGAAAGATACATGGAGCAAAGCCAATGTGCTTCTGGAACTTCTTCTGCACCCATCTCCCCCAGGAGCCCTCCTCAAAGATCACCTGCTTGTACACTTCGTTCTCCCCAAAGGAGTAGACAGGAACCAAGTCCGCACTAGAAAGGTGGGAAGATGTTAGGACTCCAACCAGCCCTACAGCACCACACTCCCTGCTGTGTACTCTGAGTATGAATACTCACAGATTCTACTGCCCAGAGGTTTGTTGGCAGCACAAGGTACTGACATGTGGTAGAACGCTGGAACAGGTTGCCCAGGGAGGTGGCTGGGGCCACATCCCTGGAGATATTCAAGGTGAGGCTGGACAGGGCCTGGGCAACCTGAGCTAGCTGAGGATGTCCCTGCTGAGTGCAGAGGGGATTGGACTGGATGAGCTTTGGAGGTCCCTTCCAGCCCAGACTATTCTATGATTCTGTGCCTCTCCCATGCAGGTTCCTGATACCTTGCTGCTTTATCCTGGAATCCTCTTGGCATCCTAAGCGTCTTCCTACCTCTGTGTCCTACTCAGGGAGAGAAACCAGAGGTGACACTCACATGTCTGAGGTTCTGGCCATACCTCCACACAACACAGCAAGAGTGCAGGAAGGAGAAGCCATCCATCAGCTGCTTGAGGGGATGAGACACCTTCATAGAATCATAGAATTGTTAGGCTTGCAAGGGTCCTCAAGGATCATCCAGTTCCAACCCCAATTTAACAGGGGCTGGACCCCTCTGCCATGGGCAGGGACACCTCACACGGGCTGCTCAGAGCTACATCCAGCCTGGCCTTCAAAACCAGGGATGGGACCTCCACCACCTCCCTGGGCAACCTCTTCCAGTGTCTCACAACCCTCATGGGGAAGAGCTTCCTAACAGCCAATCTGAATCTATCCATTTCTAATTTTGTTCCATTCCCCCCAGGCCTATCACTCCCTGACACCCTAAAAAGTCACTCCCCACCTTTCCTGTAGGCCCCTTCAGATACTGGAAGGCCACCAGGAGGTCTCCTTGGAGCCTTCTCCAGACTGAACAACCCCAACTGTCTCACTCTGTCCTCATAGGAGAGGAGCTCCAGCCCTCTGCTCATCCTCATGGCCTTTCTCTGGGCACATTCCAGCACCTCCAGATCCTTACTGTAATAGAGGCTCCAGAACTGGACACAGTGCTCCAGGCGGGGTCTCACCAGAGCAGAGGGGAACAATCACCTCCCTCGACCTGCTGGCTATGCTTCTCTTGCTGCAGCCCAGGCTGTGCTTGGGTTTCTGGGCTGCAAGTGCTCACTGCTGGCTCCTGTTGAGCTTCTCCTCCACCAGCACCCCCAGGTCCTTTTCTTCAGGGCTGCTCTCCAGCCAGTCCCTGCCCAGCTTATATTGGTGCTTGGGATTGCCCCATCCCAGCTGCAGGACCTTGCCCTTGGTCTTGTTGAACCTCATGCAGTTCCACATGCCAGGAGTGGTGCTGGGGCATTGTCTCTTACCCATGCCTTAGGGCCAGTTTCACAAACCCCTTCCTGTTCTTCAGCGTCACAGAATTCTTCCCCGGGGTGCAGTTCAGGGACTCTGCTGCTCCTCCAACCACGATGATGATGGCATTGCCACTGCCATTCTTGGACAAGATGTAATCTATGCTGTCACGGTTCACAGGACATATACCTGCAGATCCAAGAGGCAGATAAGGGTCAAGATGGGAGACTAAGACCACCCTGCAGGCATCAGGAAGACCTCCTGCAAGATATTGGAGGGAAAAGTTTGTGCTTCCGTTGCAGAATTGAGTTGCCCAACTTCCTTCGGCTCCTAGAAGGTTGGGTTTATCATCAGGCATCATGTTCCTCAACTAAACAAAGCTGGACAGCACTAGACTTGGTCATAAAACTCCCAAACTAGCTCTCAAAAACTTGCCTTTAAGCTCTCAAAGGTCCATCCCAACCCAGACTGCTCTATGACTCTTCCATCCCAAGGAAAAATGAGCTTCAAGCTGGGGAGGGACTTTTTAGGGTGTCAGGGAGTGATAGGACTGGGGGGAATGGAACAAAACTAGAAGTGGGTAGCTTCAGATTGGATGTTAGGAAGAAATTCTTCCCCATGAGGGTGGTGAGACACTGGCACAGGTTGCCCAGGGAGGTGGTGGAAGCCTCATCCCTGGAGGTTTTGGAGGCCAGGCTGGATGTGGCTGTGAGCAACCTGCTGTAGTGTGAGGTGTCCCTGCCCATGGCAGAGGGGTTGGAACTGGATGATCCTTGAGGTCCCTTCCATCCCTAACAATTCTATGATTTACTGAGGTCTTAAACCAATCTCCTTTGGCATCACCAAGCACAGGAGGAGATCCTTGCTGAAGCCTTTTGTGTTATCTGTTCCAACACCCGTGCAGTGAGCAGGGGCATCTGCAACTAGATCAGGGTGCAGAGACCCCTAGACAATCTGACCTGGAATGTTTCCAGACATGGAACATCTGCTACATCTCTGGACAACCCATGTTAGCATTTCACCATCCTCAGTGTAGACAATGTCTAATCCACTGCTCAGGTTGTCCAGGGAGGTGGTAGAAGCCTCATCTATGGAGGGTTTTAAGGCCAGGCTGGATGTGGCTCTGAGCAACTTGATCTAGTGGGAGGTGTCCCTGCTCATTTCAAGGGGGGGTTGGAACTGGATGAGCCTTGAGGTCCCTTCCAACCCTAACAATTCTATGATTCTAAAATTGCCATGAGCCTTGATTCTCTGCTCCTGAAACTTCTTGCCAGAGCTTGCTTATGCTTCACATCTTTGGCCAGGGTAAGCCAAGGAGAAATGAGCTGCCATCATGTGTGTTCCCATCCACAGAACATGCCTGAGCTGTGTTAAATGCTAAGGTCACTGCACTAGGAAGGGCAGTATGAGGCCATTTAATTTTAGCAGTTTATTCTGCACATCTCACCACAATGATCACTTGACCCCAGAGCCAAATGATGAATGGGTCTTGTGGAATCACACAGGATAAGCTTGCAAGGCTTCATGGGTACCTGGGCATGAAGGTCATCACCTAATCAGCTGCAGACCACAGAAGAGTAGACCTCACTGAAGGCAAACCAGATGGATGCCCAGATGGTATGCAAGGCCAATGGCATCTTGGCTTGTGTCAGGAATAGCGTGGCCCAGGATTAGTCCCAGCAGGACTAGGGATGTAATTCTACCCCCATACATGGCACTGGTGAGGCCCCACTTTGAGTATTGTGTGCAGTTCTGGGCCACTCCAAGAAGGACACTGAGGTGCTGGAGTGTGTCTAGAGGAGATTGGTGAAGGACCTGGTGGGAGAGCCTTTTGAGGAGAGGCTGACTGAGCTGTGGCTGTTCAGCCTGGAGAAGAGGAGACTTGGGAAGGACCTTATCACACTCTGCAACTACCTGAAAGGAAGCAAGGTGGTGGTTGGGCTCTCCTCCCAGGTGATTTGTGACAAGATGAGAGGGTATGGCCTGAAGCTGCACCAGGGGAGGGTTAGGTTGGATGTTGGGGAGCAGTTCCTCACAGAAAGGATGATTAGACACTGCCAGGGAGGTGGTGGAGTGGCCATCCCCGGGGGTGTTTAAGGTGAGATTGGATGCGGCACTTGGTGCCACGGTCAATGTGGTGGTGTAAAGTTGTAGGCTGGACTTGACCTCAGAGGTCTATTCCAGCCTCAATAATGATTCTGTGAGATGTACAGTACTCATTTTGGCATAGCTCCATCTTTCACCACGTTTCCTTTGAAAGGCTCAGGCCATGCTTGCTGCTCTGTAGGACAGCAGAATGACAGAATGGCTCAGGTTGGAAAGGACCGCAGAGATCATCCACTCCAACCACCATGCCCAGGGACACCTCTCAACTAGGCTCAGCTGCTCAAGGCCTTATCCAACCTGGCCTTGAACACCCCCAGGGAGAAGTCATCCACAGCCTCCCTGGGCAGCCTATCCCAGAGTCTCCTCATCCTCAAAATGAAAAACTTCTGCCTCAGCTCTGGTCTAACCCTGCTCTCCCTCAGCTTCAAACCATCCCTCCTTGCCCTGTCTCTAGACATCCTTAAGAAAAAATCTCTCTGTAGCCTTCCTGTAGGAAGTAAAACTAGTGAAAGAGGCAAGTAAACTAGTGGATAAAAGTTGATTTCAAGCTGAAACAGTCTCTCTCCACCCTTCATGTAGGCCCTCTTCAGGTACTGGTAAGCAGCTCTAAGGTCTCCCCAGAGCCTTCTCTTCTCCAGGCTGAACACTCCCAGCCCCCCTCAGCCTGTCCTTACAGCAGAGGTGCTGCAGCCTTCATGCTTCTCCCCCCCTCCCCACCAAGGCTCACTGGTACACAGCCCTGGCTAACAAAGCAGCACAGTTTCCTGCTCAGCCATTTCACACTTGTTAGTAGAAGGAGCTTAGAGCTGCTTTCAGTGCTGAGCATGGAAATCCTCCCTCCAGAAAAAACAACACAACATGAGGCATGCAGACAAGTGGCAACTGCTGAGCTGCCCCTCAGCACATTTCCACACTATACAGGATTTTCTGGCCATCTCCTCATGCCTTCAAGGATCCATGGTGTAGCTCTAATCTCTAGTAGGCCATAAAATAGAATCAAATCAATTTGGTTGGGAAAAAAACCATTAACCCAGCACTGCCAGATCAACACTAAACCACAGCCCTCAGCACCACATCTGCACAGCCTTTAAATCCCTTCATGTATAGTGACTCCACTTCCCTAGGCAGCTTTTACCAGGCCTTCACAACCACTTCAGGGCCACATTTTGATTTCCTAATACCCAATACCATGAAATGCAACAGTTTGCTGGAAATCAGCTCAGTATGGGTATCAAAGCTGTGATATTTGATAAGCTTTCACTCAAAGTGATTCATCCCCAAATAAAAGGATTGAGGGAACTATCATCACTTCCCAAGGGATGGTAAAACCTTTGTAGTGACTCCCCCCTTAAGGTCTAGTATAGGAAAGTGAAGACAGATTATGGCTTTCAGAAAGTTAACATAGCCTAAGAGCTCACATGTGTAGTCTTGCTGAAACCCTCAGTACAGAGGATGCAGAATTCCCCTCTGATTTAACTGTGATGCTCAGGGAATCACAGAATCTCAGCATGGTGGGGGTTGGAAGGGGTATCTGGAGGTCAAATCCAAACCACTGTTAATGCAGTTACCCCGAGCAGGTTACCCAGGATCACATCCAGGCCGGTTTGGAGTCTCTCCAGTGATGGAGACTCCACAACCTCTCTCAGCAGCCTGCTCCACTGCTCTACTACCCTCACAAAGAAGTTTCTTCTCATGTTTAGGTGTAACCTCTTGTGTTCCAGTTTGTGCCCATTGCCACTTGTCCTGTTACTGGGCACCTCTGAAAAGAGCCTGGTCCCATCCTCTTGACCCCTACCCTTTAGATATTGATCACCATTGAGAAGATCCCCTCCAGTCTGCTCTTCTCCAGGCCAAATAGCCCCAAGGCTCTCAGCCTTTTCTCCTCACAGAGAGATATGCTCCTATCCCTTCAGCATCTTTGTAGCCTCTACTGGACTCCAGTAGTTCTCTGTCCCTCTTGAATGTGGAAGCCCAGAACTGGACTCAGTCCTTCAGACAGAGCCTCACTTAAGGCAGTCCTAACACTCCAGGAGACTGTTGACCTTCTTGGCCACAAAAGCACATTGCTGACTCACAGTGAGCTTCTCAATCAGGACTTCCAAGTCCCTTTTCCATGGAGCTGCTTTCCAGCAGGTTAACCCCTAGCCTATACTGGTGTAGGGGGTTATTCTTCCCCAGGGACAGGGCTTATCAAGCCCACCCTGTCAGCAATATCATCCCTAAGGTCTACTCCCACCTTCCTCCTATAAAAAAAAGAAAAGAAAATGAGGGAAGCAGCTGTGGTTGGCCCCAAGTTGTGCCCATCAGGAGTCTTGAGCAGATGGAATGTTTCGAAATATAAAAAGGCTGAGCTGTGTGGAAACTTAAGCAACACAGGAACTAAGCTCATAAAACATGATAGACTGGAAAGAGGGCTGAAGCACCTCTGTTGTGAAGACAGGATGAAAGAACTGGGGCTGCTCAGCCTGGACCAGCTAAGGGAGCTGGGGTTGTTTAGCCTGGAGAAGAGGAGGCTCAGGGGAGACCTCATTGCTCTCTACAACTACCTGAAAAGAGGTTGTAGCCAGGTGGGGGTTGGTCTCTTCTCCCAGGCAACCAGCACCAGAACAAGAGGACACAGTCTCAAGCTGCACCAGGGGAGGTTCAGGCTGGAGGTGAGGAGAAAGTTCTTCACTGAGAGAGTAGTTGGCCATTGGGATGTGCTGCCCAGGGAGATGGTGGAGTCACTGTCCCTGGAGGTGTTCAAGAGGGGATTGGATGTGGCACTTGGAGCCTTGGTTTAGTTGTCAGGAGTATTAGTAATAGGTTGGACTTGATGATCTCTGAGGTCTTTTCCAACCTGGTTGATTGTGTGGAGAAGAGAAGGCTCTAGGGAGATCTTAGAGCAGCCTTCCAGTACCTGAATGGGCTACAGGAAACGTGGGAAGGGACTGTTTAGAAGAGCTCGTGGTGATAGGACAAAGGGAAATGATTAGAAACTAAAGCAGAGCAGATTTAGGTTTGACAGAAGGAGGAAATTCTTTACTATGAGAGTGGTGAAATACTGGAACAGGTTGCCCAGAGATGTGGTTGAGGCCACATCCCTGGAGACATTGAAGATCAGATTCAGTGTCCTGGGCAGCCTGATCTAGTTGGAGATGCCTATGCTCACAGAAGATGTGTTGGACAAGATGACCTTTGTGAGGCCCAACCTGATGCAAACTGGGAAAGAAGATCTCACCTTCTCATCCTGCACCAGTACAGGCTAGGGGTTAACCTGCTGGAATTCTCAGCCTGCAATGGGAATTTTGGGCTACACACAAACGTCCTCTGGTGCAGGAGGATGGAAGCTGGCTCAAGATACTGCCCTTCCTAGGCAGGACAAGCACTTTTTCCTCACCAGATTTGGTTGGTTGCCTTCTCCCTCACCAATTTAGGGCAGCAATGTTGGAAACTGTTAATCCTAGCTGCACTTGGCTCTCACTTGCTAACTCCAGTCTCCTCCCCAGCCACGAGTCAAGATCCAGCCAAAATACCATACTGAGGTACTTGTTCCACGAAGAGCAAACAGGACACTGTATTGTTCCCATTTGTGATCTTTACACATTAAATTCCTCCTCTTTTCCAAACCAACAGGAATCCTCACACTGAAAAGGAAGCTCAGGCCATGCAACATGATGATCTTGAAGGTCTCTTTCAACCTGGTGTATTGTATTGTGGTATCATTTCCTTGAGGTGGTCAGCACTGCTTCCTCTGCCCAACCAGAACCTACCAGCCCTCACCACTAGAATCCATAGGAAAAAGAGAAGGCTGAAGGGAGACCTCATTGCTGTCTACAGCTACCTGAAAGGAGGTTGTGGAGAGGTTGGTGCTGGTCTCTTCTCACAGGTAATTAAAGATAGAACAAGAGAGAATGGCCTCAAGCTATGACTGGGTAGGTTTGGACTGGACAGTAGGAAAAGGTTTTTCATAGCAAGAGTGGTCAGGCACTGGAATGTGCTGGGCAGGGAGGTGGTTGAGCCTGGATGTGTCTAAAGGTGGTTTGGATGTGGTGCTTGGGGCTCTGGTTTAGGGGTGAGCCTTGTAGAGTAGGGATCTGGGTTGGGCTTGGTGATCCTGAGGGTCTTTCCCAACCTGAATGTTTCTGTGATACTGAAGCCATTCAGCACACTTTTATCAGTGTCCATTCCCTGTGAGCCATCTTCTCACAGAGGAGGCTCTTCTGAAGAGCTGAAACCATGCAACCCCTCAGAGTCTGCTCCTGGCAGATATCTAACACTGAGGCTGGGTGAAGAGAGCATTTGTAATCACCATCAGAGCACAGCAGCTCCTATGGCAGTGAGGCCAGGAGCAGCTCTAGCGTTCACCTTTCAAAGGCTTATGAACAGTTGGTGTTTTCAGTCAGTGTAACTTCATTCTCCACCAGGACCTCCTAGTGCTAAGTAGGACATCTTACTTCCCTGTCTCCATCTCCTACACCCACAACTACAGATCATAGAATGGTTTGGGTTACAAGAGAGATTAAGGTCATCTAGTCTAACCTCTGGGGACAGAGCAGGGACATCATCTAGAGCAGGTTGCTCAGAGCCCCATCCAACCTGGCCTGGAATGTTTCCAGGGATGGGGAATCTACAACCTCTCTGGGCAACCTGGGCCAGTGTTTCACCACCCTCAGTGTGAAAAATAAACAAGATTTCAGGTAAGAGACAGGGAAGAATCTCTCCTCTTTGTGTTTCAAGCCATCACCCCTGGTCCTGTCACAACAGGCCCTGCTAAAATAGTCTTTCATCACCTGGCCCCCTTTAAGCACTGGAGGGTCACTGGAAGGTCTCCCTTAGCCTTCTCTTCTCCAGGCTGAACCACCCCCTCTCTCTCAGCCTATCCTCACAGCAGAGGTGCTCCACCCCCATGATCACTTCTGTGTCCCTCCTCTGGACCTGCTCCAGTAGGTCCATGTCTTTCCTGCTTTGAGGACTCCATAGCTAGACACAGTACTCCAGGTGGGGTCTCACCAAGACACCAGATCTCTTTTCTATGCCTTTGGACAAGGGTAACCTTGAGTTAAGGACAAATGCAGAGGAGCAGCAGTCCCCACATCCCAAGCTAGACACTTTCCTTCACAGCTTCCTCTTGACAGCTGTATGAAAGCAGTGTTTGTGTGATGCTACCAGAGACAAGTGGTTACAGGTGCTTCTACCACAGCTTTTCACCTGAGAGGAAGACAGCTCAGGGGCAAGGGCATGAGAAGGAACAAAGAGCTCTTGCACTTACCACCAGACATTAAGTAGTCCCTCAAAATGGGCATCCTAAAGTTCCCAGCCAGGGTAGCAAGGTAGGGTCGGATTCCAGGGAATTTCTGGCTGACGCCTGTGGCCTCTGTGCTGAAGTTGCAAAAGGCACCCAAGCCCATGATGCCGTGTGGATGGTAGCCAAAGATGTAGTTCCTGGTTGTCAGCAGGTTGTGGGTTTTAACCAGCTAGGAAAGAAAAGAGTGAGCTCAGATGAAGACAAATACTTACAGGTAAGAAGAAAAATGTTGAAGTCCTCAGCTTGTGTGTCTCATCCCACCGAGGAGAACAGCCCCCAGGTTTTGGCTGTCCACTACCCTGGATTTCAGAGCTCTGGGCAACTTGATTTCGTTGAGGATGTCCCTGCTGACTGCAAAGGGGGCTGGACTGGATGACTTTCAGGTCCCTTCCAAGCCAGACCATTCTGTGATTCATGTAGACTTCAGTTCTGCCAGAAGAGGGACCAGAATAAACAGGCTGGTCTTAGCCACAAGATGAGTGCCAGCCAAGCAGGAACAGGGTTTGGGCTGCAGTAGCCTGGGCCCTTTGTTTCCCTACTCCTCCCAAAGGTATTCTTGCAAAGCTCTTGTCCAAACCAACCACGTTCTTCGTGGCCCTGTAGCCACAGCTACGCCTCCTCCCAGGCAGTCTCTCTCAGCACATTAGTGGCTCACATCCCAGGATGAGGGAGGAAAAAACCATTAAAAACCCACCCCACAATCAGTGTCCCATAACAGAAGCAAGTTTGTTTAACACCTGAAAAAAGACACCAAACCACTTCATCTGCCTGCTGGCCGCCCTTCAAGAGGGAAAAATGTGCATAAGAGTGGCTTACCACTGGAAAGCAGCCCTCCTTTCAAGGGCTTCTGCTCTAGAGCAACAGAGCACCTCAAGCCATCCACAGCAGAGCTCCAGTTTCTGCAGGACACACACTCCATGGTCACAGTGGTTTAGGGTTGAGCTATATTCCTGACCACTTACTCATCTGTTTGCACAGCATGGACACTCCAAAGCTATCCTGGCTGTGCACAGCACTAACCATGCATCCTGGTTTGAGTTAGAACAGAACCGCTTCTGGTCAGGGATTTGGCTGCTCAGCCTAATATCTGCTCAGTGAGGACACTTTCTGAAGCCCAGGGCATGTTTACACAGGCAGTGACTGCTTCTAGCAGTGAGAAGGCTGATGGGAAGAGCTACTGCCAAGGGCTGTGCTGCAGATAGGCTCTGGCTGAGACTTGCTCTGTGCAGACCAAGGGCACTGCTAAATCTTGTGCCTCACACAAGAGTGCAATAAGTAAGAGGTGGCACCTGTGGGAAGAGTGGAAATGACAGGTGACCCTGAAGTGACCAACAAGGGAGTCCACACCCTTGATATTATATCCAGTATAAAGCTGAGGGGTAACAAGATCTCTTCCTCAATGTCCAAGCAGGACTCTGTCCCTTCTACCTTCAGTTCTGTGCTCCTGAACCCATCTCCCATCTGCCACCAAGTCCAGTCAAAATCAGTGGTGCCAGTGACATCATTGCCACCAGGATTGGGTTTGATACTGGGTTTGTATCTGCTTATTTCACTTTATTCTTGTTATGTCTATTAAAGCTGGTCTAGCTTTCATTTCCAACCCATCATTTCCTCTCTTAATCCTTTTCTCTTCCCTTTGGGAAGGGAGAGGGTTTAGAGAGCCTCTGCCACTTGTCTAGCCTTAAGCCTTACACCAGGCCCTGGTACCACCAAGTCAGTACCTGCTACTGGCCCTTGCTACCTGGCCAGAAGCTTTTTTGATGTTGCCAGTTGCAGAGGTGTCACAGCATGGTAGAGGCTGGAAGGGACATCTGAAGATGAGATGTTGGCAGGAGAGTTGGACTCAGAGTAGGATCAGCTAGAGCAGATGAGACAGGAACATGCAGTTTGTAATCATTAAGATTCCCCTTAAGCCTCCTCCCATACACCAA
The DNA here is from genome assembly GCA_015227895.2 of Colaptes auratus. NCBI lineage: Eukaryota > Metazoa > Chordata > Aves > Piciformes > Picidae > Colaptes > Colaptes auratus. Next base: position 34,280,333 of record CM037631.1, read on the forward strand.
AGCAGCTTTCCCTGATTGGAGTGGGACAGGAAGGGATTGGCTCCTTTGCAGGCTCCTGGTTCATGGGACCAGGAGGAGCTGCTGCTCAGGAACATCCTTTTTATCAGTCAGCATTGGAATGTGCTGCCCAGGAAGGTGGCTGAGCCACCAACCCTGGAAGTGTTTCAAGGTGTTTTGGATGTGGTGCTTGGGGCTATGGTTTAAGGGTGACCCTTGTAGCGTAGGGTTCTGGGTTGGACTTGCTGATGCTAAGGGTCTTTTCCAACCTGAATGTTTCTGTGATTCTGATGATACCACAAGAGGTCTGAGCTGTGTAGCTACACGAGAGAGCTGCTGCATCACCCTACATAAAATCAACCAGGTTAGAAAAGACCTCAGAGATCATCAAGTCCAACCTAATACCTAACACCATCTCATCAACTAAACCATGGCTCCAAGTGCCACATCCAATCCTTTTTTGATCATCTCCAGGGACAGTGACTCCACCTCCCTGGGCAGCACATTCCAATGGTCAATTACTCTTTCTGGGAAGAACTTTCTCGCCTTGAGCCTATGCCTCCTCTGGTGCAGCTTGAGACTGTGTCCCCTTGTTCTGGTGATGGTTGTCTAGAGAGACAAGACCAAACCCCACCTGGCTACAACCTCCCTTCAGGTAGTTGCTGAAAGCAATAAGGTCTCCCCTGAGCCTCCCCTTCCCCAGGCTAAACACCCCCAGCTCCCTCAGCTTCTCCTCACAGGGCTATGCTCAAGACCTCTCCCCAGCCTCACTGCCCTTCTCTGAACAAGTTCAAGTGTCCTAATGTCCTCCTTAAATTAAGGAGTACTGGACACAGTACTCAAGGTGTGGCCAAGGACAAGCAGGGGATTGGACTAAATGATCTCCAGAGGTCCCTTCCAAACACTGCATTCTGTGGCTCTCTCCAAGCAGGGATCAACAGTTGAACTCAATGACTCTTAAAGCTCTTTCCCAACCAAAACAACTCTGAATATTCCTCACGTTGTTTTCCTGACTGCAACATCTTAATAGACTTGGGCAGGACCCGCACAAGCCCCAGCTGCACCTTCAAGGTCGAGGTACTAAACAACTGCACCCCTGCAGAGGTCTCTCTGGGTCAGCTCCCAGAGGCAAAAGTGCAGCTTTCCAGGACGTCACAACCACGTTACCCACCCCACTGCCTCGGCCAAGCAGAGACTGAGCAGCCAGCAAGTCCCTTTCTGTTGACTCATGTGACAAGGGGAGCTGAAAGTGTCATTGCAACACATTGAAGAGCCTGGCCAGAAATTTGATTCCCACCTCCCCACGCCCCTCCTCCCCCCACCCCCAACTGCTGTGCCTAGCTGAGGCTATGGCACTAGAGCTATTTCAGACAGCAGCTGGTATCCAGGCGTGACACAGCAGAGGGTTAAGCAAGTTGACTGCCCCTCTTTACACTCTCCTTTGGCTCTGAAGACAAGTCAGGCTCCAGGAAGCGTGTACAAGGTGGTTGTAGCAGCTCTGTAGGGTATGTGTCACACCAAGTCATCCTTTCTCCTCTTTCCTGTGTCCAATTAGATGCTGACTTTGCTTTCACTCCCCAAAGGGGGACGGCTCTCCCTTGAGCAGTCATGGCTTCCAGACTACAGAATGGCATCATAAAGGTTGGAAAAGACCTCAGAGGTCATTGAGGCCAACCATAGAATCGTCAGGGTTGGAAGGGTCCTCAAAGAGAATCCAGTTCCAACCTCCCTGCCATGGCCAGGGACATCTCACACTACATCAGACTGCTCAGAGCCACATCCAGCCTGGCCTTCAAGACCTCCAGGCATGAGGCTTCCACCACCTCCCTGGGCAACCTGTTTCAGTGTCTCACCACCCTCAGCCATCAACCCAACACCACCATGCCCCCAAATGCCACAGCCACACATTTTTTTTAACACCTCCAGGGATGGTGACTCCACCACCTCCCTGGGCAGCCTGTTCCAATCCCTGACCACTCTTGCAGCAAAGGATTTCTTCCTAATAGCCAAACTAAACCTTCCCTGGTGCAACTTGAGGTCATTTCCTGTTAGTAATGAGAAGATTCCAAGCCCCACCTCACTCTAACCTCCTTTCAGGTAGTTGTAGAGAGCCAGAAGGTCTCCCCTCAGCCTCCTCTTCTCCAGACTAAACAATCCCAGTTCCTTCAGCTGCTCCTCATAAAACTTGAGAAAATGGTGCCTGAAAACCAGGCAGGGGGCAGGAGTGGGTGGAGCAATGATATGGAAAGCAACCCCTCCATCTGTGATCCCTTGCTCAGTTCTAGGAATGACTCAAAGCCTGGTAGCTATAGGCACACATCTTGGCTGGACCAAGGCTGAGAGAGCTGGGATTGCTTAACCTGGAGAAGAGGAGGCTCAGGGGAGACCTTATTGCTCTCTACAACTACCTGAAAGGAGGTTGTAGCCGGGTGGGGGTTGGTCTCTTCTCCCAGGCAACCAGCACCAGAACAAGTGGACACAGTCTCACGCTGCACCAGGGGAAGTTTAGGCTGGATGTTAGGAAGAAATTCTTCCCAGAAAGAGAGATTGGCCTTTGGGATGTGCTGCCCAGGGAGGTGGTGGAGTCACCATCACTGGAGGTGTTCAAAAAAAGGATTGGATGTGGCACTTGGAGCCATGGTTTAGTTGTCAGGTGGTGTTAGGTATTAGGTAATAGGTTAGACTTGACAACTTTAGAGGTCTTTTCCAGCCTAGTTGATTCTGTAGCTAGTGGCAGACAGCTCCTTTAGAGCTCTTCTCAGAGCAAAGTGGTGGTTTCCAAGCTCCAACCCTCATCTTTCCCCTGCAGCAAGCACAGCTGATGGCAGAACCAGAGGGGTTATCCTTGTCACTCTGAAACAAGAAGCATTTGTGAGTGAGCTTGGCAGAACCACACATCTGCCCTCGCACAGAGGACACATTGTTCTGCTGCTGCAAGCTATGGCAAGCACCCTGCTCCAGTCCTTCCACCATGTGCAAAGAGACCCATCTCCCAGGGGAGCCCATAGATTGCAGGCCTTGTACAAGCCTCAGCCAAGCTGCAGCCTGTCCTCTTTGTCTTTGCTTTCCAAGAACTCCTGTTATGGAGGCAGAGAGTTAGTGATACCCACCACCCTCACCTTCATCACTTCACTTCTAGTCCTAAGATTGAAACTTTCCTTTGTCCCCTTGACAAGCAATCCCTGAGTTCCTGGGCTACCTTATTAGGTTGCCGTAAGGACTTGCTGCAGCTCTCATGGACATCATTTCTGCTACTGGTTCTGAATGCCCACTAGTTTTTCCTTTTTCCTTCAAAATCTTCTCCAGATCTCAAGGGCCTGAAGACTCAGTGCTCCCATGAGCACTGAATTTGGCTCCCTAATTCAAGAAACAGAGAACTGCTGGAGAGAGTCCAACAGAGAGCCACAAGGATGATTAGGGGACATTCTGTGATTTTCTTGTACATCAAGGAAAGTGTGGCCAGCAGGGCCAGGGAGGTTCTTCTGCCCCTCTGCTCTGCCCTGCTGAGACCACAGATGGAATCCTGTGTCCAGTTCTGGGCTCCCCAGTTCAAGAGAGACAGAGACCTGCTGGAGAGAGTCGAAGGGAGAGCCAGGAGGATGCTGAGGGGACTTGAGCATCTGCCCTGTGAAGAGAGACTGAGAGCCCTGGGGCTGTTTAGTGTGGAGAAGAGAAGGCTGAGAGGGGATCTGAGCAATGTCTCTCAATCTCTAAGGGGTGGGTGTCAAGTGGAAGGGGCCAAGGTCTTTTGGGTGCTGTACAGCAATAAGCCAAGGAACAATGGATACAAACTTGAACACAGAAGTTCTCAGCTCAACATGAGGAGAAACTTCTTCACAGTGATGGCACCAGAGCCCTGGAGCAGGCTGCCCAGGGAGGTTGTGGAGTCTCCCTCTCTGGAGCCTTTCCAAACCCACCTGGATGCATTCCTGTACAGACTACCCTGAGTGATCCTGCTCTGGCAGGGGGGTTGGACTCAACATCTGGAGATCTCTTCTGACCTCTAACGTTTGGTGATGAGACAGAGCAGTATGTCCTTGCTGCATCCCAGATGGATGATTAGTGCTGGGATGGAAGCTGGACCTTCACCCCACTGCACTAACACAACCTATTCAAAGCTGCTACCTGGGAACAAACCTGTTTGACTGGGAGCAAAGGTCCAGCCATCTGCTCCAGAAGAGGGGATTACTTTAAATAGATCCAAACCTGCCTGCAGAAGCAATAAATTGTGCAATGATGGTAAAAAAAGTAATGTATATATAAAATCAGTGTTAGTTGAGTGCCAGATATACCCAGAGAGGAGGCTTGCCAAATTTGTTTGAAGGAACAGCATAAGCAGAACATTCAAGCATGAAGAAAAAGGACTGCAGAGACACTGCTGCTCAGTGCCAGAAGCCAGCCAAGAGCAGGATGAAAGTGAATAAGTGAAATGTGTAGAGCACCAATCACAGGAGGAGCAGCTGAGGGAACTGGGGTTGTGTAGTCTGGAGAAAAGGAGGTTGAGAGGAGACCTCATGGCTCTCCACAGCTCCCTCAAAGAAGGTTGGAGTGCGTGTGGGGGGGAGTTGGTCCTGTCTCCCCAGGAGCAAATAAGACCATGAGAAGAAACAGCTTCAGGCTGCAACAGGGGAAACTTAGTTTGGACAATGGGAAAAGCTTCTTCCCTGAAAGGGTTGTGAAGCCCTGGAACATTCTGCCCAGGGCAGCGATGGACTCCCCATCCTTAGAAGGATTGAAAAGCTGTGGAGACCCGGTGCTGAGGGACATGGTTCAGTGGTGACCTGGCAGTGCTGAGTTAATGTTTGACTTGGTGATTCTAAAGGTCTTTTCCAGTCAAAATGACTCTGTGATTCTGATAGTCTAGGTGGGTGCTCAGCTGCCTGCAAGCTGAGCAGCAGTGTCCATAGAAGCAAGCAGAAAGCAGCAGATCTGAGCTCATCCTGCAGGATCCAAGCAGCAGCAGGCAGCATGAAGACTGCGAAACAGCTGAATGACTGCAATTAGCTGCATCCCACTCAGCAGCACAATGGAAAGAGTTATCTCACCTTCCCAGCAAGGCAGGCTAGGACCTGAAGACTCCTCCAGGCTCTTAGTATTAGCACTACACAATTATAGAATCATTTTGGCTGCAAGAGACCTTTAATAAGATCAACTCCAACCACTAACCCAGTTTACCACAAACCACATCCCTCAGCACCACGTCTACAAAGCTTTCAAGTCCCTCCAGGGATGGGGAATCCACCACTTGCCCAGGTAGCCTCTTCCAGGGCTTGACAACCCTTTGGGGGAAGAAGTTTTCCCCAGTATCCAACTTAAACCTCCTTCAGTGCAAAAGGAAGCAAAAAAAGGCAGAGGCCTCCGTTGCCATCCTGTAAATCATCTACCACAACAAAGGAGAAGCTTTGCCAGGAAGTCAGGCAAGTCACAGAGTGCAAGACAGATGCTGTAAGAGTCAGACTCTTGCAACAGTCCCTGCTCTGGCACACTGCTGAGTGTCCCAGCTCAGCAGCAGACCAAGGTGGTCTCAGCACAAATCTGAAAGGTGAACCAAAGGTCTTCACTCCTTATCTCAAGTGCAATTGCCTACGGAGATAAGCAGATGTGCTCACATGCTCAGGGGCTTCTTTACCTAAATCACAGACTCACAGTACATTAGAAGTTGGAAAGGGCCTCCAGAGCTTGAGTCCAACCCTGATACCAAAGCAGGGTCACCCAGGCTAGTCTGCACAGGAATGCATCCAGAGAAGGAGATTCCACCTCTCTGGGCAGCCTGCTCCAGGGATCTGCTGCCATCACTGTGAAGAAGTTTCTCCTCCTGTTGAGGGGAAACCTATGTTGAAGCCTGAACCTGTTGTTTCTTATTATTGCACACTCAAAAGAGCTTGGCCCCCTCCACTTGACACCCACCCCTCAGAGATTGAGAGACATTGCTCAGATCCCCTCTCAGCCTTCTCTTCTCCACACTAAACAGCCCCAGGGCTCTCAGTCTCTCTTCACAGGGCAGATGCTCAAGTCCACTAAGCATCCTCCTGGCTCTCCCTTCGACTCTCTCCAGCAGGTCTCTGTCTCTCTTGAACTGGGGAGCCCAGAACTGGACACAGGATTGCAGCTGTGGTCTCAGCAGGGCAGAGGGGCAGGAGAACCTCCCTGGCCCTGCTGGCCACCCTTCTCTTGCTGCAGCCCAGGATGCCATTGGCTCTCTGGGTCACCAGGGCACATTGCTGTCCCCTGCAGAACTTGCTGCCCACCAGCACTCCAAGGTCTTTCTCTGTGTGCCTCTTTCCAGCAGGGCAGCCTCTAACCTGTCCTGGTGCCTGCTGTTACTCCTCCCCAGGTGCAGGACCCTGCACTTGTCCTCATTGAACTCCAACAAGTTTGCCTGCACCCAGCTCTCAGCCTGTCCAGATATTGTTGGATGGCAGCAGAGCCTGAGAGGGTGAAAACATTTAGATTGTGACTCTCCCTCATGACATCTCAGATCAGCAGGATGTGACTGGGAGGCTCCTAGGCCCTTGTTTGCCTCTGTAGCAGTGGCACTGTGCTCACCTCTGTCTTGGGCTTTATCTGATAGTTGAGCACCAGGATTTAGCCCACTGGAAGCTGCTTCATATACTGCTTAGCTTAAAGAACTATTTGTAAAGCCAGCCACTAAGCAGTGGACAAACATAAGCTTCTAGTTTCCTAAAATAGCTTCTTAGTGTCAGAGCACCTGCACAAAGTTCCAGTGAACATGGGCAACCTCTGCTCATCCCAAGGAGTTGACCCAGATTCAGGCTGGTTCTTAAATCCACAGTGTCTTACCAAACATGACCTGGTATCTCCAGGTACAGCTGTCAAGGGGATGGAGCCACACTCAAGCTTGGGGCAGTGTGGCTGGAAAGCTGCCTGGCAGAAAGGGACCAGGGGGTGCTAATGGACAAGCAGATGAAGAGGAGCCAGCAGTGTGCCCAGGTGGCCAAGAAAGCCAAAGGCCTCCTGGCTGGCATCAGCAATGCTGTGTCCAGCAGGAGCAGGGAGGGGATTGTCCCCGGCCTCAGCAGAGCTGAGTCCACACCTCCAGTGCTGTGTCCAGCTTTGGGCACCTCAATACAGGAGAGCTGTGGAGGTGCTGGAGCCAGTGCAGAGGAGGGCAAGGAAGCTGTGAAGGGCCTGGAGAATAAATGTGATGGAGAGCAACTGAGGGAGCTGGGGATGGTTAGTTTGGAGAAGAGGAGGCTGAGGGGAGACCTCACTGCTCTTCACAGCTACCTGAAAGGACCTTGTGGAGAGGCTGCTGCTGGTCTCCTCTCACAGGTAATTAAAGATAGAACAAGAGGGAAACGGCCTCAAGCTGCAGCAAGGTAGGTTTAGACTGGACAGTAGGAAAAGGGTTTTTTTTCCCAGCCAGAGTAGTCAGGCACTGGAATGTGCTGGGCAGAGAAGTTGGTTGAATCCAAGCCTGGATGTGTTTAAAGGTGGTTTGGATGTGGTGTTTAGGGCTATGGTTTAGGGGTGAGCCTTGTAGAGTAGAGATCGGGGTTGGGCTTGGTGATCCTGAGGATCTTTTCCAACCTGAATGTTTGTGATTTTGTTTCAGAGGTGGCTAAGCAACAGGGCAAGGGGCAGTGGGCACAAACTAGAACACAGGAGGTTCCAGTTGAACATAATGTTAAACAACTTGACTTCATGGGTGCCAGAGCACTGGACCAGACTGCCCAGGGAGGCTGTGGAGTCTCCCTCTCTGGAGAGATTCCAAACCCATCTGGACATCGTGATCCTGGGCAACCTGCTCTGGGTGACTGCATCTCCAGAGGTCCCTTCCTACCCCCACTGTTCTGGAATCCTTTGAATAGTCCTTCTGGCATCTCAAGATGCTGACTCAGGTGGAGAGCAAGCCTGATCAACACAAATCACAGGATGTTAGGGGTTCAAGGGACCTCTGAAGGTCATTGAGTCCAACTCTCAATATCAGACCGGAGTTTATTCTTCATGCAGCTACTCTGAGAAAGCAAACCTGATCCCAGCAGGGAGTGTTGTGGAGGGCTGCAGTAGAGCTACCCAGAGGTTCTAGCATGCAGCTTTGTCAGAGGTCAGCACTGGTGGCATTTCAGCCTGGGAAGCCCAAGTCTGGTGTGAGCTCAGTTGAGGATGCAGCCAGGTGCAAGGAAAGCCTTCACCCTCAGATCACAGCCACTGAAGACAATATACTGAGAGGCCTCCCTTCCCAAGTGGTTGCTACTGCAACTGTCGTCTGCTGGGACTTGAATTCCTGTTCCTGGGGAGGTGGCCTTAAGGTCTGGGGAAAGACCTGCAGAACTGAGAGTTAAATCCTAAAATAAGAGCAAAATCTGAGCTCATATCCTAATGCAGATGGGATCTGTGGTGACATAGAATGGTCTGGGTTGGAAGGGACCTCCAAAGCATCCAGTCCAAACCCCTCTGCACTCAGCAGGGACATCCTCAACTAGATCAGGTTGCCCAGAGCCCTGTCCAGCCTCACCCTGAATATCTCCAGGGATGGGGCCCCAACCACCTCCCTAGGCAACCTGTTCCACATGTGTGCAGCTAGCACAGCTCTAGGTCCAGAGCTTGCAGAAGATGAGTTTACCATCACAGGTGCCACTGGTGAGACCTGATTTCACAGTGCCCAGTGAATGCTTGGCACAGAATGACATCAGCAGATGACAGCCCAACAATCTAGGAGCCAAGGAGGCCAACCAGGCCCAGCTAAGCCATTTCACAGGCAGTTCAGGATCCACTGAAGGTGAATTTAAGACAGATGATTTAAACATTCTCTAGACCACCCCACAACCTCTCTTCACTGAAGGCAGGTAAATAGTTTATCCAACAAATTCTCCTGTTCTTACCAAGCTCAAGCCCAAGCTGTACTGGTGGTTGGTGCCAGACCTTACCAAAGAGAATATTCATGGCTCATCTTGTAAGATCATTGGAGACTGGATGAGGCACTGAGTGCCATGGCTTATTTGATGAGATGGTGTTGGGTGGTAGTTTGGACTCAATGATCTCAAAGGTCTTTTCCAACCTGGTTAATTCTGTATTCTCTTCCAACCTTTATGATACAAACCCGTAGGATCAAGTCCAACAGACAACCACCACCACGAAACCATGTCCCAAAGGGCCATATCTACACATTTTTTGAACACCTCCAGGCATGGGGACTCCACCACCTCCCTGGGCAGCCTCTTCCAATCCCTGACCACTCTTGCAGCAAAGACATTTTTCCCCAATATCCGACCTAAGCCTCCCCTGGCACATCCTGAGGCCATTTCCTCCCATCCTATCTCTTGCTCCTTGGGAGAAGAGATCAACCCTCTTGCAAAGCAGGGCCACTTGGGGCAGGTCACACAGGAATGCATCCAGCTGGGTTTTGAAGATTTCTAGAGAAGGAGACTCCACAACCTCTCTGAGCAGCCTGCTCCAGGGCTCCAGCAGCCTCAGAGGAAAGAAGTTTTTTCTCATGTTGAGATGGAATTTCCTGTGGTTGAGTTTCTGTCCATTGTTCCTTGTCATATCAACTGGGGATCACTGAAGAGTGCCTGGCTCCATCCTCCTGACAGCCACCCTTCAGGTATTTGTAGACACTGATAAGATCCCCTCTCAGCCTTCTCTTCTCCAGACTAAACAGCCTCAGGTGTCTCAGTCTTTCCCCATAAGAGAGATGCTCCAATCCCTCAGAGCTCTTTGTTGAGCTCTCAATCTAGGACCACTTTGGACCTTAAACCATGTCCCAAAGTGCCATGTCCACAAGTTTTTTGAACACTTCCAGGGATGGAGAATCCACCATCTCCATGGGCAGCCTCTTCCACCCCCCAACCATTCTCTCAGCAAAGAAATTTTACCCAAACTAACCCTCCCTGGCACAATTTCAGGCCAATTCCTCTTGTCCTATCACCTGGCACTAGAGGGGAAGAGACCAACCTCACCTCACTACAACCTCCTTTCAGGGAGCTGTAGAGAAAGTCCCTTGTTTACAGACAACCACCTCTAGCACCTCACAACCCTGCAGCAGCTTTTAACCACCGTGCAGCCAACTGGCTGTTGCTCCCTGGCAGGTTCAGGAGTTACCCCACAGCTGTCAGCCCTCTGATACCATTTACCTGTGTGAGCCAGAAACCTTCCACAACTCTATCCCAAGTGATAAAGGATTTCTCACAAATGGACCTCATGACCTGGTGTTTGTCCAAAAGCAGCAGAGAAGTGCAGCTTATCTACTCCATCTGAGCTCTAAACCTACTTGAACAACCCAACTGTTTGTCCACCTTCTACTATCTGCAGTGGATCTGACCCACATGGCTGCTGCAGAGCATGTTTCCATGCAGACAGGCTAGTTTAGCCACCCCATGAGCAACCTTATCTAGCAGAGGACCTGCTCACTGGGGGAGGGAGGGGGGGCAGGGCTGGACAAGATGACCTTCAGAGGTCCTTTCCAACCCAAAACATTCCACAATCATCATAGAACAGCAGAGGTTGGAAGGGACATCCAGAGATTGAGTTCAACCCTCCTGCCAAAGCAGCATCTCCCAGGGTAGGCTGCACAGGAAGGCACCCAGGTGGGTTTGGAAAGGCTCCAGAGAAGGAGACTCCACAACCTCTCTGGGCAGCCTGCTCCAGGGCTCTGCCACCCTCACTGGGACGAGAGTTCTCCTCATGTTGAGCTGAAGTCTTCAGTGTTCAAGTCTGACCCTGTTGTTTCTTATTGTTGTGCAGCACCCAAAAGAGCTTGGCCCCACTTGATACCCACCCCTCAGAGATTGAGAGACCTTGCTCAAATCCCCTCTCAGCCTTCTCTTCTCCACACTAAACAGCCCCAGGTCTCTCAGTCTCTCTTCACAGGGGAGATGCTCAAGTCCCCTAAGCATCCTCATGACTCTGCCATGAGAGTGATTCTAAACACAAAGAAGTGGTGAAATAAGGAGAGCAGCTATTGCTGGTGACCCTCTGGAGTCAAGTCCCCAGAAGAAGCAAACCCATTTTAGCAATATCAGGAAGGGAGAGTTTGTTGCAGTACTGAGGACTTTGTACCAGAAAATGCACTTGAGTTCCATCTTCAGCACTGGAGCACTCTGTTCTCCATTAGCTGAGACCTAGGCTAACCAGGCTGTGCAGCTGGGGTGTATTTTTCCATGCACACCTGCACTTGCCAAAGAATTACCTGTTCAAAGCAGCAAGAGTGTGGCAAGAGGTTTGTTCCCTAGCAGCACCCTGAGACTTTAAAGTGACTTGGCAAAAGGAGGACTTTTGGGAGGCACTTTGGCTTCCTGCTGGAACTGGCTCTTCCAATGCTTTCAGAGGCTGGAGTGTCTTAAGGACAGTAGCTCAAACATGCATGACAAGGTCCCTCCCTTTTGCTCAAGCTGAGTGAAACTTGCCAACAGCTTTACATAATAGTCCTTTCAGCTGTGTGTCCTTCCAAAGAGGATCAGGTTCCCTCTGAAGCTGAATTTGGCCCCTGTCGCCTTCCAAGTCCTTCAGCTAATTCTGCAGTCCCCAGAGCAGTCTGACAGCCCTGGCCCCTGTCAGCAGCACATCTAAACTAGCAGGGTATGGACAAGCAGAAGTTGAGCAGGTTAGAGAACTGGAGCTATTCCCATGGCTGGAAACTCCCCTTCCTCTAAAGCAGATAGAACCCAGAGCTGGTTTCACTGCTCCCTCTGAAGTGCAAGGACTTTTGATGCACCTGGTTCACAGCTGGTTTTGCTCTAGGGTGTAACTGGAAAACAGCAAAACTGGGCTACATTTGCAAGAGAACAGGGGTAGGAGAAGGAACAACACAGGACTACTGCAGCACAGAAGTTAGAGTGGTGAGCAAGGAGCCTTACTGCTAGGGAACAGGAGCAATAAGGGGAGACCTTATTGCTGTCTACAACTACCTGAAGGGAGGTTGTAGCCAGGTGGGGGTTGGTCTCTCCTCCCAGGCAACCAGCAGCAGAACAAGAGGACACAGTCTCAAGCTGTGCAGGGGGAAGTTTTGGCTTGGTCTTATTAAAAACTTCCTCCCAGAGAGATTGGCCATGAGAATGTGCTGCCCAGGGAGGCAGTGGGGTCAGCATCCCTGGAGGTGTTTAAGAAGAGCCTGGATGAAGCACTTAGGGTTGAGTGATTGGTTGGACTTGATGATCTTGGAGGTCTCTTCCAAGCAAAGCTACTCTTTGGTTCCACGGTGCCACTACTCATGATGCATTTGATTTTACAAGAACAGATGCTCCAAGCAGTAGTATGGCAATAGTAAGTAAACCATGTCCTGTTAACAGGACTAGTGTAGGTACATCATCTCCACAGAATTTGTTGCTACACTACCTAAGTCTCAGGGCACAGAATCATAGAATGGGCTGGGCTGCAAGGGACCTCCAAAGGTCATCCAGTCCAACCCCCTCTGCACTCAGCAGGGACATCCTCAAGTAACTCAGGTTGCCCAGAGCCCTGTCAGGACTCACCTTGAATATCTCCAGGGAGGGGGCCTTAACCACCTCCCTGGGCAACCTGTTCCACCCCCCTCCCGGTAAAGAACTTGTTCCTCACATCCAATCTAAATCTGCTCTTCTCTAGTCTGAAGCCATTGTCTCTCATCCTGTCACTGCAGGCCTTTGCAAACAGTCTTTCTCTTTTTTTAGCCCCCTTCAGGTCTCCCTGGAGCCTTCTCCAGGTTGAACACCCCCCTCTCCCTCAGCCTGTCCTCAGAGCAGAGCTGCTCCAACCCTTTGATCATTTTTGTGGCCCTCCTCTGGACCTGCTCCATCAGATCAAGCACAGAGTTAAGCTGGTACTTACTCTTATAGGAAAATAATCCCTGAAGTACCTCCAAATAGCCCAGTTTCTCACCCACTGGGATCTTCTTCCACCTGAAGAGAAAAATAAACACAATTGTGCTTTTAAAGCTCTTTTCACATGGATACCACCAAAGAAGCCTAGAAAATTCAAGAAAGTTTGCTCTCTCACTAGAGAAATCAACAATTTGACTCCTCTAAGAGGGACACCTGCATCTGTCACTAAACCCAGGTGAAACCAGCCATACCCAGGACTCCAGGGTACCTGGAGCTCCTCAAGGCTCAACTACTCATCCAGGGCAGTGTCTGACTTGCTAATCTGTTGGGCAGTGGAAAACTCAAGATGGAAACAGCTCAAAGTTATACCTCAGAGTCATCCTTTGGGAAAGGCCTAGATCCTGGATGAGTTCAGTGCTCTAGAAGCAAGGGAATTGTGCTAAGCAGACCATGAAAGGAGTTGCCAAAGCTTGTTGCCACCATTCCAGTGGATTCTCAGAGCTGGAATGTGCTGGACAGGGAGGTGCTTGAGTCCCCAAGCCTGGACATGCTTCAAGGTGGTTTGTCAGTGGTGCTTGAGGCTATGGTTTAGGGGTGACCCTTGCAGAGTAGGGTTCTGTGTTGGCCTTGGTGATCTTGAGGGTCTTTTCCAACCTGAATGTTTCTGTGATGCTGTGGTTTCTACAGGGTGTTTGAAATGAAGTCTTCTGCTTTATATGCAGCAATACTGACACCTTACAAGATAACAGGATGTTAGGGGTTGGAAGAGACCTCTGGAGATCGAGTCCAACCCCCCTGCCAGAGCAGGAACATAGAATCTAGTACAGGTCACACAGGAACACATCCAGATAGGGCTTGAAAGTCTCTAGAAAAAGAGACTCCACAACTCCTCTGGGCAGCCTGTTCCAGTGCTTTGTGACCCTCACAGTGAAGAAATTCCTCCTCATGTTGAGGTGGAACCTCCTGTGCTGCAGTTTACATCCATTGCCTCTTGTCCTATCCCAAGGCACAGCTGATCAGAGCCTGTCCCCTCCCTCCTGACCCCCAGCCCTCAGTTACTTATAAACATTTATTAGATCCCCTCTCAGTTTTCTCTCCAGACTAAGCACCCCCAGGGCTCTCAGCCTCTCCTCACCAGGCAGTGCTCCAGTCTGTTCAGCATCCTGGTAGCCCTCCCTTGGACTCTCCCTCATAGATCCTACCAGTGTCACCTTAGGGAAAAACATGTCTTAATATTCATACCATAACCTGAGCCTTGGAAGAGCTGGAGAGGACAGCAAGATCTTCAATCTTTATGCAGATCTTTCTGACCTACAGGAAGACTCTCAGCCTTATAAAGGGTGTTATAAGCTAGTGGTTACATGGGATTAGTGAATGTCATCTTGTAGCATCCTCAGAGTCAATGAAACCTGCAGTCCCTGCTTCTGCTGAGGGCTCTTCAAATAATGCTGCTGGTTAGTGATTCAGAGAATCGTCTGGGTTGGAAGAGACCTCCAAAGGTCATGTAGCCCAACCCTCTACAGTTGTCAGGGACATCCTTCACTAGATCAGGTTTTCCAGAGCCTTGTAGAGCCTGACCTCCATCCTTCTTGTAGGTCCCCTTCAGGTACTAGAAGGGTGCTATTTGGTCTCCCCAGAGCCTTCCTGTTGAGAGCCCCCAGCTCCCTTAGCCTGTCCACCTGGAAGAGGTGTTCCAACTCCCTGATCATGTTCATGGCCCTCCTCTGGACCCAATTCCAATAGGTCCACGTCCTTCCTGTGTTGAAGATTCCAGAGCTGGACACAGCACTGCAGGTGAGGTCTCACCAGAGCAGAATAAAGCAGCAGAATCACCTCTCTCAATTCAGCCAAGCCCCACTACAGAGGGAAGTCACCCGAAGGGGGAAATGTTTCTTTGTCCAAACAAGAGGACAGGGACAGTAGAACAGCAAGGATCTGTTCTGCAATATTTACCTTTCTTTGGTGTGTTCCAGTCAAAAACCAGCCAGGCTAAGTACAGAGCAGCAATGGCCCAGCAGTCCGTGCACAGTATGTACATCAGGATTAAAGTGCAAGCAATACCTGGAGAGGACCACAAAAGAAAAGGTGGTTGGGTCAGGTTTTGGTCTGCATTTACAGCTGCATAAAGTTTCATAGTTTCATAGTTTCAGTTAGGGTTGGAAGGGACCACAAGGATCATCTAGTTCCACCCTCCCTGCCATGGGCAGGGACACTCTACCCTAGATCAGGCTGGCCAGAGCCTCATCCAGCCTCGGCTTAAACACCTCCAGGGACAGGGCCTCAACCACCTCCCTGGACAATCCATTCCAGGCCTTCACCACCCTCACGGTGAAGAACTTCCTCCTCACATCCAGCCTGAATCTCCCCACCTCCAGCTTCATCCCATTCCCCCTAGTCCTATCACTCCCTGATAGTCTGAAAAGTCCCTCCCCAGCCTTCTTGTAGGCCCCCTTCAGATCCTGGAAGGCCACAATGAGGTCACCTCGGAGCCTTCTCTTCTCCAGACTGAACAGCCCCAACTCCCTCAGTCTGTCCTCATAGGAGAGGTGCTCCAGCCCTCTGCTCATCCTCGTGGCCCTGCTCTGGACACCTTCCAGCACCTCCAGAACCCTCTTGTAATAGGGGCTCCAGAACTGGAGGCAGTACTCCAGGTGGGGTCTCACCGGAGCTGAGTAGAGGGGGAGAATCCCCTCCCTTGACCTGCTGGCCACACTTCTCCTGATGCAGCCCAGGATCTGATTGGCTTTCCAGGCTGCAAGTGCACATTGAGAGCTCCTGTTGAGCTTCTCCTCCACCAGCACCCCCAAGTCTCTCTCCTCTGGGCTGCTCCCCAACCAGTCACTGCCCAGCTTGGATTTGTGCCTGGGATTGCCTCGACCCAGATGCAGGACCCTGCCCTTGGTCTTGTTGAAGCTCATGAGGTTGGCCTGTGCCCACCTCTCCAGCCTGTCAAGGTCCCTCTGGATGGCATCCCTTCCCTCCAGCGTGTCTGCTGCACCACACAGCTTGGTGTCATCAGCAAACTTGCTGAGGGTGCACTCAATGCCACTGTCCATGGCACCCACAAAGATGTTGAACAAGCCTGGTCCCAGGACTGATCCCTGAGGGACTCTGCTTGTCCCTGGCCTCCACTGGGACATGGACCCATTGACAGCCACTCTTTGGGTGCGGCCATCAAGCCAGTTCTTTATCCATCTGGTGGTCCCTTGCCTTTTGACCCTTCTGTGCTTCAGTCTTAGGCTCAATCTGATGTCATTAATCCTCAAACAAATCGGATTTAGCTAAAAACCCCTTATGTAGGGCTGAGACTGCTACCTGCTTTGAAGTCCCTCAACAACTCCCCAGGTCCCTCTTCTCTAATACCTCCAGATAGGGCAGCCTGCTTCACCAGGCAAGAGCAACACTAGGCAAGCATCAAGATTTCTTTGTGGCCCACACCAAGGAGGTTTCTTCCATGCTAGGTCTACACCCACCAGGGTCCCACAGATCCCACCCACAAATGTTGCTATTTTAGAACCAACTAAACTGGGAAGGGAGCAGCAAGACTTCTTTGATTGCCTGCAATAAGCATCTTAATTGTCAGCAACACCACAGAGCAGAGCAGCCCGAGGCTTCACACAGAAGCAACCAGAGACAAAGACTCTGTCCTGCTTTACTGGGATAAAACAAACACTTCAGAGAACCATTTTGGTTGGAAAACACCTTTAAGATCACCAAGCCCAACCATTAAACAGGCACTGCCAGGTCACCACTAAACCATAGAAGCATAAGATTGGAAGGCACCTCAAGGATCATCCAGTTCCAACACCCCTGCCAGTGGCAGGGACACCTCACACTAGATCAGGTTGCTCACAGCCACATCCAGCCTGGCCTTAAAAGCCTCCAGGCATGAGGCTTCCATCACCTCCCTGGACATTCTGTGCCAGTGTCTCACCACCCTCATGGGGAAGAACTTCTCCCTCACATCCAATCTGAATCTACCATGTCCCTCAGCACCCTATCTCCATGGCTTTTCAATCCCTCCAGGGAAGGGGACTCCACCACTGTTCTGGGGAGTCTGTTACAGGTTTGACAACACTTTCAGGGGAAGAGCAACATCTTGCCCATCTCTGACACCTCTTGGAAAGAGACCAAGTCAATAATTAACTCCTGTTGCAAACAGTTGCATGAGTTGCCAGCTGCTTCTAAGTTGTTTCTTTGTGAACTAGCTGGGGTGGTTTAGTCTGGAGAAGAGGAGGGTGAGAGGAGGCCTCATTGCTCTCTACAGCTCCCTGAAAGGAGCTTGGAACCAGGTGGGGATTGGTCTCTTCTGCCTACTCTCAGGTGATAGGAGAGGAAATGGCCAGAACTTGTGGTAGGGGAGGTTTAGATTGGAGTGTAGGAAAAATTTCTTTGCTGCAAGAGCAATCAGGGATTGGAGCAGGCTGCCCAGGGAGGTGGAGGAGTCACCATCCCTGAAGGTGTTAAACCCCAACAACCTACAGCCATAGCACTATGGTAAGTGGCTTAGTGGGTATGATGGTTTTGGGGTGACAGTTGGTCTTAAGAGGCCTCTCCCAGTCTTAATGATTCTATGACCTGTAGGTCTTCCCATAGCTTCTATAGTTTTCTAGAGCCAGGTACAGCCATTTATTGCTAATCACATAAACACATGCAATTATGACATCCAGAGGAACCCAGACAGGCAAAGTGGGCTCCAGGGAGACCTCAGAGCTGCATTTCAATATCTGATGGGGGCCGACAGGAAGGCTAGAAATGAACTGTTTAGAAGGGCTTGGAGAGACAGGATGAGGGGCAATGGCTTGAAACTGGGGGCAGGGTACATTTAGGTTGGACATCAGCAGGAAGTTCTTCACAATGAGGGTAGTGAAATACTGGAAAAGGTTTCACAGGGATAGAATAGAATAAACCAGGTGGGAAGAGACCTTCAAGATCATTGCATCCAACCTATCATCCAACACCACCTAATCAACTAAACCATGGCACCAAGCACCCCAGCAAGTCTCCTCCTGAACACCTCCAGTGATGGTGACTCCACCACCTCCCCAGGCAGCCCATTCCAATGGGCAATCACTCTCTCTGTGTAGAGCTTCTTCCTAACCTCCAGCCTAAACCTCCTCTGGTGCAGCCTGAGACTGTGTCCTCTTGTTCTGGTGCTGGCTGCCTGGGAGAAGAGACCAACCCCTTCCTGGCTCCAACCTCCCTTCAGGTAGTTGTAGATGGAAAGGTCTCCTCTGAGTCTCCTCTTCTCCAGGCTAAGCAACCCCAGCTCCCTCAGCCTCTCCTCATAGGGCTTGTCTTCCAAACCCCTCACCAACTTTGTTGCCTTTCTCTGGACACCTTCCAGCAACTCAACATCCTTCCTAAACTGAGGGGGCCCAGAACTGGACACAGGACTCAAGGTGTGGCCTAACCAGTGCAGTGTACAGGGGCAGAATGACCTCCCTGCTCCTGCTGGCCACACTGTTCCTGATACAGGCCAGGATGCCATTGGCCCTCTTGGCCAGCCCCATCCCAGGAGGCATTCAAGGTCAGACTTGATGGGGCCCTGAGCAACCTAATGCGGTTGGAGATGCCTCTGCTGACTGCAGGGGTGCTGGACCTTTGAAGGTCCCTTCCAACCAGATGCTTTCTGATTGTGCTTTACATCATCCACACCCCCAGGAGCTGCCCTGCTGCAGTGCACTGTCAGTAATTAATGCTTACATAAAACTCATATTTTCTCTCCCAGTTTTAAGGCAGAAAAGCTTCACTCCAGGCCAGAAGCTTCTACTTACCCATGACAAGGAAAGTGAGGACCCATTGCAGCACAGAGATGATCTGGAGTTGTTTCTCTACTTTGGATTTAGACAGCCAGAACAAATCCTGCAGAGCAGAAAGGATGTTTGATCCTGTGCCTAGAAAGAGAAAAAGAAATCCAAGTTAAGGATACTTTCACACACTGAGCAACAACAGAACAGCATTTTCCTTCCAAATAGGAGGTTTTATCCCAAATCTCCATGCAGTTTGCTTCTGGAGAAAGACTTGTCAAAGGCTGAGACTTCCCAAGGACTTGAAGCATCCTGGAAGGGGAAAGGCTGCCATCTGCAAACATCCAGCTGGTTGGGGGATACTGGAAAGGATTAATAGGTAGCATCAGCTCCCACTCAAACATGCTTCTATTTACTTGACCATAGCTCAGCATGAGCCACTAGTGTGCACTTGAAGCCCAGAAAGCCAACCAGGGCCTGGGCTGCATCAGGAGCAGTGTGGCCAGCAGATTGAGAGAGGTGATTTTCTCCCTCTACTCTGGTGAGATGCCACCTGGAGCACTGTGTCCAGTTCTGGAGCCTCTGTTCCAGGAAGGATCTGGAGGTGCTGGAAGGTGTCCAGCAAAGGGCAATGAGGATGACCTGGAGCTGCTCTACTATGGAGACAGAGAGTTAGGGCTGTTCAGTCTGGAGAAGAGAAGGCTCCAAGGAGACCTTATTGTGGCCTTCCAGTATCTGCAGGGGGCTACAGGAAAGCTGGGGAGGGACTTTTTAAGGTGCCAGGGAATGGTAGGACTTGGGGGGGCGGGGATGGAGCAAAACTTGAAGTGGGTAGATTGATATTGGATGTTAGGAAGAAGTTCTTCCCCATGAGGGTGGTGAGACACTGGAACAGGCTGCCCAGGGAGGTGGAAGCCTCATGCATGGAGGCTTTTAAGGCCATGCTGGATGTGGCTGTGAGTGACCTGCTGTAGTGTGAGGTGTCCCTGGCCATGGGTTGGAATTGGATGGTCCTTGAGGTCCCTTCCAACCCTGACAACTCTGATTCTATAGAAGTGCAGAAGATATTAACACATGGTCCTAACACCCTGCTTTGAGCTGCCAGGTCCTGGAAGTGGGGTTAGATCTCCAAGTTCACCATAAAATAAAGATCAGCCAACCCAGAACCACAGGCAAGAACACACCAGGTTGTGGGTCTGAGCTATGCTCAGCCACCCTCCACCAGGTCTGTTGCACAACTCCTACATGCCTGTTCAAGGCAAGCTCTGCACTCCAGAGCTTACACAGCACAGCTCAAAGGCTGGTTGTGCAACACCTCAACCCACAGCTCCAGGGATCCACAGCTCCAATGGTGGTAAGGAAAACCATCACAGTTCTTCAAAAGCAGGAAACATGGGATGAAGGAATTGAGAGTCACTCTTTTAGAAGCCTAAGCCCTCCAAGTGGGTAGAAAAACCAAGATAAAAAAATACTGAAGTGAAAGACTTGACTTCTATATGAAGAACCACCCACTGCAGTGTTGGCTGAACAGACTCAGCTTGCAGGTTGAATTCCACACCCCCCTCCCCCCCCCCCCCAAAAGAAGCACTTGCAGGTGGGTTTTCCTTCTTTTCATTGTTTTACAAGCACCATGAAACCTGGCTGAAAGGCAGATCAGGCTGCTGTCCAGCCATGAAGTGTTTACAGGTTTGTTTTCCTGTTTGAGGATCAGCCTGTTGCTGGAAGGGAGCAGATGTTGCTAAGCAGCTATCATATGGAATGGGTTCCATCCTTGCTGTTGCTGGCAAGTACTGGTGGGGATGCCACAGCAGACGCTCACATTTAGACTCCTGGAATCATAGAATGTATCATAGAATGGTCCAGGCCAGAAGAGACCTCCAAAGGTCATCCAGTCTGACCCCCTCTGCACTCAGCTCAACTAGCTCAGGTTGCCCAGAGCCCTGTCCAGCCTCACCTTGAATATCTCCAGAGATGGGGCCTCAACCCTCTCCCTGGGCAACCTGTTTCAGTGTTCCACTGCCCTTACAGTGAAGAACTTCTTCCTAGCATCCAATCTCAGTCTGCTCTCCTCTAGTTTGAAGCCATTGCCTCTCATCCTATCACTGCAGGCCTTTTCAGACAGTGTCTCCACCCTTCTTGTAGCCCCCTTCAGGTTCTGGAAGGCTGCTATTAGGTCTCCCCAGAGCCTTACTCAGTCTGAGCAACCCCCCTTCCACCCCAGCTCCCTCAGCCTGTCCTCACAGCAGAGGTGCTCCAACCCCCTGATCATTTTTAGGCCCTCCTCTGGACCCTCTCCACCAGGTCCATGTCCTTTGCATATTGAGGGCTCCAGAGCTGCATGCAGTACCCAGGTGAGGTCTCACCAGAGCAGAGCAAAGTTGCAGAATCGCCTCTCAGGATCTGCTGACAATGCTGCGTGGGATGCAGCTCAGAATGTGATTTGCCTTCTGGGCTGCAAGCTCACACTGCCTGCTCATGTCCAGAGCCACTGAATACTAAGCTGGAAGGAACCTCATAGAATAAGACTTTGAATGGAACTCAAGGATCAACCTTTCTTAGCAAAACATCAGACAAAATGACCCAGCACCCTGCCCAGCTGATTCTTAAGTGTCCAGTACTGGGGATTCCACCACTGTCCTGCTGAGATTATTCCAATGGCTGATTGTCCTTGTGCCATTTTTACCTTGTGTCCAACCAGGCTCTCCCCAGGAGTCACCAGTACTCATCACCCCTCATCTTCTCCATCTGATTCCTTGTCACAAGGGAGCCTTTGTCTTCTTTATAGCCACCCTTTAAATACTCAAACATGGTGAGAAAGTCTTTCCTGAGCTTGCTTTCCTCAAGGCTGAACAAACCCACTTATTTCAGCCTTTCCTCCTGGCAGTCTTTGGATGGACCTTTTCTGGACCATGAGGATGATCAGAGGGCTGAAGCATCTCTCCTATGAGGACAAGCTGAGGGAATTGGGGTTGTTCAGTCTGGAGAATAGAAGGTGCCCCAGAGACCTTCTCATGGCCTTCCAGTATCTGAAGGGGGCTACAAGAAAGCTGGGGAGGGACTTTTTAGGGTGTCAGGGAGTGATAAGACTGGGGGGATGGAACAAAAAGTGGTGAGTCAGTGGCACAGGTTGCCCAGGGAAGCCTCATCCCTGGAAGTTTTGAAGGCCAGGCTGGAAGTGGCTGTGAGCAACCTGATGTAGTGTGAGGTGTCCCTGCCCATGGCAGGGAGGTCGGGACTGGATTCCTTCCAACCCTGGCAAGGACAAAAACTTCACACAATATTCCAGGTGTTGCCCTGATTAGTGCAGAGTAGGATGACTTCCATCTCTCTGCTGGTGATGCCCTTAGTCAAACAAATGTGACTGCAAAGATCTTCTCTGGACATGATGATCGGGGGCCTGGAGCACCTTCACTACGAAGACAGGCTGAGAGAATTGGGGCTGCTCAGGCTGGAGAACAGAAGGACTTTAGAGAAGCTTTTCAGTACCTGAAGGGGGCTACAGGAAGGCTGGGGAAGGACTTTTGGCAATGGCTTGTAGTGATAGGACAAGGGGCAATGGATTGAATCTGGGAAAGGGGAAATTGAGACTGAAGATTAGGAAGAAATTCTTGACAGTGAGGGTGGGGAGACACTGGAACAGGTTGCTCAGGGAGGTTGGGGATGTCCCCTCCCTGAGGTGTTCAAGGCCAGGTTGGATGAAGCCTTGAACAACCCGGGCTGGTGGGAGGTGTCCCTGCCTGTGGCAGGGGGATTGGAACTGGATGAGCTTTAAGGTCCCTTCCAACAAAAACCGTTCTGTGCGATTCTATGACATTCAGGTGTTAGAAGCTCTGTCAGTTTCTACAAAGAAATAGTCACCAATGCTTTCTGTAAAGAAGTGAAGCATCTCTGTTGTCCTTGCTGGTTGCCTTGGCAATAGGACTCAACACACAGTAGCTGCACCCACAGAACTGCTGTGGTAGTTTTACAGCCCCTCTTAAATGAGACTTGAAGGGAAGCTTGCACATGGACCCTACATGACAGCTAGGTGTCTTCCTGGGCTTTCATCCTAGTAGAGGACTATCAACAGAGAGCCAAACCACAAACTGCAACCTAAATATTGAACTAGCTCACACAGAATCACAGAAACATTCAGGTTGGAAAAAACTCATGATCACCAAGTCCAACCCAGAACCCTACTCTCCAAGGCTCACCCCTAAACCATAGCCCCAAGCACCACATCCAAAACACCTTGAAACACATCCAGGCTTGGGGACTCAACCACCTCCCTGCCCAGCACATTCCAGTGCCTGACCACTCTGGCTGGGGAAAAAAAAAAATGTTTCCTACTGTCCAGTCTAAACCTCCCCAGTCACAGCTTGAGGCCATTCCCTCTTGCTCAGTTCACACAGTTCAGACCCTTGACTCTGGTTAGCCTACACTGAGTAACCCCAGCAAGAGGTTGTGCATTAACTACCTCAACCAGGCTAAGCTTTGGTCAAGGACAGGTCACTTGAATGAGCCAGCAGTGTGCCCAGGTGGCCAAGGCATCCAACAGTATCCTGGCTTAAATCAGCACTAGTGGGGCCAGCAGGACTAGGGTAGGGGCTGTCCCTCTGTTCTCAGCACTGGTGAGGCCACGTCTTGAGTACTTGAGTCAGTTTTGGGGTCTTCACTACAAGAAATACATTGAGGGGCTGGAAGAAGTCCAGAGAAGGACAAAGCAGCTGGTGAATGGTCTGGAGAATAGGGCTTGTGAGGAGCAGCTGAGGAACCTGGGGTGGTTTAATCTGTAGAAAAGGAGGCTGAGGGGAGACATTCTGCCTCTCTACAACTCCCTGAAAGGAGGTTGTTGGAGCAAGGTGGGGGCTAGTCTCTCCTCCCAAGGAACAAGTGATTCCAACAAAGAGGAAGTGACCTCAAGTTGCACCAGGGAAGGTTTAGGTTGGATATTAGGAATCATTTCTTCCCCAAAAGAGTTGTCAAACCCTGGAACAGGCTGCCTAGGGCAGCAGTGGAGTCACCACCCCTGGTGGGACTGAAAAGCCCTGGAGATGTGGTGCTGAGGGACATGGTTTAGTAGTGACCTGGAAATGCTGGATGAACGGTTGGATTTGGTCTTAAGGGTCTTTCTCCAGCCTAAAGGATGCTGTGATTCCAAGTCATTGCAACTGCCAACAAGCTGAAGCCTACAGCACTAAAGCAGTCTGAGTTGAAAGCAGCTCCTCACAAGATAACACAGAACAGTATTAAGAGTCCATTCAGCAGGTAATTATCTCTCCCATTTCCAAGATGAGCCAGGAGAACATCTTGAGCTGAGCTGTCACCACACACTGATTGGCAACCCTGGAATACCTAAGCAGGAAGACTCAGAAATCCCATGCTGCTGAGTCACACCCCAGTGTGCAGTCAATCCCCAAACCTGGGCTGAGTGCTCAACTCCATCCCATGTTTCACAAAGCCAGATTTCCCCTGCCAAAGGGTAAGGGAAATCTGTTGCTCTTGCTCAGGAACCACAGCCTCAAGGTCGCCTCCACTGCAGCTGTGGGAACTCGCTCTCCCCAAAACCTGATGTACAAGACTGCCCACAGACAGACCTCACTCTAGATGCCAGTTTAAAGGAAGCTCTCAGCAGCTGTGGTGTCACTGGCCACACCTCCACATCCTC